>JARLTB010000460.1:0-336463 GCA_030141615.1 Unio pictorum
TTTCATGTTATGGATCAGTTGGGCTTAGATAAAAGCTGTTGAAACCCTTTACCCCGCTTGGATTTGGTTAATACTTGGTTTATTGGCTGCGCACCATTGGATAGTACGTCACCATACTTTAAAACCGGTTCCCACCATTTTTTTCAGCATGACTTTTGATGAAAAACGGACTTTTTTGTTTTTCATGTTATGGATCAGTTGGGCTTAGATAAAAGCTGTTGAAACCCTTTACCCCGCTTGGATTTGGTTAATACTTGGTTTATTGGCTGCGCACCATTGGATAGTACGTCACCATACTTTAAAACCGGTTCCCACCATTTTTTTCAGCATGACTTTTGATGAAAAACGGACTTTTTTGTTTTTCATGTTATGGATCAGTTGGGCTTAGATAAAAGCTGTTGAAACCCTTTACCCCGCTTGGATTTGGTTAATACTTGGTTTATTGGCTGCGCACCATTAGATAGTACGTCACCATACTTTAAAACCGGTTCCCACCATTTTTTTCAGCATGACTTTTGATGAAAAACTGACTTTTTTGTTTTTCATGTTATGGATCAGTTGGGCTTAGATAAAAGCTGTTGAAACCCTTTACCCCGCTTGGATTTGGTTAATACTTGGTTTATTGGCTGCGCACCATTGGATAGTACGTCACCATACTTTAAAACCGGTTCCCACCATTTTTTTCAGCATGACTTTTGATGAAAAACGGACTTTTTTGTTTTTCATGTTATGGATCAGTTGGGCTTAGATAAAAGCTGTTGAAACCCTTTACCCCGCTTGGATTTGGTTAATACTTGGTTTATTGGCTGCGCACCATTGGATAGTACGTCACCATACTTTAAAACCGGTTCCCACCATTTTTTTCAGCATGACTTTTGATGAAAAACGGACTTTTTTGTTTTTCATGTTATGGATCAGTTGGGCTTAGATAAAAGCTGTTGAAACCCTTTACCCCGCTTGGATTTGGTTAATACTTGGTTTATTGGCTGCGCACCATTGGATAGTACGTCACCATACTTTAAAACCGGTTCCCACCATTTTTTTCAGCATGACTTTTGATGAAAAACGGACTTTTTTGTTTTTCATGTTATGGATCAGTTGGGCTTAGATAAAAGCTGTTGAAACCCTTTACCCCGCTTGGATTTGGTTAATACTTGGTTTATTGGCTGCGCACCATTGGATAGTACGTCACCATACTTTAAAACCGGTTCCCACCATTTTTTTCAGCATGACTTTTGATGAAAAACGGACTTTTTTGTTTTTCATGTTATGGATCAGTTGGGCTTAGATAAAAGCTGTTGAAACCCTTTACCCCGCTTGGATTTGGTTAATACTTGGTTTATTGGCTGCGCACCATTGGATAGTACGTCACCATACTTTAAAACCGGTTCCCACCATTTTTTTCAGCATGACTTTTGATGAAAAACGGACTTTTTTGTTTTTCATGTTATGGATCAGTTGGGCTTAGATAAAAGCTGTTGAAACCCTTTACCCCGCTTGGATTTGGTTAATACTTGGTTTATTGGCTGCGCACCATTGGATAGTACGTCACCATACTTTAAAACCGGTTCCCACCATTTTTTTCAGCATGACTTTTGATGAAAAACGGACTTTTTTGTTTTTCATGTTATGGATCAGTTGGGCTTAGATAAAAGCTGTTGAAACCCTTTACCCCGCTTGGATTTGGTTAATACTTGGTTTATTGGCTGCGCACCATTGGATAGTACGTCACCATACTTTAAAACCGGTTCCCACCATTTTTTTCAGCATGACTTTTGATGAAAAACGGACTTTTTTGTTTTTCATGTTATGGATCAGTTGGGCTTAGATAAAAGCTGTTGAAACCCTTTACCCCGCTTGGATTTGGTTAATACTTGGTTTATTGGCTGCGCACCATTGGATAGTACGTCACCATACTTTAAAACCGGTTCCCACCATTTTTTTCAGCATGACTTTTGATGAAAAACGGACTTTTTTGTTTTTCATGTTATGGATCAGTTGGGCTTAGATAAAAGCTGTTGAAACCCTTTACCCCGCTTGGATTTGGTTAATACTTGGTTTATTGGCTGCGCACCATTGGATAGTACGTCACCATACTTTAAAACCGGTTCCCACCATTTTTTTCAGCATGACTTTTGATGAAAAACGGACTTTTTTGTTTTTCATGTTATGGATCAGTTGGGCTTAGATAAAAGCTGTTGAAACCCTTTACCCCGCTTGGATTTGGTTAATACTTGGTTTATTGGCTGCGCACCATTGGATAGTACGTCACCATACTTTAAAACCGGTTCCCACCATTTTTTTCAGCATGACTTTTGATGAAAAACGGACTTTTTTGTTTTTCATGTTATGGATCAGTTGGGCTTAGATAAAAGCTGTTGAAACCCTTTACCCCGCTTGGATTTGGTTAATACTTGGTTTATTGGCTGCGCACCATTGGATAGTACGTCACCATACTTTAAAACCGGTTCCCACCATTTTTTTCAGCATGACTTTTGATGAAAAACGGACTTTTTTGTTTTTCATGTTATGGATCAGTTGGGCTTAGATAAAAGCTGTTGAAACCCTTTACCCCGCTTGGATTTGGTTAATACTTGGTTTATTGGCTGCGCACCATTGGATAGTACGTCACCATACTTTAAAACCGGTTCCCACCATTTTTTTCAGCATGACTTTTGATGAAAAACGGACTTTTTTGTTTTTCATGTTATGGATCAGTTGGGCTTAGATAAAAGCTGTTGAAACCCTTTACCCCGCTTGGATTTGGTTAATACTTGGTTTATTGGCTGCGCACCATTGGATAGTACGTCACCATACTTTAAAACCGGTTCCCACCATTTTTTTCAGCATGACTTTTGATGAAAAACGGACTTTTTTGTTTTTCATGTTATGGATCAGTTGGGCTTAGATAAAAGCTGTTGAAACCCTTTACCCCCCTTTACCCCGCTTGGATTTGGTTAATACTTGGTTTATTGGCTGCGCACCATTGGATAGTACGTCACCATACTTTAAAACCGGTTCCCACCATTTTTTTCAGCATGACTTTTGATGAAAACGGACTTTTTTGTTTTTCATGTTATGGATCAGTTGGGCTTAGATAAAAGCTGTTTGAAACCCTTTACCCCGCTTGGATTTGGTTAATACTTGGTTTATTGGCTGCGCACCATTGGATAGTACGTCACCATACTTTAAAACCGGTTCCCACCATTTTTTTCAGCATGACTTTTGATGAAAAACGGACTTTTTGTTTTTCATGTTATGGATCAGTTGGGCTTAGATAAAAGCTGTTGAAACCCTTTACCCCGCTTGGATTTGGTTAATACTTGGTTTATTGGCTGCGCACCATTGGATAGTACGTCACCATACTTTAAAACCGGTTCCCACCATTTTTTTCAGCATGACTTTTGATGAAAAACGGACTTTTTTGTTTTTCATGTTATGGATCAGTTGGGCTTAGATAAAAGCTGTTGAAACCCTTTACCCCGCTTGGATTTGGTTAATACTTGGTTTATTGGCTGCGCACCATTGGATAGTACGTCACCATACTTTAAAACCGGTTCCCACCATTTTTTTCAGCATGACTTTTGATGAAAAACGGACTTTTTTGTTTTTCATGTTATGGATCAGTTGGGCTTAGATAAAAGCTGTTGAAACCCTTTACCCCGCTTGGATTTGGTTAATACTTGGTTTATTGGCTGCGCACCATTGGATAGTACGTCACCATACTTTAAAACCGGTTCCCACCATTTTTTTCAGCATGACTTTTGATGAAAAACGGACTTTTTTGTTTTTCATGTTATGGATCAGTTGGGCTTAGATAAAAGCTGTTGAAACCCTTTACCCCGCTTGGATTTGGTTAATACTTGGTTTATTGGCTGCGCACCATTGGATAGTACGTCACCATACTTTAAAACCGGTTCCCACCATTTTTTTCAGCATGACTTTTGATGAAAAACGGACTTTTTTGTTTTTCATGTTATGGATCAGTTGGGCTTAGATAAAAGCTGTTGAAACCCTTTACCCCGCTTGGATTTGGTTAATACTTGGTTTATTGGCTGCGCACCATTGGATAGTACGTCACCATACTTTAAAACCGGTTCCCACCATTTTTTTCAGCATGACTTTTGATGAAAAACGGACTTTTTTGTTTTTCATGTTATGGATCAGTTGGGCTTAGATAAAAGCTGTTGAAACCCTTTACCCCGCTTGGATTTGGTTAATACTTGGTTTATTGGCTGCGCACCATTGGATAGTACGTCACCATACTTTAAAACCGGTTCCCACCATTTTTTTCAGCATGACTTTTGATGAAAAACGGACTTTTTTGTTTTTCATGTTATGGATCAGTTGGGCTTAGATAAAAGCTGTTGAAACCCTTTACCCCGCTTGGATTTGGTTAATACTTGGTTTATTGGCTGCGCACCATTGGATAGTACGTCACCATACTTTAAAACCGGTTCCCACCATTTTTTTCAGCATGACTTTTGATGAAAAACGGACTTTTTTGTTTTTCATGTTATGGATCAGTTGGGCTTAGATAAAAGCTGTTGAAACCCTTTACCCCGCTTGGATTTGGTTAATACTTGGTTTATTGGCTGCGCACCATTGGATAGTACGTCACCATACTTTAAATCCGGTTCCCACCATTTTTTTCAGCATGACTTTTGATGAAAAACGGACTTTTTTGTTTTTCATGTTATGGATCAGTTGGGCTTAGATAAAAGCTGTTGAAACCCTTTACCCCGCTTGGATTTGGTTAATACTTGGTTTATTGGCTGCGCACCATTGGATAGTACGTCACCATACTTTAAAACCGGTTCCCACCATTTTTTTCAGCATGACTTTTGATGAAAAACGGACTTTTTTGTTTTTCATGTTATGGATCAGTTGGGCTTAGATAAAAGCTGTTGAAACCCTTTACCCCGCTTGGATTTGGTTAATACTTGGTTTATTGGCTGCGCACCATTGGATAGTACGTCACCATACTTTAAAACCGGTTCCCACCATTTTTTTCAGCATGACTTTTGATGAAAAACGGACTTTTTTGTTTTTCATGTTATGGATCAGTTGGGCTTAGATAAAAGCTGTTGAAACCCTTTACCCCGCTTGGATTTGGTTAATACTTGGTTTATTGGCTGCGCACCATTGGATAGTACGTCACCATACTTTAAAACCGGTTCCCACCATTTTTTTCAGCATGACTTTTGATGAAAAACGGACTTTTTTGTTTTTCATGTTATGGATCAGTTGGGCTTAGATAAAAGCTGTTGAAACCCTTTACCCCGCTTGGATTTGGTTAATACTTGGTTTATTGGCTGCGCACCATTGGATAGTACGTCACCATACTTTAAAACCGGTTCCCACCATTTTTTTCAGCATGACTTTTGATGAAAAACGGACTTTTTTGTTTTTCATGTTATGGATCAGTTGGGCTTAGATAAAAGCTGTTGAAACCCTTTACCCCGCTTGGATTTGGTTAATACTTGGTTTATTGGCTGCGCACCATTGGATAGTACGTCACCATACTTTAAAACCGGTTCCCACCATTTTTTTCAGCATGACTTTTGATGAAAAACGGACTTTTTTGTTTTTCATGTTATGGATCAGTTGGGCTTAGATAAAAGCTGTTGAAACCCTTTACCCCGCTTGGATTTGGTTAATACTTGGTTTATTGGCTGCGCACCATTGGATAGTACGTCACCATACTTTAAAACCGGTTCCCACCATTTTTTTCAGCATGACTTTTGATGAAAAACGGACTTTTTGTTTTTCATGTTATGGATCAGTTGGGCTTAGATAAAAGCTGTTGAAACCCTTTACCCCGCTTGGATTTGGTTAATACTTGGTTTATTGGCTGCGCACCATTGGATAGTACGTCACCATACTTTAAAACCGGTTCCCACCATTTTTTTCAGCATGACTTTTGATGAAAAACGGACTTTTTTGTTTTTCATGTTATGGATCAGTTGGGCTTAGATAAAAGCTGTTGAAACCCTTTACCCCGCTTGGATTTGGTTAATACTTGGTTTATTGGCTGCGCACCATTGGATAGTACGTCACCATACTTTAAAACCGGTTCCCACCATTTTTTTCAGCATGACTTTTGATGAAAAACGGACTTTTTTGTTTTTCATGTTATGGATCAGTTGGGCTTAGATAAAAGCTGTTGAAACCCTTTACCCCGCTTGGATTTGGTTAATACTTGGTTTATTGGCTGCGCACCATTGGATAGTACGTCACCATACTTTAAAACCGGTTCCCACCATTTTTTTCAGCATGACTTTTGATGAAAAACGGACTTTTTTGTTTTTCATGTTATGGATCAGTTGGGCTTAGATAAAAGCTGTTGAAACCCTTTACCCCGCTTGGATTTGGTTAATACTTGGTTTATTGGCTGCGCACCATTGGATAGTACGTCACCATACTTTAAAACCGGTTCCCACCATTTTTTTCAGCATGACTTTTGATGAAAAACGGACTTTTTTGTTTTTCATGTTATGGATCAGTTGGGCTTAGATAAAAGCTGTTGAAACCCTTTACCCCGCTTGGATTTGGTTAATACTTGGTTTATTGGCTGCGCACCATTGGATAGTACGTCACCATACTTTAAAACCGGTTCCCACCATTTTTTTCAGCATGACTTTTGATGAAAAACGGACTTTTTTGTTTTTCATGTTATGGATCAGTTGGGCTTAGATAAAAGCTGTTGAAACCCTTTACCCCGCTTGGATTTGGTTAATACTTGGTTTATTGGCTGCGCACCATTGGATAGTACGTCACCATACTTTAAAACCGGTTCCCACCATTTTTTTCAGCATGACTTTTGATGAAAAACGGACTTTTTTGTTTTTCATGTTATGGATCAGTTGTACTTAGATAAAAGCTGTTGAAACCCTTTACCCCGCTTGGATTTGGTTAATACTTGGTTTATTGGCTGCGCACAATTGGATAGTACGTCACCATACTTTAAAACCGGTTCCCACCATTTTTTTCAGCATGACTTTTGATGAAAAACGGACTTTTTTGTTTTTCATGTTATGGATCAGTTGGGCTTAGATAAAAGCTGTTGAAACCCTTTACCCCGCTTGGATTTGGTTAATACTTGGTTTATTGGCTGCGCACCATTGGATAGTACGTCACCATACTTTAAAACCGGTTCCCACCATTTTTTTCAGCATGACTTTTGATGAAAAACGGACTTTTTTGTTTTTCATGTTATGGATCAGTTGGGCTTAGATAAAAGCTGTTGAAACCCTTTACCCCGCTTGGATTTGGTTAATACTTGGTTTATTGGCTGCGCACGATTGGATAGTACGTCACCATACTTTAAAACCGGTTCCCACCATTTTTTTCAGCATGACTTTTGATGAAAAACGGACTTTTTTGTTTTTCATGTTATGGATCAGTTGGGCTTAGATAAAAGCTGTTGAAACCCTTTACCCCGCTTGGATTTGGTTAATACTTGGTTTATTGGCTGCGCACCATTGGATGGTACGTCACCATACTTTAAAACCGGTTCCCACCATTTTTTTCAGCATGACTTTTGATGAAAAACGGACTTTTTTGTTTTTCATGTTATGGATCAGTTGGGCTTAGATAAAAGCTGTTGAAACCCTTTACCTCGCTTGGATTTGGTTAATACTTGGTTTATTGGCTGCGCACCATTGGATAGTACGTCACCATACTTTAAAACCGGTTCCCACCATTTTTTTCAGCATGACTTTTGATGAAAAACGGACTTTTTTGTTTTTCATGTTATGGATCAGTTGGGCTTAGATAAAAGCTGTTGAAACCCTTTACCCCGCTTGGATTTGGTTAATACTTGGTTTATTGGCTGCGCACCATTGGATAGTACGTCACCATACTTTAAAACCGGTTCCCACCATTTTTTTCAGCATGACTTTTGATTAAAAACGGACTTTTTTGTTTTTCATGTTATGGATCAGTTGGGCTTAAATAAAAGTTGTTGAAACCCTTTACCCCGCTTGGATTTGGTTAATACTTGGTTTATTGGCTGCGCACCATTGGATAGTACGTCACCATACTTTAAAACCGGTTCCCACCATTTTTTTCAGCATGACTTTTGATGAAAAACGGACTTTTTTGTTTTTCATGTTATGGATCAGTTGGGCTTAGATAAAAGCTGTTGAAACCCTTTACCCCGCTTGGATTTGGTTAATACTTGGTTTATTGGCTGCGCACCATTGGATAGTACGTCACCATACTTTAAAACCGGTTCCCACCATTTTTTTCAGCATGACTTTTGATGAAAAACGGACTTTTTTGTTTTTCATGTTATGGATCAGTTGGGCTTAGATAAAAGCTGTTGAAACCCTTTACCCCGCTTGGATTTGGTTAATACTTGGTTTATTGGCTGCGCACCATTGGATAGTACGTCACCATACTTTAAAACCGGTTCCCACCATTTTTTTCAGCATGACTTTTGATGAAAAACGGACTTTTTTGTTTTTCATGTTATGGATCAGTTGGGCTTAGATAAAAGCTGTTGAAACCCTTTACCCCGCTTGGATTTGGTTAATACTTGGTTTATTGGCTGCGCACCATTGGATAGTACGTCACCATACTTTAAAACCGGTTCCCACCATTTTTTTCAGCATGACTTTTGATGAAAAACGGACTTTTTTGTTTTTCATGTTATGGATCAGTTGGGCTTAGATAAAAGCTGTTGAAACCCTTTACCCCGCTTGGATTTGGTTAATACTTGGTTTATTGGCTGCGCACCATTGGATAGTACGTCACCATACTTTAAAACCGGTTCCCACCATTTTTTTCAGCATGACTTTTGATGAAAAACGGACTTTTTTGTTTTTCATGTTATGGATCAGTTGGGCTTAGATAAAAGCTGTTGAAACCCTTTACCCCGCTTGGATTTGGTTAATACTTGGTTTATTGGCTGCGCACCATTGGATAGTACGTCACCATACTTTAAAACCGGTTCCCACCATTTTTTTCAGCATGACTTTTGATGAAAAACGGACTTTTTTGTTTTTCATGTTATGGATCAGTTGGGCTTAGATAAAAGCTGTTGAAACCCTTTACCCCGCTTGGATTTGGTTAATACTTGGTTTATTGGCTGCGCACCATTGGATAGTACGTCACCATACTTTAAAACCGGTTCCCACCATTTTTTTCAGCATGACTTTTGATGAAAAACGGACTTTTTTGTTTTTCATGTTATGGATCAGTTGGGCTTAGATAAAAGCTGTTGAAACCCTTTACCCCGCTTGGATTTGGTTAATACTTGGTTTATTGGCTGCGCACCATTGGATAGTACGTCACCATACTTTAAAACCGGTTCCCACCATTTTTTTCAGCATGACTTTTGATGAAAAACGGACTTTTTTGTTTTTCATGTTATGGATCAGTTGGGCTTAGATAAAAGCTGTTGAAACCCTTTACCCCGCTTGGATTTGGTTAATACTTGGTTTATTGGCTGCAGCAGCAGAGAGGGTGAACCCTACAACGTTTTTAGACAAATTTTGATTGAAATCCTAAAACGAGCCGTCCTATAATCTCATTTTAACCAAAAAAAAATATCTCAGGGGCAAACCCTACAACCTTTTCAGACAAAAAATTGATTGAAATCGTAATGAGCCTTCCCTACGAAATCTCATTTTAACTAAAAAAATGAAAACGAAGATTTTTACGATTTTTTAATTAATTTTGGTTGCAACTTGTTGTCATCCACCCTCTCTGCTGCTATGGGTTAACAAAAAATAATAAATGATTTTAACCGAATATTTGATCCAGTCCGATACGATATCGTGTCCGAGAATCATGCAAATTTATTGTTGCGAATCCGTACGGGGTTGACTGAGCATGACTAAAGAAGTTTTTAAATTGATTGAAGTCCATATCAGAACACCATGTCTGCCATATATTTCTAAGAGTATGAGTATCAACTCCGTTGAATACAGCAAGAATATTGCAGTTATCTCTGATGACTTTTGGAACCTGAGTGTAGCGTTGAGTGACATATATCACGTCAGTGTTTTTATGCCTGCCTCTGGAAAAGATCCTAGCAGGATTTTTTTGCTTATCTAACATTATATCGTCGTATACGACTAAATTGTTAATATCTCCATCAATATCATCAATGCTCGGTGCTTCATCGATATCGGTTATAAACTCAATAATACCCTCTCCGGATTTTTCTACCGCGCTGTCGTTAAAATCTTTTAGCACTTCATAACATCGTTGATCATCTACGCTAGGGGCAATTAAATACAACTTATCCCACTTCATCCATCTCATTATTAAATTGAGTAACAATTGCGTTTTACCGGATCCAGATGGCCCGATTATAATCATCCGGATAGAGTTTGGTAGCGCTGCATGATGCTTAACCGGTTCTCTTCTTTTAGTCGCTGAAAAATCAATTATATCCATATTTCTATACATAAATTATGGATCTATATTGTGTGAAGTGTAAAACGCGTACTGGCACAGATGATGTGACGACGGTTACAACTAAAAATAACCGATCAGCGCTTTCTGGTAAATGCGTGCAATGTGGTACAAAGAAATTTAGATTTGTGTCTATGAGATCTGATTTAAAAAAAAACGAGGAGGTGATATCGCAGCCAAATTGGCAAAGCTCCCTGGAACCCCATGGGCAAAGTACCCCGGAGAAAAGCACCTTCCGGGATATAGCTACTGTGGACCGGGAACCAGACTTGATATCAGACTCAATAATCAAAATCAACCCAACCCCGGTGAAGAACCAATAAACGCCATTGATAAGGCCTGTCACCTTCATGATGTTGCTTATAAAAGCAGCAATCTGCAACACAGGCATCTAGCAGATGTGAAATTAATTCATGCGTTAAATGCTATTCCTGATAAATCCTTCAAAGAAAAATTGGCTTCATTTTTAATAAAATCGGCTATGAAAAGTAAATTGATGTTAGGTGCCGGTAATTAATAATATGGAATCAATTTATTATTCCCCAAGAGGATACTGGAGGGGTAAATCAGCAGTCGATAAACTCGCTAGCGCTGCAAAAGTGAAAAAAACCACTGCGGCTAATTGGTTATCCAAACAGGCACTATGGCAAATTTATCTACCACCGCCTAAACAAATTCAATTCTCGCATTTTGATGTGACCGCTCCTAATGAAGTTCATCAGGCTGATATATTATTTCTGCCACATGATCGTGGTTACAAATACGCTTTAACCGTAGTTGATATTGCAAGTCGATACAAAGAAGCAGAACCGTTAAAAACAAAATCAGCCACTGAAGTCGCTTCTGCATTTGAAAGGATTTATCGACGAGGTCCTCTGCACTGGCCAAATCTATTGCAGGTTGATCCTGGCAAGGAATTTCAGGGTGCAGTGTTATCTACAATGAAACATCATAATGTCACCATACGACGAGGGCATACTGCGCTACATCGCGATCAGGCTATTGTAGAACGATTTAATCGGACGATTGCTGAACGGTTATTTGGATATCAATACGCAAAAGAATTCATCCAAGAAAAGCGATCCCGTGAATGGGTTAAAAGATTACCATCTGTGATTACTGCACTGAATAACGAGATTACTAGAACAATCAACATGAAACCTATCAACGCGATTAAAAAGAAGTCAATACCCGTACAACCACAAAAAGATTTCAAAGAACCAATTCTTCATAGTAATGTCATTGTGAGGTACTTATACGAACCAGGAGAGCTTGAAGGGGGTAGAAAAAGGGCTACTGATCCTATTTGGAGCGTCACTACGCATAAGATATCTACTATAACACGATCAACTGGTAGACCAGCAATCTATAAACTGGATTCAACTGCCCCTCAACGGGGTTTTACTAGACAACAACTACAGGTAATTCCCGAGGATACTCAATTGCCACCGCATGGTCTTAACTAGCACCGTTGCGTCTATTGCACTCAAGACAAGTCAACATCACATTGTTTCTGACATGACCGAGATTGTTATTTTTTCTGTCTACGGTGAATTGGCGAGGATCCTTATCCGAATACTGCCAACGCATTATACAATTGCAACTCGCGCAGTGATTATTCTGTTGTTGTTTCAGCGTAATTATTAATTTAGCATCAATATCAAATTCTCGTTGTTTTTTTTTGTCCTGTTGTTTGTAACCGGAGAGTTTTTTATTAATGATGCTAACATCAATATCACTTATTGTTGTGTCATTATCATCGAAAACAATTCTTCGAAGTTGATTTATTCTTCGTACTCTGGATACTGCGAGATAGACTAAATTCGACCATTCGATGTGATTATCCACCATCCAAACAATTGTATCCGATATAGTCAATCCCTGTGAAGAATGTATTGTTGCTGCGTATCCTAGCGTCCACGGGGATTTATTAGCACGCAATGCATTTTCGACGACGCTGATATCAACCAGCACAATATCATTTAATACGAGAATTTGTTTTTCACTCTGTCCTGGAATATCAACTTCAATGTTCTGTTTTCGTGTATCCGATGGCCTATAACAAAGGGGTACTGGAAGCGTTGCAAATTTTTGTTTATGCAATTCAAATAACTTCATCTGAAGTGTGTCCCTGACTATTTTTCTACTTGCAATTATCAAATCATTTGGTCTCCATGTTTCCCAGAAATCATTCATTGGAGTTTCTGAAATCACTTCACGCGCTATTTCGCATTGGATTCTATCCGGTTGTAATCTAATTAGCGCTTTGAACTCGCGTAATCGTTCATCAAGTGATCTATAATCAGTGGTGATTTCTTCATAATAGTCTACAAAACCCCTTAGCCATTCATGTGGAGATGCACCGACAAATGGTGGTGGTTGGCCGTGATCACCGCACATGACGACTTTTGTGTTTTTGTTTAACAACCACTCAAGAAATGTCTGTAATACATCTAATGACACTGTGCATATTTCATCCCAAATTATGATTTCAGGAATGAATTTATCACCCATACGCTCAGGAGTCCATTTGTCACCCTTCCATCGAAAGAAACTATGGTAAGTACAGGCATTTACCCCTCGCTGTATCATCTCTCTGGCGAGTCTGTGAGTCGGTGTTAGCACAATCATGGTTGACCGACGAAATAATTCAATTGCACGAGTTGTCTTTCCTGACCCACCACAACCGTTTAAATAAACTGTCTTGTATCTACATACTGGATCAGATACCGGTGGTGCATTAGAAAATTCTGATTGAATTTCTATACGGTTACAACAAAGATATTTATCATCCATGGCAACGTCTGCGGATTCACAATACTCATGTAGCATCTCCTTTTTAAATCGCCAACGCCCCCAATTTTCTTCGGGATCTGTGAATTTAGCTACAGCTGATTTGTACTTATTGTGTATATACATCGAATCAGTGGCCACTCTAACCGCGGTATTAGGAAATCTATTTATCATCGAAAATAGATTAATAGAAGCATAGGCTAGCATTGAACTTCTCAAATGTGTGTACTGGGAATTATATCCATCACAGTAGGTAACAACCGTACCTAATTTCTCACCATTGGATAGAAAAGCATCCTTACGGGATACAAGTTTTCCCTGTTTCATTAAATCCGCTACAATAAAATCGTATTCAGCGACATCTATGATCAACCGCGAAGAATATTTTGCGTTGTCGTACCGTCCACCTTGAGTGAATTTACCGATTATTCTTCGTCCGAGATCCTTTGCTTGTTCTTTTTTAATTTCAAATAACTTCTTAGACCGATTCATGATTTGTTCTTCATTGAAATCAGGGAATTGTTTTCGCTGTTCGCTGATTATTCTATCTAGATCGGGTTGTGGTAGCCAAACTTCTTTCTGAGCTCGATAGCATATAATAGCATCGGAAACAATCAACGATATTAGCATACCACAATCAATCATATATCTCAATAGCACTATTGGCATCCAGGCCTTTTCAGATAGATGTCTACCGAGCCAAACATAACTACACGGATGTAACCCTGTAGCTAATTCAAATGATATCACACGAGCGAATCCGGTTAAATCAAAATCAGGCAATGGTCCATTAATCGCAACACGAGTCATTTCATGCGTGGGGTGTCCAAATCGTTTGAAGTACTCAGCACATTCCCCATATCCGTGAAAACTTCCGGGATAACACGCGGATATATCAATTGAAATCATACCATCACGTGAGTATTTCGTATTCCACAGTCCTCCATGACCAAATTCGACGCAACTCAATTTAACATCCTCGAGAAAATCACTTCGTGTTGGACGCCATGAGTTTTTTTCTCTTGCGAAGTGAGCTACCACTGATGGAATAGTAAAACTATCCGTGAGTAGTTTTTCATGGAAACTCTCCGGTGAAAAATCACTAGCGATTTTTCTCATTCTATTATCTAATTCTTCAACGCGATATAATTCACCATTTGGTTTTACAAATTGATCGAATCCTATTTCGGGATCTTCATCACTTCTAAGTAACCACACTGACACAGGATCATCCTTACACAACGCATTAATAGCATCAAATAATCTCTCTTCATAGAAAACATCCCCGACGAACTCCTTAGGGATATATTTCACGGTTCGTTCTCGTGGAAATACTGTTACCGCAGGTGTCCACGCGTGTTTGTTATGATCAATAATCTGTATTGGGGCTCCATTTTTGTTATATTTCGGTTCGTATAAAACCTCTCCGGTTATCGTCATAACTGTTATTGGAAATCTTAATGATGTTTCTAACTTAGCTATATCAGAAATCTTTGCACCATGCTGTTTCACTGTCAGTTCCCACTCGGTTATTTTCCTACGTCGCAGATCAGTTAGTTTATTTCCTCGGGATGCATTTGTGAAGTGTTCTATTATTCGTTCTGCTACACAATTAAGCCCTGACGAATATTTCATAGGAGCTAGTTTTGCGATATCGGGTTTATCATTTAACGGATATATCCCATAAACCATTGCTGTTACGGGATAAGATCTTTCGTAGTATGGTTTGTCAATGCCGGTTAGAATCCCTGGTTTGGAATCTCTACTCACAATGACAGCTTTTTTATTCTTGAGGATTGGTTCAAATTTATCCCTAATAATCCATTTGCCATCGACTTCAATAATGAATTTGATTTGGAAAAAATACCGTTTTTCCCCAACACGTGAAATTATCACTGCTGCTTTTTCATCATTCATGGTAGCATCAACATCATCATCAATTCGAAATGTTGACCAACAATAGGATGCTCCATCACGCTTGAATTCATTAAAACAGTCTCTGATTTTACTAATCATGGCTTTATCAAGAATTGTATTCTTTGGTGTATTAGAAACTATATCAAGATTGAATTGAGCATCTTTCCAGGGTAATCTCTTGGACGTTTTTTTTGGTTTATCGAGATTAAATCTAGGATTGATTTTCAATAATCTCTTAAACTCTTTCATGTTTCCGTCTATTAGACGTTTTTTGGGTTTATCGAGATTAAATCTAGGATTGATTTTCAATAATCTCTTGTTACGTTTTTTGGGTTTATCGAGATTAAATCTAGGATTGATTTTCAATAATCTCTTAAACTCTTTCATATTTCCGTCTATTGGACGTTTTTTGGGTTTATCGAGATTAAATCTAGGATTGATTTTTAATAATCTCTTAAACTCTTTCATGTTTCCGTCTCTTGGACGTTTGTTACGTTTTTTGGGTCTATCGATATTAAATTTAGGATTGATTTTCAATAATCTCTTAAACTCTTTCATGTTTCCGTCTCTTGGACGTTTTTTGGGTCTATCGATATTAAATCTAGGATTGATTTTCAATAATCTCTTAAACTCTTTATCAGCATTGAATTCAGCATTTTTCGAAGGCATTTTCCTTAATTCCTTCATGCTATAATTAAAACAAGCATTTAAATGAAAGATTTTTATATAATGAATCACTGCAAGTGGCTTATGATTGGATCAGTAATCCCGTGTAACAAATCATGCAGAAATGAGTTCTGTGGGTATCATATGCAAAGCTTTCGTCATGGAAGCCTTGGTCCGTTACCCTGCATACGATGTGGGGTTGGGGTTAGGGGGAAATCTCAGTTATGTCTGAGTTGTGGTGGTAAACGATATAGGGAATTGAAGCGTTATTATGATAAAAGAATAAAAAATGGACAATCAATCAGAAATTTTGACCCTGACGCTGACAAAGTCAGTATTCTTGACGCTGACAAAGTCAGTATTCTTGACGCTGACAAAGTCAGTATCAAGGATAAAATCATAAGAACTCCTCAAGACTACATCGAAAGATTTATCATTAAACCAAACGATGAATTAGACAAATAGTATTTAGTATACGAATGAACCAAGAATTCAGACAACATCCTGTGATCACAAATTATGAAGCATCCAGTGATGGTGTTGTAAGAAACCGCAGACTGAAGAAACCAGTTGGGTGGGATAATGGTATGGGGTATTTGATGTTTGGTGCTGGAAAGAAGAAATATCTCAATCATCGTTTCGTGTACGAGTGTTTCCATGGATTGATCGAGGATGATTCTGTCATTGATCATATCGATTCTAATCCGAAAAACAATTCTTTATCAAATCTGCAGGCTGTTACACAAAGTGAGAATACCGAACGAGGGGGGACTGGGAAATACTCGAAAAAAGCGAGACCTGTGAAATCTTTGAATACGATAACTAACGAAGAAAAAATATTTCAATCAATGAATGAAGCCGGTAGGCACTTCGATATTTGTAGAGCCTCAGTACGATATGTTGCAGAGGGAATAACCAAGACAGCTATTTCAAAAAGGACGGGACAAAAAGTTCAATTTAGTTATGTCTAATGCGTCATATTTTTCATTTAGAAATATATCATTATTATAGAATAATGAATTCTGAAAACATGAATAGCATCATATCCGAGATTTCAAAATTGAAAGGTTGGGATATTGAACTATCAGATGGGTTAAATCCTGATCAAATCATGTCTGATTTTCAGGATATAGAATACGGAGTTAACAACAATAAATATATGCTACCAAAGAAGTATGCGCTCATCAAAAGAATTCAGAATTCTATTAAGGACTCTCTCGCATTTTCCAGTGACGTAAGTGTGTTCGCTCCGTTGTATACCATCGTAGAACGAATACGAAAAGAATTGGGGTACGAATACGAATTGAAAAAGGAGGTTAATTCTAAAGTTAGAAACCTACGGGCGTTAATTCAAGAAAATGAACAATTTTGATTGACCATTTATCATTATTTGATTGACCGACTATTTATCATTATTTGATTGTGACCGTCCCTCATAGAGATTTTCATTTTTTTAGCATTTTTTGATTGATAATGTCAAAATCAGTAAATAAAAAATTGATGGTTGGTTCGGATTGATCAAAACTAGAATGAGGAAAGTCACAGTATTATTTATTTTATATACAATTATGTGACTTTCCTCATCATTGATAGAAGGTGTCTCACGATGAAATAACACTTCCATGACCGTATCAAAAATCATCTATGATATGTCATTGATGTCAAAAAAGTGAGGAAAGTCACAGTATTATTTATTTTTATAGCAATTATGTGACTTTCCTCAAACCTGATAGAGCTGTTAAAACACCTCCATGATGGTGTTAAAAATCATCTATGATATGTCAAAAAAGTGGGAAAAGTGTTTTACAATTGAAAAATTGTTTCTGATTTCAAATAATGGTCAATGAAGCATTAACAACCCGATTGGCTCGTGAACGACTGGATGCAATTAAGAGATTTGTACCAATTCGTGACTCTGTACGGAATAAACTACAACAACGACAGAGTCTTCAGACTGATTTTGCTGCGGGATCCGAAGAATTGTTTAAACCAGTAACAACAGCAACGAAAGGAGTAGAGCGCGCTTTACTGGGAGATGGTCCCGAGACGGGGAAATCTGTTATTGGTGAACTCGAAAAAATAGCAGCGAAAACTGAACAAACAGAACAGGCCGTACAAAAAATAGAATCAAAAAGAACAGTAGATGATTTACTCGTGAGATTTAACGAAGAAGGGTTAGCAGAAATTGATAAGACTGATCCAGCAGAAATTCCTGCGCTTGTTGTTACGTCCTATGAAAACAGAAAAAAATGGTTGAAACCAGAACATCATAAATATGTTAGAAATATAACTCACTGGGCTGATATAATCTATAAAATCAAAACTAAAAAAAGTCAGACTAAGAAAGATAGTGCATCATACATTGAATATATCAATGCGGTGGGTATAGTGTATAATCAATTTGAAGAACTAAAACAACAACAAAAACCACCAAAATTGCAAAGGCGGCGACAGCAACCTTTAAAGAAAATCTTCTTTTCACCTAAAAAACAACAAATACCACGCGATGATGATGATGATGATGATTATTTACAAACTACGGATTTAGAACAAATAGATGAAGCAACTGGTTATAGCGGAAGCGGATTGCAAGATTCCAGTGGACCCCAAAGTGGGGTATGTCCTGGTAGTGTTCTCAGTGATATATCACGGTTAGAGGTTCTCATCGGAGGGAAACGAGCTGGAAATAACTCACCGGAAATAATTAATGAAGCAGCTGATATCTGTAGACGATTATTTCAGGGTGGTATCATGGATATCAGCACATATCGAGATTTCATTGGCGAGTTAGTGGAAAGTGGGTATCATAGTGACTGAATTGAAAAGTCAATTGAAAAATTGTTTCTGATTTCAAATAATGATCATACACTACAATCATGATAAACCAACCCTCGTCTATGTAGTTAATTCACGGTTTCCGGTTTATAGAGCATACTACGGAGATGGTTTAGGTAATACCATTGCAGGGTTATTTGCGAGAATGGCTCCAAAAGTGATGCCGTTGGCTAAACAATTAGGAATGAAAGCCATTGATGTTATTCGTGATAAGGGTATTGGCAAAATCGGAGATTTCGCTGGAGATTTCGCTGGAAAAGCGTTTTCAGCTGCGAAGAATAAAATAACATCATTAGTGAGACGAAAAAAGAAACCGGTACCATTGCCATCTACAGCAGAAATTCCTGCAAGTGTTAGTAAAATAATAAATAACGCAGTAGATGAAAAACTAGCATCATTGGTGACTCCCTTGATAAATCAAGGGGACCAAAATAACATGATAGCAAACATGATAGCAGGAAGTGGCTTTAAAAAAACACGACGATGAAATGGAAAATCGCGATTTAGACTCTGATAAATAGAATAAAATGTTCAAAAGGTCACCTGATCCAGCATTTGATATGGATGCCCCAGTTCTCAAGAATGATTCTGTACGCGATTTTCAATTTTATTCTTATCACGCAGTACAACCAGATCTCCGATCGCGAATTGAACTTCAAGTTCATGATACCAGTAAATACTTCCTACCGTGTGAGGCATTTATTGAAGTAGAAGGAGAACTTGTAACAAATGTTGCAGCTGATACCCCATATGACAATAACGCAAATGTCCGAGTTGGTTTTGTTAATAACGGCATAATGGCGTTATTTGAAAGAACTAGATATCTCATTGATGGAAAAGAAATTGAATCCATTGACCGTGAAGTTGATGTGGCCACAACAATCATAGGGTTAGCGAGATATTCTGATGATTATACAAGATCAGCGGGTCCATCTATGATGTTTGCAAAGGATACATCTGATAACGCTGATCACCTTCAATTCATTAAAGTGTTAACAGCAAGAGATAATGCAGAAGCCGATCAACAAGAAGCAGCTAATCCAGAACGTCGAACTAGACCCGGAGCTGCGTTTGATATTCTCGGAGGCGTTAATGGTAATCTCAATTTAGGATTTGCAACACGTGTAGCAACGTTGCATGGGCAGCGTCGACGATTTTCATGTGCGATTCCACTGCATCATATATTTGGATTCTGTAGAAACGTCCGAAAAGTTATTTATGGAGCTAAACACACAGTAGCGCTTGTACGAAAGGGTACTGATGATGATGCAATCTGGCGTAATGCTGGGGTTGCTCCCGGTAAAGTCATTTTAACAAAACTATCATTGTGGATGCCAGTGTTAACTCCATCAATCACCGAAGAACAGCGACTACTATCATTTATGGATCAAGGAGGAAAGTCGTTGTTGAGTTTGTTATCAGTGACCACGGATATTAAACAGGACAGTGTTGATGGTACATTCACATGGCACCTGGCATCAAAACAAGGGGTTTCAGCTCCACGTCATATATTCGTAGCGTTACAGAATAATGCGCGAGTTGGTAATCAAGAACGAAGCCATATGATATTTGATCAGTTAGGTGTTAATGAAGTCTCGCTGAGAATAAACGGACAGCAGGAACCATCCGAGGATATACAACTTGATTACGGTCAGAATCATATTGCACGCGTGTATCATAACCTGTTGTCATATATGTCACGTGATCTAAATGTGGATACTGGTTTGCAAATATCACAATTAGATTTTAAAAACCTCTATCCGATTTATTACTTTTCGCTGGAACATCTTGATTTAACAAGACAATCTGTCGTTGATATACACTTTAGAGCCCGTGTAACCCGTCCGACTGGTCCACCAGTTGGTGGGGTACCTCCTATCCTTATCCCGAATTATAGAGCGGTTGCTGTCATTCTCAGTGATAAATCAATGCTACTTGAAGGTGTTGGTGGAAGAATGAGAGTGGTAGATGCACCAGTGGAAAACATGTAATTGAAATTGTAAACGATTTAGAATCAATCTATTATGTATATGTCATAAAGTGTTATTAGTGTTGCGTTAACTCCTGGTCAAATCAAAAAATTGCAATCGGAATCAGCTAAAAAATGTGGAACCACAATCACGTTGAAACCCAACCAAATGACTGGTGGTGCAAATAAACTATCGCTGACAACTCGTCAGGTGAAACATTTCAATGATGCACTTGCAGCCAAAAAAGGTGTTCAGATTACTCTCTCTTTGCGTGGACACCTACAAACAACAAATTAGATATCACTGCAACAGTTAAGGGTATTTATCGATTAACACTGGTGACACCATTGACTCAATTTAATATATCATCGTCGAGTTCATCCGGGGTCAACAATACGATTTCAACGATCATCGACAAGGATACAACTGAAAAGTTCACTATTACAGCTACTGATAAAAATTTGATTAGGGTTTCAGCAACCTGGTATGTGGAATTCGTAGCGGATTTAAGTAAATAACTAAATTGAAAGGAAAATCGTTTGGATTTCACAATTGAAAACACTAGTATTTTTAAAATAAAAATGATTTCATCAACGCAATGTCGCTATGATCAGGTCAGAGAATTTCAAAATAGACTCAAAACCCTCACTGAGGAGTATCAAATAAAAATAAAAAAATACCGACGAAGAATCACCGCAATTGATGTTATTGTGTACTCGGTGTCAAGCGTTCTCGCTGGCGCCGGAATAATACTTGCATCGGTTACAATGATTGCCCCGGTCGTAGTTCCAATTTGCATTTCTGCGGTGGCTACAATCGGGGGTATATCAACCGGGATAGCAAAAAAGATATCATCATGCAGCCAGAGTAAACTGCAGAATTACTTAATTCAATTTCATATTGCATCAACCGCATATTCGCAGTTATCCCTGATGATATCGTCGTCACTCGATAATACAATTATATCAGATAGTGAATTCTCAGCGATGGTCAGTATTTTTGATTCAGCGATATCGAAATTAGAGCAACAACATGAATATAATAACAATGACAACACCGATGGAATTAGAAAACACGAACCCAAAAACCAGAATGATCTCAATAACCTCAACCATACCAAAGTGTGAGTTCTCAGTGATGGTCAGTATTTATGATTCCGCGGAGTCAAAATTAGAGCGACAACAACAGTATAGCAACGATGACAACACCGATGGAATTACTTCAACAAATAGTGGAGAACACGAACCCAGTACAAACAAGTATGATATCAATAACATCAACGGAACCCGAGTTTAGTGTGAATTTCCCTAGCCCAGTCCCCGTGAAGGAGATAGCGCTAGCAAAATTACGAGTGTATCACAGTTGGCCTAATATCAGATCAAAATCATTTGGTGGTCAACAACCGAATAATTCACTGGTATTTGCAAATAAGAATAAAGACGACGGAACCCCAGACTGGAAAGTTGTTTCCATACCAACCGGGTCATACCAAATCGAACAAATCAATGATGAATTCGCGCGTAGAATAAAATCGATTACTGGAACAGAATCGAAAATCGCTATAACAGTTCATGAGCCGACGCTATCATCCGCAATTGAGATAAGCACAGAAGGATACGTCGTAGATATCTATCAGAGTTCTATTAGAACCGTACTAGGATGGCCTGAATTACCACCAGGGGGAAAAACCGTTGATTTACCAGAACCACAAAAAACTGATTATATCACCGACAGAATAAAATCTGATAATCCAATAAAGAGTTATCAAGATCGCACAATCACTAGAGATTTTTTTAAGATCTTTCACGATAATGTTGGGGGAGGGAAATTTCTTGTTGCTGACGATCTTAAAATCGATGAAAATTTCACAGCAATGAATAATGATTTTTCGCTGTTGTTAATACCCCTTAAATCCGGCTCTCTCACCCGAGATGAATTTATCAGCGTCGTAGAAACATGCAACAAAATCATCAATGATATGGAAACATTTCATTTGCAAATCATTCAAGTGATATTAGGTGACAGTAATCCTATAACGAGAACAGAATTTGCATTAATCTATCAAATCCGCGTTGAAGACATTCCAACATTCAAACTACCAGGGTATAATATCTTAGAACTACAAAAATCTCTCAGTGATGCCATCGATGTTGGTTTCAAAATAATTCATGATACGTGGAAAAAAACAGTATCACCGGAAATAAAAATCCTCAAACATAATAATGACCCAGAAGGCGGTGGCAGACATATCGCTCCGTTCAATGTGAATATATCCTCGGTGATTGCGCTCAATTTAGTATGTGATGTTATCGAAGGAAGCTATCAAATAAATCTCGAAAGATCAAATCAAGCTCAGCAAGGATATATTCTGTATTCATTTGCACCAACAGCTCCTAAAGGATACCTAATTATTGAAAACCCAATTAATCCTGTCTACATGCGATGCCATAATAATTCATTAACCAGAATTAATTTCAAACTCACCGACCAGTCAAATAATCTGATTGATTTACAAGAAGAGGTGTTAGTGATTAGTTTGTTTGTGAGATCCTAAATGATTTTCGTCCTAAGGACTTTCATCATAAAGACTTGATCAAATCATTTATTATTTTTTGTTAACCCATAGCAGCAGAGAGGGTGGATGACAACAAGTTGCGACGAAAATTAATTAAAAAATCGTAAAAATCTTCGTTTTCATTTTTTTAGTTAAAATGAGATTTCGTAGGGAAGGCTCATTAAGATTTCAATCAATTTTTTGTCTGAAAAGGTTGTAGGGTTTGCCCCTGAGATATTTTTTTTTGGTTAAAATGAGATTATAGGACGGCTCGTTTTAGGATTTCAATCAAAATTTGTCTAAAAACGTTGTAGGGTTCACCCTCTCTGCTGCTGCTGCGCACCATTGGATAGTACGTCACCATACATTAAAACCGGTTCCCACCATTTTTTTCAGCATGACTTTTGATGAAAAACGGACTTTTTTGTTTTTCATGTTATGGATCAGTTGGGCTTAGATAAAAGCTGTTGAAACCCTTTACCCCGCTTGGATTTGGTTAATACTTGGTTTATTGGCTGCGCACCATTGGATAGTACGTCACCATACTTTAAAACCGGTTCCCACCATTTTTTTCAGCATGACTTTTGATGAAAAACGGACTTTTTTGTTTTTCATGTTATGGATCAGTTGGGCTTAGATAAAAGCTGTTGAAACCCTTTACCCCGCTTGGATTTGGTTAATACTTGGTTTATTGGCTGCGCAACATTGGATAGTACGTCACCATACTTTAAAACCGGTTCCCACCATTTTTTTCAGCATGACTTTTGATGAAAAACGGACTTTTTTGTTTTTCATGTTATGGATCAGTTGGGCTTAGATAAAAGCTGTTGAAACCCTTTACCCCGCTTGGATTTGGTTAATACTTGGTTTATTGGCTGCGCACCATTGGATAGTACGTCACCATACTTTAAAAACGGTTCCCACCATTTTTTTCAGCATGACTTTTGATGAAAAACGGACTTTTTTGTTTTTCATGTTATGGATCAGTTGGGCTTAGATAAAAGCTGTTGAAACCCTTTACCCCGCTTGGATTTGGTTAATACTTGGTTTATTGGCTGCGCACCATTGGATAGTACGTCACCATACTTTAAAACCGGTTCCCATCATTTTTTTCAGCATGACTTTTGATGAAAAACGGACTTTTTTGTTTTTCATGTTATGGATCAGTTGGGCTTAGATAAAAGCTGTTGAAACCCTTTACCCCGCTTGGATTTGGTTAATACTTGGTTTATTGGCTGCGCACCATTGGATAGTACGTCACCATACTTTAAAACCGGTTCCCACCATTTTTTTCAGCATGACTTTTGATGAAAAACGGACTTTTTTGTTTTTCATGTTATGGATCAGTTGGGCTTAGATAAAAGCTGTTGAAACCCTTTACCCCGCTTGGATTTGGTTAATACTTGGTTTATTGGCTGCGCACCATTGGATAGTACGTCACCATACTTTAAAACCGGTTCCCACCATTTTTTTCAGCATGACTTTTGATGAAAAACGGACTTTTATGTTTTTCATGTTATGGATCAGTTGGGCTTAGATAAAAGCTGTTGAAACCCTTTACCCCGCTTGGATTTGGTTAATACTTGGTTTATTGGCTGCGCACCATTGGATAGTACGTCACCATACTTTAAAACCGGTTCCCACCATTTTTTTCAGCATGACTTTTGATGAAAAACGGACTTTTTTGTTTTTCATGTTATGGATCAGTTGGGCTTAGATAAAAGCTGTTGAAACCCTTTACCCCGCTTGGATTTGGTTAATACTTGGTTTATTGGCTGCGCACCATTGGATAGTACGTCACCATACTTTAAAACCGGTTCCCACCATTTTTTTCAGCATGACTTTTGATGAAAAACGGACTTTTTTGTTTTTCATGTTATGGATCAGTTGGGCTTAGATAAAAGCTGTTGAAACCCTTTACCCCGCTTGGATTTGGTTAATACTTGGTTTATTGGCTGCGCACCATTGGATAGTACGTCACCATACTTTAAAACCGGTTCCCACCATTTTTTTCAGCATGACTTTTGATGAAAAACGGACTTTTTTGTTTTTCATGTTATGGATCAGTTGGGCTTAGATAAAAGCTGTTGAAACCCTTTACCCCGCTTGGATTTGGTTAATACTTGGTTTATTGGCTGCGCACCATTGGATAGTACGTCACCATACTTTAAAACCGGTTCCCACCATTTTTTTCAGCATGACTTTTGATGAAAAACGGACTTTTTTGTTTTTCATGTTATGGATCAGTTGGGCTTAGATAAAAGCTGTTGAAACCCTTTACCCCGCTTGGATTTGGTTAATACTTGGTTTATTGGCTGCGCACCATTGGATAGTACGTCACCATACTTTAAAACCGGTTCCCACCATTTTTTTCAGCATGACTTTTGATGAAAAACGGACTTTTTTGTTTTTCATGTTATGGATCAGTTGGGCTTAGATAAAAGCTGTTGAAACCCTTTACCCCGCTTGGATTTGGTTAATACTTGGTTTATTGGCTGCGCACCATTGGATAGTACGTCACCATACTTTAAAACCGGTTCCCACCATTTTTTTCAGCATGACTTTTGATGAAAAACGGACTTTTTTGTTTTTCATGTTATGGATCAGTTGGGCTTAGATAAAAGCTGTTGAAACCCTTTACCCCGCTTGGATTTGGTTAATACTTGGTTTATTGGCTGCGCACCATTGGATAGTACGTCACCATACTTTAAAACCGGTTCCCACCATTTTTTTCAGCATGACTTTTGATGAAAAACGGACTTTTTTGTTTTTCATGTTATGGATCAGTTGGGCTTAGATAAAAGCTGTTGAAACCCTTTACCCCGCTTGGATTTGGTTAATACTTGGTTTATTGGCTGCGCACCATTGGATAGTACGTCACCATACTTTAAAACCGGTTCCCACCATTTTTTTCAGCATGACTTTTGATGAAAAACGGACTTTTTTGTTTTTCATGTTATGGATCAGTTGGGCTTAGATAAAAGCTGTTGAAACCCTTTACCCCGCTTGGATTTGGTTAATACTTGGTTTATTGGCTGCGCACCATTGGATAGTACGTCACCATACTTTAAAACCGGTTCCCACCATTTTTTTCAGCATGACTTTTGATGAAAAACGGACTTTTTTGTTTTTCATGTTATGGATCAGTTGGGCTTAGATAAAAGCTGTTGAAACCCTTTACCCCGCTTGGATTTGGTTAATACTTGGTTTATTGGCTGCGCACCATTGGATAGTACGTCACCATACTTTAAAACCGGTTCCCACCATTTTTTTCAGCATGACTTTTGATGAAAAACGGACTTTTTTGTTTTTCATGTTATGGATCAGTTGGGCTTAGATAAAAGCTGTTGAAACCCTTTACCCCGCTTGGATTTGGTTAATACTTGGTTTATTGGCTGCGCACCATTGGATAGTACGTCACCATACTTTAAAACCGGTTCCCACCATTTTTTTCAGCATGACTTTTGATGAAAAACGGACTTTTTTGTTTTTCATGTTATGGATCAGTTGGGCTTAGATAAAAGCTGTTGAAACCCTTTACCCCGCTTGGATTTGGTTAATACTTGGTTTATTGGCTGCGCACCATTGGATAGTACGTCACCATACTTTAAAACCGGTTCCCACCATTTTTTTCAGCATGACTTTTGATGAAAAACGGACTTTTTTGTTTTTCATGTTATGGATCAGTTGGGCTTAGATAAAAGCTGTTGAAACCCTTTACCCCGCTTGGATTTGGTTAATACTTGGTTTATTGGCTGCGCACCATTGGATAGTACGTCACCATACTTTAAAACCGGTTCCCACCATTTTTTTCAGCATGACTTTTGATGAAAAACGGACTTTTTTGTTTTTCATGTTATGGATCAGTTGGGCTTAGATAAAAGCTGTTGAAACCCTTTACCCCGCTTGGATTTGGTTAATACTTGGTTTATTGGCTGCGCACCATTGGATAGTACGTCACCATACTTTAAAACCGGTTCCCACCATTTTTTTCAGCATGACTTTTGATGAAAAACGGACTTTTTTGTTTTTCATGTTATGGATCAGTTGGGCTTAGATAAAAGCTGTTGAAACCCTTTACCCCGCTTGGATTTGGTTAATACTTGGTTTATTGGCTGCGCACCATTGGATAGTACGTCACCATACTTTAAAACCGGTTCCCACCATTTTTTTCAGCATGACTTTTGATGAAAAACGGACTTTTTTGTTTTTCATGTTATGGATCAGTTGGGCTTAGATAAAAGCTGTTGAAACCCTTTACCCCGCTTGGATTTGGTTAATACTTGGTTTATTGGCTGCGCACCATTGGATAGTACGTCACCATACTTTAAAACCGGTTCCCACCATTTTTTTCAGCATGACTTTTGATGAAAAACGGACTTTTTTGTTTTTCATGTTATGGATCAGTTGGGCTTAGATAAAAGCTGTTGAAACCCTTTACCCCGCTTGGATTTGGTTAATACTTGGTTTATTGGCTGCGCACCATTGGATAGTACGTCACCATACTTTAAAACCGGTTCCCACCATTTTTTTCAGCATGACTTTTGATGAAAAACGGACTTTTTTGTTTTTCATGTTATGGATCAGTTGGGCTTAGATAAAAGCTGTTGAAACCCTTTACCCCGCTTGGATTTGGTTAATACTTGGTTTATTGGCTGCGCACCATTGGATAGTACGTCACCATACTTTAAAACCGGTTCCCACCATTTTTTTCAGCATGACTTTTGATGAAAAACGGACTTTTTTGTTTTTCATGTTATGGATCAGTTGGGCTTAGATAAAAGCTGTTGAAACCCTTTACCCCGCTTGGATTTGGTTAATACTTGGTTTATTGGCTGCGCACCATTGGATAGTACGTCACCATACTTTAAAACCGGTTCCCACCATTTTTTTCAGCATGACTTTTGATGAAAAACGGACTTTTTTGTTTTTCATGTTATGGATCAGTTGGGCTTAGATAAAAGCTGTTGAAACCCTTTACCCCGCTTGGATTTGGTTAATACTTGGTTTATTGGCTGCGCACCATTGGATAGTACGTCACCATACTTTAAAACCGGTTCCCACCATTTTTTTCAGCATGACTTTTGATGAAAAACGGACTTTTTTGTTTTTCATGTTATGGATCAGTTGGGCTTAGATAAAAGCTGTTGAAACCCTTTACCCCGCTTGGATTTGGTTAATACTTGGTTTATTGGCTGCGCACCATTGGATAGTACGCACCATACTTTAAAACCGGTTCCCACCATTTTTTTTCAGCATGACTTTTGATGAAAAACGGACTTTTTTGTTTTTCATGTTATGGATCAGTTGGGCTTAGATAAAAGCTGTTGAAACCCTTTACCCCGCTTGGATTTGGTTAATACTTGGTTTATTGGCTGCGCACCATTGGATAGTACGTCACCATACTTTAAAACCGGTTCCCACCATTTTTTTCAGCATGACTTTTGATGAAAAACGGACTTTTTGTTTTTCATGTTATGGATCAGTTGGGCTTAGATAAAAGCTGTTGAAACCCTTTACCCCGCTTGGAATTGGTTAATACTTGGTTTATTGGCTGCGCACCATTGGATAGTACGTCACCATACTTTAAAACCGGTTCCCACCATTTTTTTCAGCATGACTTTTGATGAAAAACGGACTTTTTTGTTTTTCATGTTATGGATCAGTTGGGCTTAGATAAAAGCTGTTGAAACCCTTTACCCCGCTTGTATTTGGTTAATACTTGGTTTATTGGCTGCGCACCATTGGATAGTACGTCACCATACTTTAAAACCGGTTCCCACCATTTTTTTCAGCATGACTTTTGATGAAAAACGGACTTTTTTGTTTTTCATGTTATGGATCAGTTGGGCTTAGATAAAAGCTGTTGAAACCCTTTACCCCGCTTGGATTTGGTTAATACTTGGTTTATTGGCTGCGCACCATTGGATAGTACGTCACCATACTTTAAAACCGGTTCCCACCATTTTTTTCAGCATGACTTTTGATGAAAAACGGACTTTTTTTGTTTTTCATGTTATGGATCAGTTGGGCTTAGATAAAAGCTGTTGAAACCCTTTACCCCGCTTGGATTTGGTTAATACTTGGTTTATTGGCTGCGCACCATTGGATAGTACGTCACCATACTTTAAAACCGGTTCCCACCATTTTTTTCAGCATGACTTTTGATGAAAAACGGACTTTTTTGTTTTTCATGTTATGGATCAGTTGGGCTTAGATAAAAGCTGTTGAAACCCTTTACCCCGCTTGGATTTGGTTAATACTTGGTTTATTGGCTGCGCACCATTGGATAGTACGTCACCATACTTTAAAACCGGTTCCCACCATTTTGTTCAGCATGACTTTTGATGAAAAACGGACTTTTTTGTTTTTCATGTTATGGATCAGTTGGGCTTAGATAAAAGCTGTTGAAACCCTTTACCCCGCTTGGATTTGGTTAATACTTGGTTTATTGGCTGCGCACCATTGGATAGTACGTCACCATACTTTAAAACCGGTTCCCACCATTTTTTTCAGCATGACTTTTGATGAAAAACGGACTTTTTTGTTTTTCATGTTATGGATCAGTTGGGCTTAGATAAAAGCTGTTGAAACCCTTTACCCCGCTTGGATTTGGTTAATACTTGGTTTATTGGCTGCGCACCATTGGATAGTACGTCACCATACTTTAAAACCGGTTCCCACCATTTTTTTCAGCATGACTTTTGATGAAAAACGGACTTTTTTGTTTTTCATGTTATGGATCAGTTGGGCTTAGATAAAAGCTGTTGAAACCCTTTACCCCGCTTGGATTTGGTTAATACTTGGTTTATTGGCTGCGCACCATTGGATAGTACGTCACCATACTTTAAAACCGGTTCCCACCATTTTTTTCAGCATGACTTTTGATGAAAAACGGACTTTTTTGTTTTTCATGTTATGGATCAGTTGGGCTTAGATAAAAGCTGTTGAAACCCTTTACCCCGCTTGGATTTGGTTAATACTTGGTTTATTGGCTGCGCACCATTGGATAGTACGTCACCATACTTTAAAACCGGTTCCCACCATTTTTTTCAGCATGACTTTTGATGAAAAACGGACTTTTTTGTTTTTCATGTTATGGATCAGTTGGGCTTAGATAAAAGCTGTTGAAACCCTTTACCCCGCTTGGATTTGGTTAATACTTGGTTTATTGGCTGCGCACCATTGGATAGTACGTCACCATACTTTAAAACCGGTTCCCACCATTTTTTTCAGCATGACTTTTGATGAAAAACGGACTTTTTTGTTTTTCATGTTATGGATCAGTTGGGCTTAGATAAAAGCTGTTGAAACCCTTTACCCCGCTTGGATTTGGTTAATACTTGGTTTATTGGCTGCGCACCATTGGATAGTACGTCACCATACTTTAAAACCGGTTCCCACCATTTTTTCAGCATGACTTTTGATGAAAAACGGACTTTTTTGTTTTTCATGTTATGGATCAGTTGGGCTTAGATAAAAGCTGTTGAAACCCTTTACCCCGCTTGGATTTGGTTAATACTTGGTTTATTGGCTGCGCACCATTGGATAGTACGTCACCATACTTTAAAACCGGTTCCCACCATTTTTTTCAGCATGACTTTTGATGAAAAACGGACTTTTTTGTTTTTCATGTTATGGATCAGTTGGGCTTAGATAAAAGCTGTTGAAACCCTTTACCCCGCTTGGATTTGGTTAATACTTGGTTTATTGGCTGCGCACCATTGGATAGTACGTCACCATACTTTAAAACCGGTTCCCACCATTTTTTTCAGCATGACTTTTGATGAAAAACGGACTTTTTTGTTTTTCATGTTATGGATCAGTTGGGCTTAGATAAAAGCTGTTGAAACCCTTTACCCCGCTTGGATTTGGTTAATACTTGGTTTATTGGCTGCGCACCATTGGATAGTACGTCACCATACTTTAAAACCGGTTCCCACCTATTTTTTTCAGCATGACTTTTGATGAAAAACGGACTTTTTTGTTTTTCATGTTATGGATCAGTTGGGCTTAGATAAAAGCTGTTGAAACCCTTTACCCCGCTTGGATTTGGTTAATACTTGGTTTATTGGCTGCGCACCATTGGATAGTACGTCACCATACTTTAAAACCGGTTCCCACCATTTTTTTCAGCATGACTTTTGATGAAAAACGGACTTTTTTGTTTTTCATGTTATGGATCAGTTGGGCTTAGATAAAAGCTGTTGAAACCCTTTACCCCGCTTGGATTTGGTTAATACTTGGTTTATTGGCTGCGCACCATTGGATAGTACGTCACCATACTTTAAAACCGGTTCCCACCATTTTTTTCAGCATGACTTTTGATGAAAAACGGACTTTTTTGTTTTTCATGTTATGGATCAGTTGGGCTTAGATAAAAGCTGTTGAAACCCTTTACCCCGCTTGGATTTGGTTAATACTTGGTTTATTGGCTGCGCACCATTGGATAGTACGTCACCATACTTTAAAACCGGTTCCCACCATTTTTTTCAGCATGACTTTTGATGAAAAACGGACTTTTTTGTTTTTCATGTTATGGATCAGTTGGGCTTAGATAAAAGCTGTTGAAACCCTTTACCCCGCTTGGATTTGGTTAATACTTGGTTTATTGGCTGCGCACCATTGGATAGTACGTCACCATACTTTAAAACCGGTTCCCACCATTTTTTTCAGCATGACTTTTGATGAAAAACGGACTTTTTTGTTTTTCATGTTATGGATCAGTTGGGCTTAGATAAAAGCTGTTGAAACCCTTTACCCCGCTTGGATTTGGTTAATACTTGGTTTATTGGCTGCGCACCATTGGATAGTACGTCACCATACTTTAAAACCGGTTCCCACCATTTTTTTCAGCATGACTTTTGATGAAAAACGGACTTTTTTGTTTTTCATGTTATGGATCAGTTGGGCTTAGATAAAAGCTGTTGAAACCCTTTACCCCGCTTGGATTTGGTTAATACTTGGTTTATTGGCTGCGCACCATTGGATAGTACGTCACCATACTTTAAAACCGGTTCCCACCATTTTTTTCAGCATGACTTTTGATGAAAAACGGACTTTTTTGTTTTTCATGTTATGGATCAGTTGGGCTTAGATAAAAGCTGTTGAAACCCTTTACCCCGCTTGGATTTGGTTAATACTTGGTTTATTGGCTGCGCACCATTGGATAGTACGTCACCATACTTTAAAACCGGTTCCCACCATTTTTTTCAGCATGACTTTTGATGAAAAACGGACTTTTTTGTTTTTCATGTTATGGATCAGTTGGGCTTAGATAAAAGCTGTTGAAACCCTTTACCCCGCTTGGATTTGGTTAATACTTGGTTTATTGGCTGCGCACCATTGGATAGTACGTCACCATACTTTAAAACCGGTTCCCACCATTTTTTTCAGCATGACTTTTGATGAAAAACGGACTTTTTTGTTTTTCATGTTATGGATCAGTTGGGCTTAGATAAAAGCTGTTGAAACCCTTTACCCCGCTTGGATTTGGTTAATACTTGGTTTATTGGCTGCGCACCATTGGATAGTACGTCACCATACTTTAAAACCGGTTCCCACCATTTTTTTCAGCATGACTTTTGATGAAAAACGGACTTTTTTGTTTTTCATGTTATGGATCAGTTGGGCTTAGATAAAAGCTGTTGAAACCCTTTACCCCGCTTGGATTTGGTTAATACTTGGTTTATTGGCTGCGCACCATTGGATAGTACGTCACCATACTTTAAAACCGGTTCCCACCATTTTTTTCAGCATGACTTTTGATGAAAAACGGACTTTTTTGTTTTTCATGTTATGGATCAGTTGGGCTTAGATAAAAGCTGTTGAAACCCTTTACCCCGCTTGGATTTGGTTAATACTTGGTTTATTGGCTGCGCACCATTGGATAGTACGTCACCATACTTTAAAACCGGTTCCCACCATTTTTTTCAGCATGACTTTTGATGAAAAACGGACTTTTTTGTTTTTCATGTTATGGATCAGTTGGGCTTAGATAAAAGCTGTTGAAACCCTTTACCCCGCTTGGATTTGGTTAATACTTGGTTTATTGGCTGCGCACCATTGGATAGTACGTCACCATACTTTAAAACCGGTTCCCACCATTTTTTTCAGCATGACTTTTGATGAAAAACGGACTTTTTTGTTTTTCATGTTATGGATCAGTTGGGCTTAGATAAAAGTCTGTTGAAACCCTTTACCCCGCTTGGATTTGGTTAATACTTGGTTTATTGGCTGCGGACCATTGGATAGTACGTCACCATACTTTAAACCGGTTCCCACCATTTTTTTCAGCATGACTTTTGATGAAAAAACGGACTTTTTTGTTTTTCATGTTATGGATCAGTTGGGCTTAGATAAAAGCTGTTGAAACCCTTTACCCCGCTTGGATTTGGTTAATACTTGGTTTATTGGCTGCGCACCATTGGATAGTACGTCACCATACTTTAAAACCGGTTCCCACCATTTTTTTCAGCATGACTTTTGATGAAAAACGGACTTTTTTGTTTTTAAATGTTATGGATCAGTTGGGCTTAGATAAAAGCTGTTGAAACCCTTTACCCCGCTTGGATTTGGTTAATACTTGGTTTATTGGCTGCGCACCATTGGATAGTACGTCACCATACTTTAAAACCGGTTCCCACTATTTTTTTCAGCATGACTTTTGATGAAAAACGGACTTTTTTGTTTTTCATGTTATGGATCAGTTGGGCTTAGATAAAAGCTGTTGAAACCCTTTACCCCGCTTGGATTTGGTTAATACTTGGTTTATTGGCTGCGCACCATTGGATAGTACGTCACCATACTTTAAAACCGGTTCCCACCATTTTTTTCAGCATGACTTTTGATGAAAAACGGACTTTTTTGTTTTTCATGTTATGGATCAGTTGGGCTTAGATAAAAGCTGTTGAAACCCTTTACCCCGCTTGGATTTGGTTAATACTTGGTTTATTGGCTGCGAACCATTGGATAGTACGTCACCATACTTTAAAACCGGTTCCCACCATTTTTTTCAGCATGACTTTTGATGAAAAACGGACTTTTTTGTTTTTCATGTTATGGATCAGTTGGGCTTAGATAAAAGCTGTTGAAACCCTTTACCCCGCTTGGATTTGGTTAATACTTGGTTTATTGGCTGCGCACCATTGGATAGTACGTCACCATACTTTAAAACCGGTTCCCACCATTTTTTTCAGCATGACTTTTGATGAAAAACGGACTTTTTTGTTTTTCATCTTATGGATCAGTTGGGCTTAGATAAAAGCTGTTGAAACCCTTTACCCCGCTTGGATTTGGTTAATACTTGGTTTATTGCCTGCGCACCATTGGATAGTACGTCACCATACTTTAAAACCGGTTCCCACCATTTTTTTCAGCATGACTTTTGATGAAAAACGGACTTTTTTGTTTTTCATGTTATGGATCAGTTGGGCTTAGATAAAAGCTGTTGAAACCCTTTACCCCGCTTGGATTTGGTTAATACTTGGTTTATTGGCTGCGCACCATTGGATAGTACGTCACCATACTTTAAAACCGGTTCCCACCATTTTTTTCAGCATGACTTTTGATGAAAAACGGACATTTTTGTTTTTCATGTTATGGATCAGTTGGGCTTAGATAAAAGCTGTTGAAACCCTTTACCCCGCTTGGATTTGGTTAATACTTGGTTTATTGGCTGCGCACCATTGGATAGTACGTCACCATACTTTAAAACCGGTTCCCACCATTTTTTTCAGCATGACTTTTGATGAAAAACGGACTTTTTTGTTTTTCATGTTATGGATCAGTTGGGCTTAGATAAAAGCTGTTGAAACCCTTTACCCCGCTTGGATTTGGTTAATACTTGGTTTATTGGCTGCGCACCATTGGATAGTACGTCACCATACTTTAAAACCGGTTCCCACCATTTTTTTCAGCATGACTTTTGATGAAAAACGGACTTTTTTGTTTTTCATGTTATGGATCAGTTGGGCTTAGATAAAAGCTGTTAAAACCCTTTACCCCGCTTGGATTTGGTTAATACTTGGTTTATTGGCTGCGCACCATTGGATAGTACGTCACCATACTTTAAAACCGGTTCCCACCATTTTTTTCAGCATGACTTTTGATGAAAAACGGACTTTTTTGTTTTTCATGTTATGGATCAGTTGGGCTTAGATAAAAGCTGTTGAAACCCTTTACCCCCGCTTGGATTTGGTTAATACTTGGTTTATTGGCTGCGCACCATTGGATAGTACGTCACCATACTTTAAAACCGGTTCCCACCATTTTTTTCAGCATGACTTTTGATGAAAAACGGACTTTTTTGTTTTTCATGTTATGGATCAGTTGGGCTTAGATAAAAGCTGTTGAAACCCTTTACCCCGCTTGGATTTGGTTAATACTTGGTTTATTGGCTGCGCACCATTGGATAGTACGTCACCATACTTTAAAACCGGTTCCCACCATTTTTTTCAGCATGACTTTTGATGAAAAACGGACTTTTTTGTTTTTCATGTTATGGATCAGTTGGGCTTAGATAAAAGCTGTTGAAACCCTTTACCCCGCTTGGATTTGGTTAATACTTGGTTTATTGGCTGCGCACCATTGGATAGTACGTCACCATACTTTAAAACCGGTTCCCACCATTTTTTTCAGCATGACTTTTGATGAAAAACGGACTTTTTTGTTTTTCATGTTATGGATCAGTTTGGCTTAGATAAAAGCTGTTGAAACCCTTTACCCCGCTTGGATTTGGTTAATACTTGGTTTATTGGCTGCGCACCATTGGATAGTACGTCACCATACTTTAAAACCGGTTCCCACCATTTTTTTCAGCATGACTTTTGATGAAAAACGGACTTTTTTGTTTTTCATGTTATGGATCAGTTGGGCTTAGATAAAAGCTGTTGAAACCCTTTACCCCGCTTGGATTTGGTTAATACTTGGTTTATTGGCTGCGCACCATTGGATAGTACGTCACCATACTTTAAAACCGGTTCCCACCATTTTTTTCAGCATGACTTTTTATGAAAAACGGACTTTTTTGTTTTTCATTTTATGGATCAGTTGGGCTTAGATAAAAGCTGTTGAAACCCTTTACCCCGCTTGGATTTGGTTAATACTTGGTTTATTGGCTGCGCACCATTGGATAGTACGTCACCATACTTTAAAACCGGTTCCCACCATTTTTTTCAGCATGACTTTTGATGAAAAACGGACTTTTTTGTTTTTCATGTTATGGATCAGTTGGGCTTAGATAAAAGCTGTTGAAACCCTTTACCCCGCTTGGATTTGGTTAATACTTGGTTTACTGGCTGCGCACCATTGGATAGTACGTCACCATACTTTAAAACCGGTTCCCACCATTTTTTTCAGCATGACTTTTGATGAAAAACGGACTTTTTTGTTTTTCATGTTATGGATCAGTTGGGCTTAGATAAAAGCTGTTGAAACCCTTTACCCCGCTTGGATTTGGTTAATACTTGGTTTATTGACTGCGCACCATTGGATAGTACGTCACCATACTTTAAAACCGGTTCCCACCATTTTTTTCAGCATGACTTTTGATGAAAAACGGACTTTTTTGTTTTTCATGTTATGGATCAGTTGGGCTTAGATAAAAGCTGTTGAAACCCTTTACCCCGCTTGGATTTGGTTAATACTTGGTTTATTGGCTGCGCACCATTGGATAGTACGTCACCATACTTTAAAACCGGTTCCCACCATTTTTTTCAGCATGACTTTTGATGAAAAACGGACTTTTTTGTTTTTCATGTTATGGATCAGTTGGGCTTAGATAAAAGCTGTTGAAACCCTTTACCCCGCTTGGATTTGGTTAATACTTGGTTTATTGGCTGCGCACCATTGGATAGTACGTCACCATACTTTAAAACCGGTTCCCACCATTTTTTTCAGCATGACTTTTGATGAAAAACGGACTTTTTTGTTTTTCATGTTATGGATCAGTTGGGGTTAGATAAAAGCTGTTGAAACCCTTTACCCCGCTTGGATTTGGTTAATACTTGGTTTATTGGCTGCGCACCATTGGATAGTACGTCACCATACTTTAAAACCGGTTCCCACCATTTTTTTCAGCATGACTTTTGATGAAAAACGGACTTTTTTGTTTTTCATGTTATGGATCAGTTGGGCTTAGATAAAAGCTGTTGAAACCCTTTACCCCGCTTGGATTTGGTTAATACTTGGTTTATTGGCTGCGCACCATTGGATAGTACGTCACCATACTTTAAAACCGGTTCCCACCATTTTCTTCAGCATGACTTTTGATGAAAAACGGACTTTTTTGTTTTTCATGTAATGGATCAGTTGGGCTTAGATAAAAGCTGTTGAAACCCTTTACCCCGCTTGGATTTGGTTAATACTTGGTTTATTGGCTGCGCACCATTGGATAGTACGTCACCATACTTTAAAACCGGTTCCCACCATTTTTTTCAGCATGACTTTTGATGAAAAACGGACTTTTTTGTTTTTCATGTTATGGATCAGTTGGGCTTAGATAAAAGCTGTTGAAACCCTTTACCCCGCTTGGATTTGGTTAATACTTGGTTTATTGGCTGCGCACCATTGGATAGTACGTCACCATACTTTAAAACCGGTTCCCACCATTTTTTTCAGCATGACTTTTGATGAAAAACGGACTTTTTTGTTTTTCATGTTATGGATCAGTTGGGCTTAGATAAAAGCTGTTGAAACCCTTTACCCCGCTTGGATTTGGTTAATACTTGTTTATTGGCTGCGCACCATTGGATGGTACGTCACCATACTTTAAAACCGGTTCCCACCATTTTTTTCAGCATGACTTTTGATGAAAAACGGACTTTTTTGTTTTTCATGTTATGGATCAGTTGGGCTTAGATAAAAGCTGTTGAAACCCTTTACCCCGCTTGGATTTGGTTAATACTTGGTTTATTGGCTGCGCACCATTGGATAGTACGTCACCATACTTTAAAACCGGTTCCCACCATTTTTTTCAGCATGACTTTTGATGAAAAACGGACTTTTTTGTTTTTCATGTTATGGATCAGTTGGGCTTAGATAAAAGCTGTTGAAACCCTTTACCCCGCTTGGATTTGGTTAATACTTGGTTTATTGGCTGCGCACCATTGGATAGTACGTCACCATACTTTAAAACCGGTTCCCACCATTTTTTTCAGCATGACTTTTGATGAAAAACGGACTTTTTTGTTTTTCATGTTATGGATCAGTTGGGCTTAGATAAAAGCTGTTGAAACCCTTTACCCCGCTTGGATTTGGTTAATACTTGGTTTATTGGCTGCGCACCATTGGATAGTACGTCACCATACTTTAAAACCGGTTCCCACCATTTTTTTCAGCATGACTTTTGATGAAAAACGGACTTTTTTGTTTTTCATGTTATGGATCAGTTGGGCTTAGATAAAAGCTGTTGAAACCCTTTACCCCGCTTGGATTTGGTTAATACTTGGTTTATTGGCTGCGCACCATTGGATAGTACGTCACCATACTTTAAAACCGGTTCCCACCATTTTTTTCAGCATGACTTTTGATGAAAAACGGACTTTTTTGTTTTTCATGTTATGGATCAGTTGGGCTTAGATAAAAGCTGTTGAAACCCTTTACCCCGCTTGGATTTGGTTAATACTTGATTTATTGGCTGCGCACCATTGGATAGTACGTCACCATACTTTAAAACCGGTTCCCACCATTTATTTCAGCATGACTTTTGATGAAAAATGGACTTTTTTGTTTTTCATGTTATGGATCAGTTGGGCTTAGATAAAAGCTGTTGAAACCCTTTACCCCGCTTGGATTTGGTTAATACTTGGTTTATTGGCTGCGCACCATTGGATAGTACGTCACCATACTTTAAAACCGGTTCCCACCATTTTTTTCAGCATGACTTTTGATGAAAAACGGACTTTTTTGTTTTTCATGTTATGGATCAGTTGGGCTTAGATAAAAGCTGTTGAAACCCTTTACCCCGCTTGGATTTGGTTAATACTTGGTTTATTGGCTGCGCACCATTGGATAGTACTGTAACAGAATTGTTACCGAGAGGAGGGTGGATTAAATGAACAATACAAACACAATTTGTGAAAGAAAATATAAATTTATGTAATAAATTATAAATGAAAAAATACAGATGTAACAACAGAATAACTCATGCACTCAACCCACAATTACACTCACAACTATTCACAATACATGAACAAATTAAATAACAATACAAAAGGAATCTCAGATGTAAAGGGATCTCTTGGATTATACACAGATCCAAGAATCCTTTTCGAAAGTTAAATAAATGCAAGTATGATTTACGAAAAAAAATAAACACAAACGACAAACTATCTATCGCACGATGGATTGCGATAACTAGCACGATCATATACTTGTTTTCAATCAAGTTGCTAGCTTTTATTGATATCTATGTGATCACTTGAAATATTATTGCGATCTGACATAAGCATGCAAATACAACAATGTATTAAATTATATTATAATTTCAATACACCTATGTGTCTCCCCTGTATAACCGCACGATTCAGCAACAGTTGAATCGTCTCCCAGTTTCCCCGAGAACCGAGGGTTGACCAATACTATTATCGGACGTTTCCCTACACGGATCCACCACAGTTATACGTTCAGACAGCATACAACATCTACCCGAACCAACGGTTCCTCACTCCCCTAGATGTCAACCCGGACGTTTTACAACTCTAAGACAGCTCCGACACTCGGACTTCTAGCTTTCCGGATATTTACACGTTACACAGATGTTGACGAACAGACAGTTCGACACACAGACAGATACTTCAATTCCGTTTGCACAAATTAACGGCACAAGCACATTCAGATATTTATACAGAGATGTTCCAGAACAAACAATAGATGTCCCACAACAAATCAAACGATATCAAAGACGTTTATCAAAAGATGGTATCAGATGTGTTAACAGCTACGGTATCAACGATGTTATTAGCAGCTACGGTATCAACGATGTTATTAGCAGCTACGGTATCAACGATGTTATTAGCAGCTACGGTATCAGAAACAATGTAACAACTATGTTAGCAGCTACGGTATCAGAGACGGTATCAACGATGTTATTAGATGCGCTATCAGTGATGTACTTCTACGGTATCAACGACGGAATCAGCTGGAATCAGACTGAATCAGCTATAATAAACAAAACCAGACTAATAATAGTGGTCTCAAAAATAATCTAAGCCGTAGATTACGATATTGTATTTAAAGTCTAAAAGTGACTAGTAATTCCAAATATTCCACGTTCATTGCAATAAAGGCATCATTATACGAAATGATAATCTGAATAAAATTCACAATAAAACGAAATGTAAATTTAACACTCACCCCTTTGGCTGGAGATTTGCAAGACGAGGTTATCTATCCTTTGATTAGATATTTGGGTTCCCGTAAATAATAATGAGAAATCCTTAGCCTTATATACTCTCTATAGGTGAACATAAATCACATCGAGCTTAACGTGCACCACGTACAACGAGTATTTCGGATTTCATGTAAATTACAAATTGGCACATGCAAATCGTTACACGCCACTTAATCACCCCAGGTAATGCGTGTACGACGACATCAAGAAAATGGTGAGTTTCGTTTGCAATTCAAGTAGAACAAAAATCAGTTCAATTTTCGCCTAATTCTGTGACAATACCTCCCCCCTAAGAATAAAAATGTACACATTTTTAAAACTAACACAGAATAGAAGAAAAATAACTACTGATGGTATCTTACAACATTTACACTGGTTATACTACAAACTGGATTTTATTACTGGGCAAATTCATACAAATTTCCCATCATGCCCTACTCAAGTAGTCTGCGCCTATATTTTCAACTCCCCTTATTGCTTCTACACGGAAACGATAAGGTTGTAGTGTTAGCGCCCAACGCATCAACCGAGCGTTAGCGACCTTGGCCTTGTTCAAATACAGTAGGGGTTGGTGATCAGTCTCAAGAACGAAATCTCTCCCAAATAGATATGCGTGATACTTCCCAATTCCCCATACTACGGCCAAACATTCCTTTTCTATAACGGAATAATTTTTCTCCCTGGGTAGCAATTTTCTACTCGAGTAAGCTACGGGTAACTTACTGTCGTCCTGCTCTTGCAGTAAAACTGCCCCCAACCCAGTTTCAGAAGCGTCTGTTCTTAGAATAAAAGGTTTGCTGACATCTGGCAATTTCAATATAGGTGCACTCTCGATATTCGAATCAGCTTCATCATCGTCTACGACTGCCGTACAAACGACATTTAAGACCCCCTTTTCAACATTGTCGCTCTCTCTCTTGATATACAATTTTGAGCATGTTTGCATGGAATGTCTTTACATTACCGTCCATGTCAGTTTTATAGTCCATGTCACCTTTTACTTCTTTAACTTCATATGGACCTTTCCACTGGACTAATAACTTATTCGAACTCGTTGGAAGAAGCAATAGCACCTGATCTCCCACAAGAAATTTCCTATTACGCGCTCTGCGGTTGTAATACTTGGCATATCTGCGCCCCGATTTAATCAATTCGTCACGTGCCATCTGGCATGTACTCTCAAGTTTGTTTCTTAGATCTAACACGTACTGGTAAGTCGTTTTTATTTCCTCGTTCGCGACATCACCAGTCCATAGTTCGCGTAGTATCCGCATTGGGCCTCGAACCGTTCTACCATCCAACAGTTCGAAGGGTGAGAACCCTAAACTTTCCTGCGGTACTTCACGGTACGCGAACAGAACAGCGTTTAAATAACGGTCCCAGTCTTGCGGACGTTCCGCGCACATCTTTCTCAGCATGCTTTTCAGGGTACCATTAAACTTCTCTACCAGTCCATTGCACATCGGATGGTTTGGGGTAGTGTTTAGCTGTTTGATGGATAACAGCCTACTTATTTCACCCATGAGGTCAGAGGTGAATTGGGCACCACAATCAGTGAGGATTTCCTCTGGCACCCCTACCCTACTGAAGATATCAACTAATGCTTCAGCTACCCTTTCCGTTTCAATAGTTGGTAACGCTACGGCTTCGGGGTATCTGGTTGCGTAGTCAACCAGAGTAAGAATATACCGATTCTTTCTTTCGGTAACTGGGTGTATTGGTCCTACAATATCTACTGCCACTCTTTTAAACGGTGTATCTATTAATGGCATCTGTCCCAAGGGCACCCTTGTGACCCTTCCCTTACAGACGGTTTTCTGACATACGTCGCACGACCTACAGAACCGTGTGACATCGCCATTAACACCTGGCCAGTAGAATTCAGCGACTACCCTGCTAGTGGTCTTAGCCTTACCTAGGTGTCCTGCCATGCTTGACTCATGCGCCACCCTAAGCACTTGAGATCTATATCTCTGGGGTACGACCACTTGCCAATACTTCTTACCCTCCCGAGCGCTAAACTCCCTATGAATTAATCCGTTCTTGCGTACGAATCTCGAGCTACCCCCACGCTTGCAATGTTTAATCGCGCCGGACGTGATTTTCTCAACAATGGTTCTGATGGATTCATCACGTTCTTGCTCTTGTTTGAAATCATCACGCGAAATTCCGGAGATCGATTCAGGGACTATTAATTTATGAAACGCGGTTTTCTCTCGCCGTGTTTGCGCTCGCGTTTCGACTGCCTGGGCCAAAAGTATTTTAAAATCGGCCATGGTTGGAAGACGGGAACCTTCAACATTACCGATCGTCAGATCGTAAATAGGATTGTCCATACAAAGGGCATCAACAGTTCCCGTTAAGAAAGGTGTTTTTACTGTGATCCTTGCTACGGGAATGCGACCCATCGTCTGATCAAGTAACATACATGGGGATTCCCACCCGAGCATTTGGTTATCCTGCACGAGACTACGTTTGATCACTACGCCCGTACAACCAGTGTCACGCAATACCACGACTTCTCGACCGTTGACAAACCCTCTCGCGGTTGGTACACGCGCTTCAGGAAATAAACACGTGCCAAGCGAATGAATACAAGGTTCTACCTGTACGATGTTATCAGTTATACCTTTACTTTGTATAGCCACTGCTACCTTATGTATAAGTGCCTTTCTTTTAGGACAGTCTTTTTGAACATGACCCAATGCATTACACAAGAAACACCGCACACGCTGAAAAACTGGATTCCCAACTGACCTTTTTACCTCAGCTGATTTTACAGGCTCCCTAGGCATAGGTCTTACAGACTGGTTTCCAGACTTAAAATCTTTCAAACCCACGTTCTGGGTTCCCCCATGAGCTTCGGCAAATAAATCGGCTTGCTTAGCCATATCTTTTACGTTCGTGAAGACTTTCTCCTTCAGAAATTGATCTAATTCTCGCCCAACTGTATTAAATAATTGATCTCTGAGCAAGAAATCAGTCAACCCTTCAAACGTCTTCACCGCTTTGCCGCATTCAATCCACCGCTCAAAATAGTTCGCAATTCTGACGGTGAACTGACCAAAGGTTTCTCCCTTATCGGGCTTGCTATACCTGAACTTTTTTCGAAAACCTTGTTCAGTGAGCTCGTACCTTTTGAGAAGTGCTTCCTTTAGGACGTCGTACTTAAACACATCGTCCCTAGGAAGTCGCGAGTATACATCCAGTGCTTTACCTTTTAATAAAGCACTCAGATGCAGCGCCCAGTCATTTTGACTCCACTTCTGGTTTTCGGCATACCGCTCAAACCGATGAAGATAACTATCTATGTTATCTTTTTCATCGTCAAAGGGAGGTAATTTGGGGCCCCTTAATTTGCTAAAGGCAGAATCGTGTTCTCTTCCAGATGTCGCTAATTCTACCTTACGCTCATGATCCCGTTGCTTTGCTTTTTCATCTAACTCTATTCGCTTTTGCTCCGCTTCCATTTCCCATCCTATCCTGTCCTTTTCGGCCTGCTTCTCTAATTCTATCTTTTCCTTCTCGGCCTGCTTCTCTAATTCTATCTTTTCCCTCTCGAATTCTATCTTTTCCCTTTGGGCCTGCTTCTCTAATTCTATCTTATCCTTCTCAAATTCTATCTTTTCCCTCTCAAAGGCCCATTTCCTATCATCAGATTCCCTTTCTAATTCCCGTTTCCTTTCATCAGATTCCCTTTCTAATGCCCGTTTCCTTTCTTCGGCCTCCCCCTTTTCCTTTTCTAATTCCCTATGTAATTCCCTTTTCCTTTCATCGGCTTCCCTTTCTAATTCCCTTGCTCTTACCCTTTCGTCCCTTTCCCGGGCTTGTTCTTCTTGGATAAATTTCCTCAAACTTTCACCTTCATATCCAAATTCTTTGCCTAAGGCAACCAAGTCCTTAAGGGATGACATGACAAATGTAATATGAATATAGATATATAACCAAACCAATACTTTAAACACGTTTATACTGGACACACGGACCTAGGTAAACTGAACAAAAATAAACTCCAACTAGAGTATTATCTTAACAGAAGGTCACGCTCGAATATAAACATTAAATGTATACCTTCACAAAAATGATTGACAGTTCACTTAATCCAACGATCCCACTTCTGACACCATTGTAACAGAATTGTTACCGAGAGGAGGGTGGATTAAATGAACAATACAAACACAATTTGTGAAAGAAAATATAAATTTATGTAATAAATTATAAATGAAAAAATACAGATGTAACAACACAATAACTCATGCACTCAACCCACAATTACACTCACAACTATTCACAATACATGAACAAATTAAATAACAATACAAAAGGAATCTCAGATGTAAAGGGATCTCTTGGATTATACACAGATCCAAGAATCCTTTTCGAAAGTTAAATAAATGCAAGTATGATTTACGAAAAAAAATAGACACAAACGACAAACTATCTATCGCACGATGGATTGCGATAACTAGCACGATCATATACTTGTTTTCAATCAAGTTGCTAGCTTTTATTGATATCTATGTGATCACTTGAAATATTATTGCGATCTGACATAAGCATGCAAATACAACAATGTATTAAATTATATTATAATTTCAATACACCTATGTGTCTCCCCTGTATAACCGCACGATTCAGCAACAGTTGAATCGTCTCCCAGTTTCCCCGAGAACCGAGGGTTGACCAATACTATTATCGGACGTTTCCCTACACGGATCCACCACAGTTATACGTTCAGACAGCATACAACATCTACCCGAACCAACGGTTCCTCACTCCCCTAGATGTCAACCCGGACGTTTTACAACTCTAAGACAGCTCCGACACTCGGACTTCTAGCTTTCCGGATATTTACACGTTACACAGATGTTGACGAACAGACAGTTCGACACACAGACAGATACTTCAATTCCGTTTGCACAAATTAACGGCACAAGCACATTCAGATATTTATACAGAGATGTTCCAGAACAAACAATAGATGTCCCACAACAAATCAAACGATATCAAAGACGTTTATCAAAAGATGGTATCAGATGTGTTAACAGCTACGGTATCAACGATGTTATTAGCAGCTACGGTATCAACGATGTTATTAGCAGCTACGGTATCAACGATGTTATTAGCAGCTACGGTATCAGAAACAATGTAACAACTATGTTAGCAGCTACGGTATCAGAGACGGTATCAACGATGTTATTAGATGCGCTATCAGTGATGTACTTCTACGGTATCAACGACGGAATCAGCTGGAATCAGACTGAATCAGCTATAATAAACAAAACCAGACTAATAATAGTGGTCTCAAAAATAATCTAAGCCGTAGATTACGATATTGTATTTAAAGTCTAAAAGTGACTAGTAATTCCAAATATTCCACGTTCATTGCAATAAAGGCATCATTATACGAAATGATAATCTGAATAAAATTCACAATAAAACGAAATGTAAATTTAACACTCACCCCTTTGGCTGGAGATTTGCAAGACGAGGTTATCTATCCTTTGATTAGATATTTGGGTTCCCGTAAATAATAATGAGAAATCCTTAGCCTTATATACTCTCTATAGGTGAACATAAATCACATCGAGCTTAACGTGCACCACGTACAACGAGTATTTCGGATTTCATGTAAATTACAAATTGGCACATGCAAATCGTTACACGCCACTTAATCACCCCAGGTAATGCGTGTACGACGACATCAAGAAAATGGTGAGTTTCGTTTGCAATTCAAGTAGAACAAAAATCAGTTCAATTTTCGCCTAATTCTGTGACAAGTACGTCACCATACTTTAAAACCGGTTCCCACCATTTTTTTCAGCATGACTTTTGATGAAAAACGGACTTTTTTGTTTTTCATGTTATGGATCAGTTGGGCTTAGATAAAAGCTGTTGAAACCCTTTACCCCGCTTGGATTTGGTTAATACTTGGTTTATTGGCTGCGCACCATTGGATAGTACGTCACCATACTTTAAAACCGGTTCCCACCATTTTTTTCAGCATGACTTTTGATGAAAAACGGACTTTTTTGTTTTTCATGTTATGGATCAGTTGGGCTTAGATAAAAGCTGTTGAAACCCTTTACCCCGCTTGGATTTGGTTAATACTTGGTTTATTGGCTGCGCACCATTGGATAGTACGTCACCATACTTTAAAACCGGTTCCCACCATTTTTTTCAGCATGACTTTTGATGAAAAACGGACTTTTTTGTTTTTCATGTTATGGATCAGTTGGGCTTAGATAAAAGCTGTTGAAACCCTTTACCCCGCTTGGATTTGGTTAATACTTGGTTTATTGGCTGCGCACCATTGGATAGTACGTCACCATACTTTAAAACCGGTTCCCACCATTTTTTTCAGCATGACTTTTGATGAAAAACGGACTTTTTTGTTTTTCATGTTATGGATCAGTTGGGCTTAGATAAAAGCTGTTGAAACCCTTTACCCCGCTTGGATTTGGTTAATACTTGGTTTATTGGCTGCGCACCATTGGATAGTACGTCACCATACTTTAAAACCGGTTCCCCCCTTTTTTTTGAGCATGACTTTTGATGAAAAACGGACTTTTTTGTTTTTCATGTTATGGATCAGTTGGGCTTAGATAAAAGCTGTTGAAACCCTTTACCCCGCTTGGATTTGGTTAATACTTGGTTTATTGGCTGCGCACCATTGGATAGTACGTCACCATACTTTAAAACCGGTTCCCACCATTTTTTTCAGCATGACTTTTGATGAAAAACGGACTTTTTTGTTTTTCATGTTATGGATCAGTTGGGCTTAGATAAAAGCTGTTGAAACCCTTTACCCCGCTTGGATTTGGTTAATACTTGGTTTATTGGCTGCGCACCATTGGATAGTACGTCACCATACTTTAAAACCGGTTCCCACCATTTTTTTCAGCATGACTTTTGATGAAAAACGGACTTTTTTGTTTTTCATGTTATGGATCAGTTGGGCTTAGATAAAAGCTGTTGAAACCCTTTACCCCGCTTGGATTTGGTTAATACTTGGTTTATTGGCTGCGCACCATTGGATAGTACGTCACCATACTTTAAAACCGGTTCCCACCATTTTTTTCAGCATGACTTTTGATGAAAAACGGACTTTTTTGTTTTTCATGTTATGGATCAGTTGGGCTTAGATAAAACCTGTTGAAACCCTTTACCCCGCTTGGATTTGGTTAATACTTGGTTTATTGGCTGCGCACCATTGGATAGTACGTCACCATTCTTTAAAACCGGTTCCCACCATTTTTTTCAGCATGACTTTTGATGAAAAACGGACTTTTTTGTTTTTCATGTTATGGATCAGTTGGGCTTAGATAAAAGCTGTTGAAACCCTTTACCCCGCTTGGATTTGGTTAATACTTGGTTTATTGGCTGCGCACCATTGGATAGTACGTCACCATACTTTAAAACCGGTTCCCACGCATGACTTTTGATGAAAAACGGACTTTTTTGTTTTTCATGTTATGGATCAGTTGGGCTTAGATAAAAGCTGTTGAAACCCTTTACCCCGCTTGGATTTGGTTAATACTTGGTTTATTGGCTGCGCACCATTGGATAGTACGTCACCATACTTTAAAACCGGTTCCCACCATTTTTTTCAGCATGACTTTTGATGAAAAACGGACTTTTTTGTTTTTCATGTTATGGATCAGTTGGGCTTAGATAAAAGCTGTTGAAACCCTTTACCCCGCTTGGATTTGGTTAATACTTGGTTTATTGGCTGCGCACCATTGGATAGTACGTCACCATACTTTAAAACCGGTTCCCACCATTTTTTCAGCATGACTTTTGATGAAAAACGGACTTTTTTGTTTTTCATGTTATGGATCAGTTGGGCTTAGATAAAAGCTGTTGAAACCCTTTACCCCGCTTGGATTTGGTTAATACTTGGTTTATTGGCTGCGCACCATTGGATAGTACGTCACCATTCTTTAAAACCGGTTCCCACCATTTTTTTCAGCATGACTTTTGATGAAAAACGGACTTTTTTGTTTTTCATGTTATGGATCAGTTGGGCTTAGATAAAAGCTGTTGAAACCCTTTACCCCGCTTGGATTTGGTTAATACTTGGTTTATTGGCTGCGCACCATTGGATAGTACGTCACCATACTTTAAAACCGGTTCCCACCATTTTTTTCAGCATGACTTTTGATGAAAAACGGACTTTTTTGTTTTTCATGTTATGGATCAGTTGGGCTTAGATAAAAGCTGTTGAAACCCTTTACCCCGCTTGGATTTGGTTAATACTTGGTTTATTGGCTGCGCACCATTGGATAGTACGTCACCATACTTTAAAACCGGTTCCCACCATTTTTTTCAGCATGACTTTTGATGAAAAAAGGACTTTTTGTTTTTCATGTTATGGATCAGTTGGGCTTAGATAAAAGCTGTTGAAACCCTTTACCCCGCTTGGATTTGGTTAATACTTGGTTTATTGGCTGCGCACCATTGGATAGTACGTCACCATACTTTAAAACCGGTTCCCACCATTTTTTTCAGCATGACTTTTGATGAAAAACGGACTTTTTTGTTTTTCATGTTATGGATCAGTTGGGCTTAGATAAAAGCTGTTGAAACCCTTTACCCCGCTTGGATTTGGTTAATACTTGGTTTATTGGCTGCGCACCATTGGATAGTACGTCACCATACTTTAAAACCGGTTCCCACCATTTTTTTCAGCATGACTTTTGATGAAAAACGGACTTTTTTGTTTTTCATGTTATGGATCAAATGGGCATAGATAAAAGCTGTTGAAACCCTTTACCCCGCTTGGATTTGGTTAATACTTGGTTTATTGGCTGCGCACAATTGGATAGTACGTCACCATACTTTAAAACCGGTTCCCACCATTTTTTTTCAGCATGACTTTTGATGAAAAACGGACTTTTTTGTTTTTCATGTTATGGATCAGTTGGGCTTAGATAAAAGCTGTTGAAACCCTTTACCCCGCTTGGATTTGGTTAATACTTGGTTTATTGGCTGCGCACCATTGGATAGTACGTCACCATACTTTAAAACCGGTTCCCACCATTTTTTTCAGCATGACTTTTGATGAAAAACGGACTTTTTTGTTTTTCATGTTATGGATCAGTTGGGCTTAGATAAAAGCTGTTGAAACCCTTTACCCCGCTTGGATTTGGTTAATACTTGGTTTATTGGCTGCGCACCATTGGATAGTACGTCACCATACTTTAAAACCGGTTCCCACCATTTTTTTCAGCATGACTTTTGATGAAAAACGGACTTTTTTGTTTTTCATGTTATGGATCAGTTGGCTTAGATAAAAGCTGTTGAAACCCTTTACCCCGCTTGGATTTGGTTAATACTTGGTTTATTGGCTGCGCACCATTGGATAGTACGTCACCATACTTTAAAACCGGTTCCCACCATTTTTTTCAGCATTACTTTTGATGAAAAACGGACTTTTTTGTTTTCATGTTATGGATCAGTTGGGCTTAGATAAAAGCTGTTGAAACCCTTTACCCCGCTTGGATTTGGTTAATACTTGGTTTATTGGCTGCGCACCATTGGATAGTACATCACCATACTTTAAAACCGGTTCCCACCATTTTTTTCAGCATGACTTTTGATGAAAAACGGACTTTTTTGTTTTTCATGTTATGGATCAGTTGGGCTTAGATAAAAGCTGTTGAAACCCTTTACCCCGCTTGGATTTGGTTAATACTTGGTTTATTGGCTGCGCACCATTGGATAGTACGTCACCATACTTTAAAACCGGTTCCCACCATTTTTTTCAGCATGACTTTTGATGAAAAACGGACTTTTTTGTTTTTCATGTTATGGATCAGTTGGGCTTAGATAAAAGCTGTTGAAACCCTTTACCCCGCTTGGATTTGGTTAATACTTGGTTTATTGGCTGCGCACCATTGGATAGTACGTCACCATACTTTAAAACCGGTTCCCACCATTTTTTTCAGCATGACTTTTGATGAAAAACGGACTTTTTTGTTTTTCATGTTATGGATCAGTTGGGCTTAGATAAAAGCTGTTGAAACCCTTTACCCCGCTTGGATTTGGTTAATACTTGGTTTATTGGCTGCGCACCATTGGATAGTACGTCACCATACTTTAAAACCGGTTCCCACCATTTTTTTCAGCATGACTTTTGATGAAAAACGGACTTTTTTGTTTTTCATGTTATGGATCAGTTGGGCTTAGATAAAAGCTGTTGAAACCCTTTACCCCGCTTGGATTTGGTTAATACTTGGTTTATTGGCTGCGCACCATTGGATAGTACGTCACCATACTTTAAAACCGGTTCCCACCATTTTTTTCAGCATGACTTTTGATGAAAAACGGACTTTTTTGTTTTTCATGTTATGGATCAGTTGGGCTTAGATAAAAGCTGTTGAAACCCTTTACCCCGCTTGGATTTGGTTAATACTTGGTTTATTGGCTGCGCACCATTGGATAGTACGTCACCATACTTTAAAACCGGTTCCCACCATTTTTTTCAGCATGACTTTTGATGAAAAACGGACTTTTTGTTTTTCATGTTATGGATCAGTTGGGCTTAGATAAAAGCTGTTGAAACCCTTTACCCCGCTTGGATTTGGTTAATACTTGGTTTATTGGCTGCGCACCATTGGATAGTACGTCACCATACTTTAAAACCGGTTCCCACCATTTTTTTCAGCATGACTTTTGATGAAAAACGGACTTTTTTGTTTTTCATGTTATGGATCAGTTGGGCTTAGATAAAAGCTGTTGAAACCCTTTACCCCGCTTGGATTTGGTTAATACTTGGTTTATTGGCTGCGCACCATTGGATAGTACGTCACCATACTTTAAAACCGGTTCCCACCATTTTTTTCAGCATGACTTTTGATGAAAAACGGACTTTTTTGTTTTTCATGTTATGGATCAGTTGGGCTTAGATAAAAGCTGTTGAAACCCTTTACCCCGCTTGGATTTGGTTAATACTTGGTTTATTGGCTGCGCACCATTGGATAGTACGTCACCATACTTTAAAACCGGTTCCCACCATTTTATTCAGCATGACTTTTGATGAAAAACGGACTTTTTTGTTTTTCATGTTATGGATCAGTTGGGCTTAGATAAAAGCTGTTGAAACCCTTTACCCCGCTTGGATTTGGTTAATACTTGGTTTATTGGCTGCGCACCATTGGATAGTACGTCACCATACTTTAAAACCGGTTCCCACCATTTTTTTCAGCATGACTTTTGATGAAAAACGGACTTTTTTGTTTTTCATGTTATGGATCAGTTGGGCTTAGATAAAAGCTGTTGAAACCCTTTACCCCGCTTGGATTTGGTTAATACTTGGTTTATTGGCTGCGCACCATTGGATAGTACGTCACCATACTTTAAAACCGGTTCCCACCATTTTTTTTCAGACTGACTGACTTTGGGTGTTTTATAGATGTAACCGCCCACTAGGGGCATTTGTACATCTTTTATAGGTACCATGTCGGTACCCATTTAGGTGGGAGGGGTGTTACTCCCTCCCTTAAAAGTGCTTAAATGCACTATAAATTAAGGCGTTCCCCTGAATTACTAAAAAGTAACTATCAGGGGAAATGAAAGCCTACATTGGTGGGGTAGGAATAGTACCCACACACACCCACCCCTATCATCCAATCGTGCAGTTGTAAGGTAGCGAGGGGAAATGTTTCCTCATTTCGCTAGTAATTTTGTGAGCAGGAACGGCAAAGGAGGAAAAGGCCCTGGTCCAGGAGGCGCGGGCGGCACAGCAACACACAGCAGAGCACGCAAAGAAAGGGACAGCAAGGCCACGGACGCAGCACACACCTGAAACGAAAGAGCCATACCTAAGTCAAATTCAGTCCAGTTTTGCTAATGGACAGCCTAACATCCAATATCGTGTTAGCCACCTGTGCAATTATTCTAATATTAAAGTTGAAGAATTGTATTTATCATCCTACCTTTCTAAAAAACTAGTACATAAGCGTACATAAAATAAGTCCCTAACAATTTTTAAAATTTAAATGTCTAAACGACATATAAGAGTGGAGTCAATGGTAAGTGATTTTTGGTCGTGAATTTTTATGGAGGTACCAATAAGGTCAAATTAGCTTTTTAGGGCCACGGAAAGTTATTCAAAGAGGGGTACTCGTAACCAAATGAGTCCCCTATTAAGGCAAATTGGCAATTTTAGCCCTTAAAAGGGCTGGTACTCATCTCGGTTGAAAGTACCTCGTCTCCCCTCCATCTCCACCAAATCGGCTGCAGATTTAGTTTCTTCTCGGATAGCTCTGGGGAAGTAGAGTCCATGTTTCTTTGCTAAGTGCGCTGCAGCATCAATTAAAGGGTACATGGGCCGCTCTTCGAAGATGTTCATATAATATGAAGTCAGAATTTGTATGCCATAGCGCCATTGTTGGATTCTTGGTGGTGATATTTGAAGGGACCGGAAGCCTATGTAGGTCACCGCTGAGATGAATGAAGTAGCTTTCTTCTTATTTTCCATGAGTTCATTAAGTCCCAGGTCCCTGCATAATTTCTCCATAAGTTGGTCCTTTGTTTTTTCAGGCATTCTGACTGTTTTAGCTGGTACTTCCCATTTTTCTTCCGGGATGGTGGTAGTGGTGGCGATGGTGGTGGTGGCGGCAGCAGCTTCCAATTTCTTCTCCAGATTAATTGCCACATCTGTTGGATGAGTGGGGGTGGAAGATTTTAACACCCTCTTTTTCCCCTTCCTTTTTGTTTGTTTAGGGGCTGGTGGTGGTGGTGGTGGTGATAGTTCAACCTCAGGCTCGACTGCTGGTGAAGGCTCGACAACTGGTGACAAAGCCTTATTCAACATTAATGGGCCAATGGCAATTAGACCCTGAAGTTGAGAAGTTAGCATTGCTAACTTTTCCTCAAAGGCGCCAGGTGTATCCCCCTGTACAGCAGACTCCTTTTCAGTAGTCAATTGGGCTGGTTCCTTTGAAGCTGGGGGTGGGGGTGGTGTGACGTGGCTAGGTCCAGTTTCCCGCCTTCTCCACGGTCTATTCCTTTTTCTCCTGTACATGAGTCCCCCATTGTCTTCTTTCTTTTCTTCCTTATCCCAAACAAGCAGCAGGGTAGTTCTTTTTCCTGCCGCTCGGAGGCTCCAGTTATTCGCCTCTGTAAGTCCAAGGCTAATAATAGCCTTTATAGCTGGGTCCGGGATTAATTCCGTCGCTAGCGTTAATGACTCCATGTTGCTGCTTGCTCGTTCGCTGCTCGACGACCATTTTTTTTCATCATGACTTTTGATGAAAAACGGACTTTTTTGTTTTTCATGTTATGGATCAGTTGGGCTTAGATAAAAGCTGTTGAAACCCTTTACCCCGCTTGGATTTGGTTAATACTTGGTTTATTGGCTGCGCACCATTGGATAGTACGTCACCATACTTTAAAACCGGTTCCCACCATTTTTTTCAGCATGACTTTTGATGAAAAACGGACTTTTTTGTTTTTCATGTTATGGATCAGTTGGGCTTAGATAAAAGCTGTTGAAACCCTTTACCCCGCTTGGATTTGGTTAATACTTGGTTTATTGGCTGCGCACCATTGGATAGTACGTCACCATACTTTAAAACCGGTTCCCACCATTTTTTTCAGCATGACTTTTGATGAAAAACGGACTTTTTTGTTTTTCATGTTATGGATCAGTTGGGCTTAGATAAAAGCTGTTGAAACCCTTTACCCCGCTTGGATTTGGTTAATACTTGGTTTATTGGCTGCGCACCATTGGATAGTACGTCACCATACTTTAAAACCGGTTCCCACCATTTTTTTCAGCATGACTTTTGATGAAAAACGGACTTTTTTGTTTTTCATGTTATGGATCAGTTGGGCTTAGATAAAAGCTGTTGAAACCCTTTACCCCGCTTGGATTTGGTTAATACTTGGTTTATTGGCTGCGCACCATTGGATAGTACGTCACCATACTTTAAAACCGGTTCCCACCATTTTTTTCAGCATGACTTTTGATGAAAAACGGACTTTTTTGTTTTTCATGTTATGGATCAGTTGGGCTTAGATAAAAGCTGTTGAAACCCTTTACCCCGCTTGGATTTGGTTAATACTTGGTTTATTGGCTGCGCACCATTGGATAGTACGTCACCATACTTTAAAACCGGTTCCCACCATTTTTTTCAGCATGACTTTTGATGAAAAACGGACTTTTTTGTTTTTCATGTTATGGATCAGTTGGGCTTAGATAAAAGCTGTTGAAACCCTTTACCCCGCTTGGATTTGGTTAATACTTGGTTTATTGGCTGCGCACCATTGGATAGTACGTCACCATACTTTAAAACCGGTTCCCACCATTTTTTTCAGCATGACTTTTGATGAAAAACGGACTTTTTTGTTTTTCATGTTATGGATCAGTTGGGCTTAGATAAAAGCTGTTGAAACCCTTTACCCCGCTTGGATTTGGTTAATACTTGGTTTATTGGCTGCGCACCATTGGATAGTACGTCACCATACTTTAAAACCGGTTCCCACCATTTTTTTCAGCATGACTTTTGATGAAAAACGGACTTTTTTGTTTTTCATGTTATGGATCAGTTGGGCTTAGATAAAAGCTGTTGAAACCCTTTACCCCGCTTGGATTTGGTTAATACTTGGTTTATTGGCTGCGCACCATTGGATAGTACGTCACCATACTTTAAAACCGGTTCCCACCATTTTTTTCAGCATGACTTTTGATGAAAAACGGACTTTTTTGTTTTTCATGTTATGGATCAGTTGGGCTTAGATAAAAGCTGTTGAAACCCTTTACCCCGCTTGGATTTGGTTAATACTTGGTTTATTGGCTGCGCACCATTGGATAGTACGTCACCATACTTTAAAACCGGTTCCCACCATTTTTTTCAGCATGACTTTTGATGAAAAACGGACTTTTTTGTTTTTCATGTTATGGATCAGTTGGGCTTAGATAAAAGCTGTTGAAACCCTTTACCCCGCTTGGATTTGGTTAATACTTGGTTTATTGGCTGCGCACCATTGGATAGTACGTCACCATACTTTAAAACCGGTTCCCACCATTTTTTTCAGCATGACTTTTGATGAAAAACGGACTTTTTTGTTTTTCATGTTATGGATCAGTTGGGCTTAGATAAAAGCTGTTGAAACCCTTTACCCCGCTTGGATTTGGTTAATACTTGGTTTATTGGCTGCGCACCATTGGATAGTACGTCACCATACTTTAAAACCGGTTCCCACCATTTTTTTCAGCATGACTTTTGATGAAAAACGGACTTTTTTGTTTTTCATGTTATGGATCAGTTGGGCTTAGATAAAAGCTGTTGAAACCCTTTACCCCGCTTGGATTTGGTTAATACTTGGTTTATTGGCTGCGCACCATTGGATAGTACGTCACCATACTTTAAAACCGGTTCCCACCATTTTTTTCAGCATGACTTTTGATGAAAAACGGACTTTTTTGTTTTTCATGTTATGGATCAGTTGGGCTTAGATAAAAGCTGTTGAAACCCTTTACCCCGCTTGGATTTGGTTAATACTTGGTTTATTGGCTGCGCACCATTGGATAGTACGTCACCATACTTTAAAACCGGTTCCCACCATTTTTTTCAGCATGACTTTTGATGAAAAACGGACTTTTTTGTTTTTCATGTTATGGATCAGTTGGGCTTAGATAAAAGCTGTTGAAACCCTTTACCCCGCTTGGATTTGGTTAATACTTGGTTTATTGGCTGCGCACCATTGGATAGTACGTCACCATACTTTAAAACCGGTTCCCACCATTTTTTTCAGCATGACTTTTGATGAAAAACGGACTTTTTTGTTTTTCATGTTATGGATCAGTTGGGCTTAGATAAAAGCTGTTGAAACCCTTTACCCCGCTTGGATTTGGTTAATACTTGGTTTATTGGCTGCGCACCATTGGATAGTACGTCACCATACTTTAAAACCGGTTCCCACCATTTTTTTCAGCATGACTTTTGATGAAAAACGGACTTTTTTGTTTTTCATGTTATGGATCAGTTGGGCTTAGATAAAAGCTGTTGAAACCCTTTACCCCGCTTGGATTTGGTTAATACTTGGTTTATTGGCTGCGCACCATTGGATAGTACGTCACCATACTTTAAAACCGGTTCCCACCATTTTTTTCAGCATGACTTTTGATGAAAAACGGACTTTTTTGTTTTTCATGTTATGGATCAGTTGGGCTTAGATAAAAGCTGTTGAAACCCTTTACCCCGCTTGGATTTGGTTAATACTTGGTTTATTGGCTGCGCACCATTGGATAGTACGTCACCATACTTTAAAACCGGTTCCCACCATTTTTTTCAGCATGACTTTTGATGAAAAACGGACTTTTTTGTTTTTCATGTTATGGATCAGTTGGGCTTAGATAAAAGCTGTTGAAACCCTTTACCCCGCTTGGATTTGGTTAATACTTGGTTTATTGGCTGCGCACCATTGGATAGTACGTCACCATACTTTAAAACCGGTTCCCACCATTTTTTTCAGCATGACTTTTGATGAAAAACGGACTTTTTTGTTTTTCATGTTATGGATCAGTTGGGCTTAGATAAAAGCTGTTGAAACCCTTTACCCCGCTTGGATTTGGTTAATACTTGGTTTATTGGCTGCGCACCATTGGATAGTACGTCACCATACTTTAAAACCGGTTCCCACCATTTTTTTCAGCATGACTTTTGATGAAAAACGGACTTTTTTGTTTTTCATGTTATGGATCAGTTGGGCTTAGATAAAAGCTGTTGAAACCCTTTACCCCGCTTGGATTTGGTTAATACTTGGTTTATTGGCTGCGCACCATTGGATAGTACGTCACCATACTTTAAAACCGGTTCCCACCATTTTTTTCAGCATGACTTTTGATGAAAAACGGACTTTTTTGTTTTTCATGTTATGGATCAGTTGGGCTTAGATAAAAGCTGTTGAAACCCTTTACCCCGCTTGGATTTGGTTAATACTTGGTTTATTGGCTGCGCACCATTGGATAGTACGTCACCATACTTTAAAACCGGTTCCCACCATTTTTTTCAGCATGACTTTTGATGAAAAACGGACTTTTTTGTTTTTCATGTTATGGCTCAGTTGGGCTTAGATAAAAGCTGTTGAAACCCTTTACCCCGCTTGGATTTGGTTAATACTTGGTTTATTGGCTGCGCACCATTGGATAGTACGTCACCATACTTTAAAACCGGTTCCCACCATTTTTTTCAGCATGACTTTTGATGAAAAACGGACTTTTTTGTTTTTCATGTTATGGATCAGTTGGGCTTAGATAAAAGCTGTTGAAACCCTTTACCCCGCTTGGATTTGGTTAATACTTGGTTTATTGGCTGCGCACCATTGGATAGTACGTCACCATACTTTAAAACCGGTTCCCACCATTTTTTTCAGCATGACTTTTGATGAAAAACGGACTTTTTTGTTTTTCATGTTATGGATCAGTTGGGCTTAGATAAAAGCTGTTGAAACCCTTTACCCCGCTTGGATTTGGTTAATACTTGGTTTATTGGCTGCGCACCATTGGATAGTACGTCACCATACTTTAAAACCGGTTCCCACCATTTTTTTCAGCATGACTTTTGATGAAAAACGGACTTTTTTGTTTTTCATGTTATGGATCAGTTGGGCTTAGATAAAAGCTGTTGAAACCCTTTACCCCGCTTGGATTTGGTTAATACTTGGTTTATTGGCTGCGCACCATTGGATAGTACGTCACCATACTTTAAAACCGGTTCCCACCATTTTTTTCAGCATGACTTTTGATGAAAAACGGACTTTTTTGTTTTTCATGTTATGGATCAGTTGGGCTTAGATAAAAGCTGTTGAAACCCTTTACCCCGCTTGGATTTGGTTAATACTTGGTTTATTGGCTGCGCACCATTGGATAGTACGTCACCATACTTTAAAACCGGTTCCCACCATTTTTTTCAGCATGACTTTTGATGAAAAACGGACTTTTTTGTTTTTCATGTTATGGATCAGTTGGGCTTAGATAAAAGCTGTTGAAACCCTTTACCCCGCTTGGATTTGGTTAATACTTGGTTTATTGGCTGCGCACCATTGGATAGTACGTCACCATACTTTAAAACCGGTTCCCACCATTTTTTTCAGCATGACTTTTGATGAAAAACGGACTTTTTTGTTTTTCATGTTATGGATCAGTTGGGCTTAGATAAAAGCTGTTGAAACCCTTTACCCCGCTTGGATTTGGTTAATACTTGGTTTATTGGCTGCGCACCATTGGATAGTACGTCACCATACTTTAAAACCGGTTCCCACCATTTTTTTCAGCATGACTTTTGATGAAAAACGGACTTTTTTGTTTTTCATGTTATGGATCAGTTGGGCTTAGATAAAAGCTGTTGAAACCCTTTACCCCGCTTGGATTTGGTTAATACTTGGTTTATTGGCTGCGCACCATTGGATAGTACGTCACCATACTTTAAAACCGGTTCCCACCATTTTTTTCAGCATGACTTTTGATGAAAAACGGACTTTTTTGTTTTTCATGTTATGGATCAGTTGGGCTTAGATAAAAGCTGTTGAAACCCTTTACCCCGCTTGGATTTGGTTAATACTTGGTTTATTGGCTGCGCACCATTGGATAGTACGTCACCATACTTTAAAACCGGTTCCCACCATTTTTTTCAGCATGACTTTTGATGAAAAACGGACTTTTTTGTTTTTCATGTTATGGATCAGTTGGGCTTAGATAAAAGCTGTTGAAACCCTTTACCCCGCTTGGATTTGGTTAATACTTGGTTTATTGGCTGCGCACCATTGGATAGTACGTCACCATACTTTAAAACCGGTTCCCACCATTTTTTTCAGCATGACTTTTGATGAAAAACGGACTTTTTTGTTTTTCATGTTATGGATCAGTTGGGCTTAGATAAAAGCTGTTGAAACCCTTTACCCCGCTTGGATTTGGTTAATACTTGGTTTATTGGCTGCGCACCATTGGATAGTACGTCACCCATACTTTAAAACCGGTTCCCACCATTTTTTTCAGCATGACTTTTGATGAAAAACGGACTTTTTTGTTTTTCATGTTATGGATCAGTTGGGCTTAGATAAAAGCTGTTGAAACCCTTTACCCCGCTTGGATTTGGTTAATACTTGGTTTATTGGCTGCGCACCATTGGATAGTACGTCACCATACTTTAAAACCGGTTCCCACCATTTTTTTCAGCATGACTTTTGATGAAAAACGGACTTTTTTGTTTTTCATGTTATGGATCAGTTGGGCTTAGATAAAAGCTGTTGAAACCCTTTACCCCGCTTGGATTTGGTTAATACTTGGTTTATTGGCTGCGCACCATTGGATAGTACGTCACCATACTTTAAAACCGGTTCCCACCATTTTTTTCAGCATGACTTTTGATGAAAAACGGACTTTTTTGTTTTTCATGTTATGGATCAGTTGGGCTTAGATAAAAGCTGTTGAAACCCTTTACCCCGCTTGGATTTGGTTAATACTTGGTTTATTGGCTGCGCACCATTGGATAGTACGTCACCATACTTTAAAACCGGTTCCCACCATTTTTTTCAGCATGACTTTTGATGAAAAACGGACTTTTTTGTTTTTCATGTTATGGATCAGTTGGGCTTAGATAAAAGCTGTTGAAACCCTTTACCCCGCTTGGATTTGGTTAATACTTGGTTTATTGGCTGCGCACCATTGGATAGTACGTCACCATACTTTAAAACCGGTTCCCACCATTTTTTTCAGCATGACTTTTGATGAAAAACGGACTTTTTTGTTTTTCATGTTATGGATCAGTTGGGCTTAGATAAAAGCTGTTGAAACCCTTTACCCCGCTTGGATTTGGTTAATACTTGGTTTATTGGCTGCGCACCATTGGATAGTACGTCACCATACTTTAAAACCGGTTCCCACCATTTTTTTCAGCATGACTTTTGATGAAAAACGGACTTTTTTGTTTTTCATGTTATGGATCAGTTGGGCTTAGATAAAAGCTGTTGAAACCCTTTACCCCGCTTGGATTTGGTTAATACTTGGTTTATTGGCTGCGCACCATTGGATAGTACGTCACCATACTTTAAAACCGGTTCCCACCATTTTTTTCAGCATGACTTTTGATGAAAAACGGACTTTTTTGTTTTTCATGTTATGGATCAGTTGGGCTTAGATAAAAGCTGTTGAAACCCTTTACCCCGCTTGGATTTGGTTAATACTTGGTTTATTGGCTGCGCACCATTGGATAGTACGTCACCATACTTTAAAACCGGTTCCCACCATTTTTTTCAGCATGACTTTTGATGAAAAACGGACTTTTTTGTTTTTCATGTTATGGATCAGTTGGGCTTAGATAAAAGCTGTTGAAACCCTTTACCCCGCTTGGATTTGGTTAATACTTGGTTTATTGGCTGCGCACCATTGGATAGTACGTCACCATACTTTAAAACCGGTTCCCACCATTTTTTTCAGCATGACTTTTGATGAAAAACGGACTTTTTTGTTTTTCATGTTATGGATCAGTTGGGCTTAGATAAAAGCTGTTGAAACCCTTTACCCCGCTTGGATTTGGTTAATACTTGGTTTATTGGCTGCGCACCATTGGATAGTACGTCACCATACTTTAAAACCGGTTCCCACCATTTTTTTCAGCATGACTTTTGATGAAAAACGGACTTTTTTGTTTTTCATGTTATGGATCAGTTGGGCTTAGATAAAAGCTGTTGAAACCCTTTACCCCGCTTGGATTTGGTTAATACTTGGTTTATTGGCTGCGCACCATTGGATAGTACGTCACCATACTTTAAAACCGGTTCCCACCATTTTTTTCAGCATGACTTTTGATGAAAAACGGACTTTTTTGTTTTTCATGTTATGTATCAGTTGGGCTTAGATAAAAGCTGTTGAAACCCTTTACTCCGCTTGGATTTGGTTAATACTTGGTTTATTGGCTGCGCACCATTGGATAGTACGTCACCATACTTTAAAACCGGTTCCCACCATTTTTTTCAGCATGACTTTTGATGAAAAACGGACTTTTTTGTTTTTCATGTTATGGATCAGTTGGGCTTAGATAAAAGCTGTTGAAACCCTTTACCCCGCTTGGATTTGGTTAATACTTGGTTTATTGGCTGCGCACCATTGGATAGTACGTCACCATACTTTAAAACCGGTTCCCACCATTTTTTTCAGCATGACTTTTGATGAAAAACGGACTTTTTTGTTTTTCATGTTATGGATCAGTTGGGCTTAGATAAAAGCTGTTGAAACCCTTTACCCCGCTTGGATTTGGTTAATACTTGGTTTATTGGCTGCGCACCATTGGATAGTACGTCACCATACTTTAAAACCGGTTCCCACCATTTTTTTCAGCATGACTTTTGATGAAAAACGGACTTTTTTGTTTTTCATGTTATGGATCAGTTGGGCTTAGATAAAAGCTGTTGAAACCCTTTACCCCGCTTGGATTTGGTTAATACTTGGTTTATTGGCTGCGCACCATTGGATAGTACGTCACCATACTTTAAAACCGGTTCCCACCATTTTTTTCAGCATGACTTTTGATGAAAAACGGACTTTTTTGTTTTTCATGTTATGGATCAGTTGGGCTTAGATAAAAGCTGTTGAAACCCTTTACCCCGCTTGGATTTGGTTAATACTTGGTTTATTGGCTGCGCACCATTGGATAGTACGTCACCATACTTTAAAACCGGTTCCCACCATTTTTTTCAGCATGACTTTTGATGAAAAACGGACTTTTTTGTTTTTCATGTTATGGATCAGTTGGGCTTAGATAAAAGCTGTTGAAACCCTTTACCCCGCTTGGATTTGGTTAATACTTGGTTTATTGGCTGCGCACCATTGGATAGTACGTCACCATACTTTAAAACCGGTTCCCACCATTTTTTTCAGCATGACTTTTGATGAAAAACGGACTTTTTTGTTTTTCATGTTATGGATCAGTTGGGCTTAGATAAAAGCTGTTGAAACCCTTTACCCCGCTTGGATTTGGTTAATACTTGGTTTATTGGCTGCGCACCATTGGATAGTACGTCACCATACTTTAAAACCGGTTCCCACCATTTTTTTCAGCATGACTTTTGATGAAAAACGGACTTTTTTGTTTTTCATGTTATGGATCAGTTGGGCTTAGATAAAAGCTGTTGAAACCCTTTACCCCGCTTGGATTTGGTTAATACTTGGTTTATTGGCTGCGCACCATTGGATAGTACGTCACCATACTTTAAAACCGGTTCCCACCATTTTTTTCAGCATGACTTTTGATGAAAAACGGACTTTTTTGTTTTTCATGTTATGGATCAGTTGGGCTTAGATAAAAGCTGTTGAAACCCTTTACCCCGCTTGGATTTGGTTAATACTTGGTTTATTGGCTGCGCACCATTGGATAGTACGTCACCATACTTTAAAACCGGTTCCCACCATTTTTTTCAGCATGACTTTTGATGAAAAACGGACTTTTTTGTTTTTCATGTTATGGATCAGTTGGGCTTAGATAAAAGCTGTTGAAACCCTTTACCCCGCTTGGATTTGGTTAATACTTGGTTTATTGGCTGCGCACCATTGGATAGTACGTCACCATACTTTAAAACCGGTTCCCACCATTTTTTTCAGCATGACTTTTGATGAAAAACGGACTTTTTTGTTTTTCATGTTATGGATCAGTTGGGCTTAGATAAAAGCTGTTGAAACCCTTTACCCCGCTTGGATTTGGTTAATACTTGGTTTATTGGCTGCGCACCATTGGATAGTACGTCACCATACTTTAAAACCGGTTCCCACCATTTTTTTCAGCATGACTTTTGATGAAAAACGGACTTTTTTGTTTTTCATGTTATGGATCAGTTGGGCTTAGATAAAAGCTGTTGAAACCCTTTACCCCGCTTGGATTTGGTTAATACTTGGTTTATTGGCTGCGCACCATTGGATAGTACGTCACCATACTTTAAAACCGGTTCCCACCATTTTTTTCAGCATGACTTTTGATGAAAAACGGACTTTTTTGTTTTTCATGTTATGGATCAGTTGGGCTTAGATAAAAGCTGTTGAAACCCTTTACCCCGCTTGGATTTGGTTAATACTTGGTTTATTGGCTGCGCACCATTGGATAGTACGTCACCATACTTTAAAACCGGTTCCCACCATTTTTTTCAGCATGACTTTTGATGAAAAACGGACTTTTTTGTTTTTCATGTTATGGATCAGTTGGGCTTAGATAAAAGCTGTTGAAACCCTTTACCCCGCTTGGATTTGGTTAATACTTGGTTTATTGGCTGCGCACCATTGGATAGTACGTCACCATACTTTAAAACCGGTTCCCACCATTTTTTTCAGCATGACTTTTGATGAAAAACGGACTTTTTTGTTTTTCATGTTATGGATCAGTTGGGCTTAGATAAAAGCTGTTGAAACCCTTTACCCCGCTTGGATTTGGTTAATACTTGGTTTATTGGCTGCGCACCATTGGATAGTACGTCACCATACTTTAAAACCGGTTCCCACCATTTTTTTCAGCATGACTTTTGATGAAAAACGGACTTTTTTGTTTTTCATGTTATGGATCAGTTGGGCTTAGATAAAAGCTGTTGAAACCCTTTACCCCGCTTGGATTTGGTTAATACTTGGTTTATTGGCTGCGCACCATTGGATAGTACGTCACCATACTTTAAAACCGGTTCCCACCATTTTTTTCAGCATGACTTTTGATGAAAAACGGACTTTTTTGTTTTTCATGTTATGGATCAGTTGGGCTTAGATAAAAGCTGTTGAAACCCTTTACCCCGCTTGGATTTGGTTAATACTTGGTTTATTGGCTGCGCACCATTGGATAGTACGTCACCATACTTTAAAACCGGTTCCCACCATTTTTTTCAGCATGACTTTTGATGAAAAACGGACTTTTTTGTTTTTCATGTTATGGATCAGTTGGGCTTAGATAAAAGCTGTTGAAACCCTTTACCCCGCTTGGATTTGGTTAATACTTGGTTTATTGGCTGCGCACCATTGGATAGTACGTCACCATACTTTAAAACCGGTTCCCACCATTTTTTTCAGCATGACTTTTGATGAAAAACGGACTTTTTTGTTTTTCATGTTATGGATCAGTTGGGCTTAGATAAAAGCTGTTGAAACCCTTTACCCCGCTTGGATTTGGTTAATACTTGGTTTATTGGCTGCGCACCATTGGATAGTACGTCACCATACTTTAAAACCGGTTCCCACCATTTTTTTCAGCATGACTTTTGATGAAAAACGGACTTTTTTGTTTTTCATGTTATGGATCAGTTGGGCTTAGATAAAAGCTGTTGAAACCCTTTACCCCGCTTGGATTTGGTTAATACTTGGTTTATTGGCTGCGCACCATTGGATAGTACGTCACCATACTTTAAAACCGGTTCCCACCATTTTTTTCAGCATGACTTTTGATGAAAAACGGACTTTTTTGTTTTTCATGTTATGGATCAGTTGGGCTTAGATAAAAGCTGTTGAAACCCTTTACCCCGCTTGGATTTGGTTAATACTTGGTTTATTGGCTGCGCACCATTGGATAGTACGTCACCATACTTTAAAACCGGTTCCCACCATTTTTTTCAGCATGACTTTTGATGAAAAACGGACTTTTTTGTTTTTCATGTTATGGATCAGTTGGGCTTAGATAAAAGCTGTTGAAACCCTTTACCCCGCTTGGATTTGGTTAATACTTGGTTTATTGGCTGCGCACCATTGGATAGTACGTCACCATACTTTAAAACCGGTTCCCACCATTTTTTTCAGCATGACTTTTGATGAAAAACGGACTTTTTTGTTTTTCATGTTATGGATCAGTTGGGCTTAGATAAAAGCTGTTGAAACCCTTTACCCCGCTTGGATTTGGTTAATACTTGGTTTATTGGCTGCGCACCATTGGATAGTACGTCACCATACTTTAAAACCGGTTCCCACCATTTTTTTCAGCATGACTTTTGATGAAAAACGGACTTTTTTGTTTTTCATGTTATGGATCAGTTGGGCTTAGATAAAAGCTGTTGAAACCCTTTACCCCGCTTGGATTTGGTTAATACTTGGTTTATTGGCTGCGCACCATTGGATAGTACGTCACCATACTTTAAAACCGGTTCCCACCATTTTTTTCAGCATGACTTTTGATGAAAAACGGACTTTTTTGTTTTTCATGTTATGGATCAGTTGGGCTTAGATAAAAGCTGTTGAAACCCTTTACCCCGCTTGGATTTGGTTAATACTTGGTTTATTGGCTGCGCACCATTGGATAGTACGTCACCATACTTTAAAACCGGTTCCCACCATTTTTTTCAGCATGACTTTTGATGAAAAACGGACTTTTTTGTTTTTCATGTTATGGATCAGTTGGGCTTAGATAAAAGCTGTTGAAACCCTTTACCCCGCTTGGATTTGGTTAATACTTGGTTTATTGGCTGCGCACCATTGGATAGTACGTCACCATACTTTAAAACCGGTTCCCACCATTTTTTTCAGCATGACTTTTGATGAAAAACGGACTTTTTTGTTTTTCATGTTATGGATCAGTTGGGCTTAGATAAAAGCTGTTGAAACCCTTTACCCCGCTTGGATTTGGTTAATACTTGGTTTATTGGCTGCGCACCATTGGATAGTACGTCACCATACTTTAAAACCGGTTCCCACCATTTTTTTCAGCATGACTTTTGATGAAAAACGGACTTTTTTGTTTTTCATGTTATGGATCAGTTGGGCTTAGATAAAAGCTGTTGAAACCCTTTACCCCGCTTGGATTTGGTTAATACTTGGTTTATTGGCTGCGCACCATTGGATAGTACGTCACCATACTTTAAAACCGGTTCCCACCATTTTTTTCAGCATGACTTTTGATGAAAAACGGACTTTTTTGTTTTTCATGTTATGGATCAGTTGGGCTTAGATAAAAGCTGTTGAAACCCTTTACCCCGCTTGGATTTGGTTAATACTTGGTTTATTGGCTGCGCACCATTGGATAGTACGTCACCATACTTTAAAACCGGTTCCCACCATTTTTTTCAGCATGACTTTTGATGAAAAACGGACTTTTTTGTTTTTCATGTTATGGATCAGTTGGGCTTAGATAAAAGCTGTTGAAACCCTTTACCCCGCTTGGATTTGGTTAATACTTGGTTTATTGGCTGCGCACCATTGGATAGTACGTCACCATACTTTAAAACCGGTTCCCACCATTTTTTTCAGCATGACTTTTGATGAAAAACGGACTTTTTTGTTTTTCATGTTATGGATCAGTTGGGCTTAGATAAAAGCTGTTGAAACCCTTTACCCCGCTTGGATTTGGTTAATACTTGGTTTATTGGCTGCGCACCATTGGATAGTACGTCACCATACTTTAAAACCGGTTCCCACCATTTTTTTCAGCATGACTTTTGATGAAAAACGGACTTTTTTGTTTTTCATGTTATGGATCAGTTGGGCTTAGATAAAAGCTGTTGAAACCCTTTACCCCGCTTGGATTTGGTTAATACTTGGTTTATTGGCTGCGCACCATTGGATAGTACGTCACCATACTTTAAAACCGGTTCCCACCATTTTTTTCAGCATGACTTTTGATGAAAAACGGACTTTTTTGTTTTTCATGTTATGGATCAGTTGGGCTTAGATAAAAGCTGTTGAAACCCTTTACCCCGCTTGGATTTGGTTAATACTTGGTTTATTGGCTGCGCACCATTGGATAGTACGTCACCATACTTTAAAACCGGTTCCCACCATTTTTTTCAGCATGACTTTTGATGAAAAACGGACTTTTTTGTTTTTCATGTTATGGATCAGTTGGGCTTAGATAAAAGCTGTTGAAACCCTTTACCCCGCTTGGATTTGGTTAATACTTGGTTTATTGGCTGCGCACCATTGGATAGTACGTCACCATACTTTAAAACCGGTTCCCACCATTTTTTTCAGCATGACTTTTGATGAAAAACGGACTTTTTTGTTTTTCATGTTATGGATCAGTTGGGCTTAGATAAAAGCTGTTGAAACCCTTTACCCCGCTTGGATTTGGTTAATACTTGGTTTATTGGCTGCGCACCATTGGATAGTACGTCACCATACTTTAAAACCGGTTCCCACCATTTTTTTCAGCATGACTTTTGATGAAAAACGGACTTTTTTGTTTTTCATGTTATGGATCAGTTGGGCTTAGATAAAAGCTGTTGAAACCCTTTACCCCGCTTGGATTTGGTTAATACTTGGTTTATTGGCTGCGCACCATTGGATAGTACGTCACCATACTTTAAAACCGGTTCCCACCATTTTTTTCAGCATGACTTTTGATGAAAAACGGACTTTTTTGTTTTTCATGTTATGGATCAGTTGGGCTTAGATAAAAGCTGTTGAAACCCTTTACCCCGCTTGGATTTGGTTAATACTTGGTTTATTGGCTGCGCACCATTGGATAGTACGTCACCATACTTTAAAACCGGTTCCCACCATTTTTTTCAGCATGACTTTTGATGAAAAACGGACTTTTTTGTTTTTCATGTTATGGATCAGTTGGGCTTAGATAAAAGCTGTTGAAACCCTTTACCCCGCTTGGATTTGGTTAATACTTGGTTTATTGGCTGCGCACCATTGGATAGTACGTCACCATACTTTAAAACCGGTTCCCACCATTTTTTTCAGCATGACTTTTGATGAAAAACGGACTTTTTTGTTTTTCATGTTATGGATCAGTTGGGCTTAGATAAAAGCTGTTGAAACCCTTTACCCCGCTTGGATTTGGTTAATACTTGGTTTATTGGCTGCGCACCATTGGATAGTACGTCACCATACTTTAAAACCGGTTCCCACCATTTTTTTCAGCATGACTTTTGATGAAAAACGGACTTTTTTGTTTTTCATGTTATGGATCAGTTGGGCTTAGATAAAAGCTGTTGAAACCCTTTACCCCGCTTGGATTTGGTTAATACTTGGTTTATTGGCTGCGCACCATTGGATAGTACGTCACCATACTTTAAAACCGGTTCCCACCATTTTTTTCAGCATGACTTTTGATGAAAAACGGACTTTTTTGTTTTTCATGTTATGGATCAGTTGGGCTTAGATAAAAGCTGTTGAAACCCTTTACCCCGCTTGGATTTGGTTAATACTTGGTTTATTGGCTGCGCACCATTGGATAGTACGTCACCATACTTTAAAACCGGTTCCCACCATTTTTTTCAGCATGACTTTTGATGAAAAACGGACTTTTTTGTTTTTCATGTTATGGATCAGTTGGGCTTAGATAAAAGCTGTTGAAACCCTTTACCCCGCTTGGATTTGGTTAATACTTGGTTTATTGGCTGCGCACCATTGGATAGTACGTCACCATACTTTAAAACCGGTTCCCACCATTTTTTTCAGCATGACTTTTGATGAAAAACGGACTTTTTTGTTTTTCATGTTATGGATCAGTTGGGCTTAGATAAAAGCTGTTGAAACCCTTTACCCCGCTTGGATTTGGTTAATACTTGGTTTATTGGCTGCGCACCATTGGATAGTACGTCACCATACTTTAAAACCGGTTCCCACCATTTTTTTCAGCATGACTTTTGATGAAAAACGGACTTTTTTGTTTTTCATGTTATGGATCAGTTGGGCTTAGATAAAAGCTGTTGAAACCCTTTACCCCGCTTGGATTTGGTTAATACTTGGTTTATTGGCTGCGCACCATTGGATAGTACGTCACCATACTTTAAAACCGGTTCCCACCATTTTTTTCAGCATGACTTTTGATGAAAAACGGACTTTTTTGTTTTTCATGTTATGGATCAGTTGGGCTTAGATAAAAGCTGTTGAAACCCTTTACCCCGCTTGGATTTGGTTAATACTTGGTTTATTGGCTGCGCACCATTGGATAGTACGTCACCATACTTTAAAACCGGTTCCCACCATTTTTTTCAGCATGACTTTTGATGAAAAACGGACTTTTTTGTTTTTCATGTTATGGATCAGTTGGGCTTAGATAAAAGCTGTTGAAACCCTTTACCCCGCTTGGATTTGGTTAATACTTGGTTTATTGGCTGCGCACCATTGGATAGTACGTCACCATACTTTAAAACCGGTTCCCACCATTTTTTTCAGCATGACTTTTGATGAAAAACGGACTTTTTTGTTTTTCATGTTATGGATCAGTTGGGCTTAGATAAAAGCTGTTGAAACCCTTTACCCCGCTTGGATTTGGTTAATACTTGGTTTATTGGCTGCGCACCATTGGATAGTACGTCACCATACTTTAAAACCGGTTCCCACCATTTTTTTCAGCATGACTTTTGATGAAAAACGGACTTTTTTGTTTTTCATGTTATGGATCAGTTGGGCTTAGATAAAAGCTGTTGAAACCCTTTACCCCGCTTGGATTTGGTTAATACTTGGTTTATTGGCTGCGCCACCATTGGATAGTACGTCACCATACTTTAAAACCGGTTCCCACCATTTTTTTCAGCATGACTTTTGATGAAAAACGGACTTTTTTGTTTTTCATGTTATGGATCAGTTGGGCTTAGATAAAAGCTGTTGAAACCCTTTACCCCGCTTGGATTTGGTTAATACTTGGTTTATTGGCTGCGCACCATTGGATAGTACGTCACCATACTTTAAAACCGGTTCCCACCACTTTTTTCAGCATGACTTTTGATGAAAAACGGACTTTTTTGTTTTTCATGTTATGGATCAGTTGGGCTTAGATAAAAGCTGTTGAAACCCTTTACCCCGCTTGGATTTGGTTAATACTTGGTTTATTGGCTGCGCACCATTGGATAGTACGTCACCATACTTTAAAACCGGTTCCCACCATTTTTTTCAGCATGACTTTTGATGAAAAACGGACTTTTTTGTTTTCCACGTTATGGATCAGTTGGGCTTAGATAAAAGCTGTTGAAACCCTTTACCCCGCTTGGATTTGGTTAATACTTGGTTTAATGGCTGCGCACCATTGGATAGTACGTCACCATACTTTAAAACCGGTTCCCACCATTTTTTTCAGCATGACTTTTGATGAAAAACGGACTTTTTTGTTTTTCATGTTATGGATCAGTTGGGCTTAGATAAAAGCTGTTGAAACCCTTTACCCCGCTTGGATTTGGTTAATACTTGGTTTATTGGCTGCGCACCATTGGATAGTACGTCACCATACTTTAAAACCGGTTCCCACCATTTTTTCAGCATGACTTTTGATGAAAAACGGACTTTTTTGTTTTTCATGTTATGGATCAGTTGGGCTTAGATAAAAGCTGTTGAAACCCTTTACCCCGCTTGGATTTGGTTAATACTTGGTTTATTGGCTGCGCACCATTGGATAGTACGTCACCATACTTTAAAACCGGTTCCCACCATTTTTTTCAGCATGACTTTTGATGAAAAACGGACTTTTTTGTTTTTCATGTTATGGATCAGTTGGGCTTAGATAAAAGCTGTTGAAACCCTTTACCCCGCTTGGATTTGGTTAATACTTGGTTTATTGGCTGCGCACCATTGGATAGTACGTCACCATACTTTAAAACCGGTTCCCACCATTTTTTTCAGCATGACTTTTGATGAAAAACGGACTTTTTTGTTTTTCATGTTATGGATCAGTTGGGCTTAGATAAAAGCTGTTGAAACCCTTTACCCCGCTTGGATTTGGTTAATACTTGGTTTATTGGCTGCGCACCATTGGATAGTACGTCACCATACTTTAAAACCGGTTCCCACCATTTTTTTCAGCATGACTTTTGATGAAAAACGGACTTTTTTGTTTTTCATGTTATGGATCAGTTGGGCTTAGATAAAAGCTGTTGAAACCCTTTACCCCGCTTGGATTTGGTTAATACTTGGTTTATTGGCTGCGCACCATTGGATAGTACGTCACCATACTTTAAAACCGGTTCCCACCATTTTTTTCAGCATGACTTTTGATGAAAAACGGACTTTTTTGTTTTTCATGTTATGGATCAGTTGGGCTTAGATAAAAGCTGTTGAAACCCTTTACCCCGCTTGGATTTGGTTAATACTTGGTTTATTGGCTGCGCACCATTGGATAGTACGTCACCATACTTTAAAAGCGGTTCCCACTATTTTTTTCAGCATGACTTTTGATGAAAAACGGACTTTTTTGTTTTTCATGTTATGGATCAGTTGGGCTTAGATAAAAGCTGTTGAAACCCTTTACCCCGCTTGGATTTGGTTAATACTTGGTTTATTGGCTGCGCACCATTGGATAGTACGTCACCATACTTTAAAACCGGTTCCCACCATTTTTTTCAGCATGACTTTTGATGAAAAACGGACTTTTTTGTTTTTCATGTTATGGATCAGTTGGGCTTAGATAAAAGCTGTTGAAACCCTTTACCCCGCTTGGATTTGGTTAATACTTGGTTTATTGGCTGCGCACCATTGGATAGTACGTCACCATACTTTAAAACCGGTTCCCACCATTTTTTTCAGCATGACTTTTGATGAAAAACGGACTTTTTTGTTTTTCATGTTATGGATCAGTTGGGCTTAGATAAAAGCTGTTGAAACCCTTTACCCCGCTTGGATTTGGTTAATACTTGGTTTATTGGCTGCGCACCATTGGATAGTACGTCACCATACTTTAAAACCGGTTCCCACCATTTTTTTCAGCATGACTTTTGATGAAAAACGGACTTTTTTGTTTTTCATGTTATGGATCAGTTGGGCTTAGATAAAAGCTGTTGAAACCCTTTACCCCGCTTGGATTTGGTTAATACTTGGTTTATTGGCTGCGCACCATTGGATAGTACGTCACCATACTTTAAAACCGGTTCCCACCATTTTTTTCAGCATGACTTTTGATGAAAAACGGACTTTTTTGTTTTTCATGTTATGGATCAGTTGGGCTTAGATAAAAGCTGTTGAAACCCTTTACCCCGCTTGGATTTGGTTAATACTTGGTTTATTGGCTGCGCACCATTGGATAGTACGTCACCATACTTTAAAACCGGTTCCCACCATTTTTTTCAGCATGACTTTTGATGAAAAACGGACTTTTTTGTTTTTCATGTTATGGATCAGTTGGGCTTAGATAAAAGCTGTTGAAACCCTTTACCCCGCTTGGATTTGGTTAATACTTGGTTTATTGGCTGCGCACCATTGGATAGTACGTCACCATACTTTAAAACCGGTTCCCACCATTTTTTTCAGCATGACTTTTGATGAAAAACGGACTTTTTTGTTTTTCATGTTATGGATCAGTTGGGCTTAGATAAAAGCTGTTGAAACCCTTTACCCCGCTTGGATTTGGTTAATACTTGGTTTATTGGCTGCGCACCATTGGATAGTACGTCACCATACTTTAAAACCGGTTCCCACCATTTTTTTCAGCATGACTTTTGATGAAAAACGGACTTTTTTGTTTTTCATGTTATGGATCAGTTGGGCTTAGATAAAAGCTGTTGAAACCCTTTACCCCGCTTGGATTTGGTTAATACTTGGTTTATTGGCTGCGCACCATTGGATAGTACGTCACCATACTTTAAAACCGGTTCCCACCATTTTTTTCAGCATGACTTTTGATGAAAAACGGACTTTTTTGTTTTTCATGTTATGGATCAGTTGGGCTTAGATAAAAGCTGTTGAAACCCTTTACCCCGCTTGGATTTGGTTAATACTTGGTTTATTGGCTGCGCACCATTGGATAGTACGTCACCATACTTTAAAACCGGTTCCCACCATTTTTTTCAGCATGACTTTTGATGAAAAACGGACTTTTTTGTTTTTCATGTTATGGATCAGTTGGGCTTAGATAAAAGCTGTTGAAACCCTTTACCCCGCTTGGATTTGGTTAATACTTGGTTTATTGGCTGCGCACCATTGGATAGTACGTCACCATACTTTAAAACCGGTTCCCACCATTTTTTTCAGCATGACTTTTGATGAAAAACGGACTTTTTTGTTTTTCATGTTATGGATCAGTTGGGCTTAGATAAAAGCTGTTGAAACCCTTTACCCCGCTTGGATTTGGTTAATACTTGGTTTATTGGCTGCGCACCATTGGATAGTACGTCACCATACTTTAAAACCGGTTCCCACCATTTTTTTCAGCATGACTTTTGATGAAAAACGGACTTTTTTGTTTTTCATGTTATGGATCAGTTGGGCTTAGATAAAAGCTGTTGAAACCCTTTACCCCGCTTGGATTTGGTTAATACTTGGTTTATTGGCTGCGCACCATTGGATAGTACGTCACCATACTTTAAAACCGGTTCCCACCATTTTTTTCAGCATGACTTTTGATGAAAAACGGACTTTTTTGTTTTTCATGTTATGGATCAGTTGGGCTTAGATAAAAGCTGTTGAAACCCTTTACCCCGCTTGGATTTGGTTAATACTTGGTTTATTGGCTGCGCACCATTGGATAGTACGTCACCATACTTTAAAACCGGTTCCCACCATTTTTTTCAGCATGACTTTTGATGAAAAACGGACTTTTTTGTTTTTCATGTTATGGATCAGTTGGGCTTAGATAAAAGCTGTTGAAACCCTTTACCCCGCTTGGATTTGGTTAATACTTGGTTTATTGGCTGCGCACCATTGGATAGTACGTCACCATACTTTAAAACCGGTTCCCACCATTTTTTTCAGCATGACTTTTGATGAAAAACGGACTTTTTTGTTTTTCATGTTATGGATCAGTTGGGCTTAGATAAAAGCTGTTGAAACCCTTTACCCCGCTTGGATTTGGTTAATACTTGGTTTATTGGCTGCGCACCATTGGATAGTACGTCACCATACTTTAAAACCGGTTCCCACCATTTTTTTCAGCATGACTTTTGATGAAAAACGGACTTTTTTGTTTTTCATGTTATGGATCAGTTGGGCTTAGATAAAAGCTGTTGAAACCCTTTACCCCGCTTGGATTTGGTTAATACTTGGTTTATTGGCTGCGCACCATTGGATAGTACGTCACCATACTTTAAAACCGGTTCCCACCATTTTTTTCAGCATGACTTTTGATGAAAAACGGACTTTTTTGTTTTTCATGTTATGGATCAGTTGGGCTTAGATAAAAGCTGTTGAAACCCTTTACCCCGCTTGGATTTGGTTAATACTTGGTTTATTGGCTGCGCACCATTGGATAGTACGTCACCATACTTTAAAACCGGTTCCCACCATTTTTTTCAGCATGACTTTTGATGAAAAACGGACTTTTTTGTTTTTCATGTTATGGATCAGTTGGGCTTAGATAAAAGCTGTTGAAACCCTTTACCCCGCTTGGATTTGGTTAATACTTGGTTTATTGGCTGCGCACCATTGGATAGTACGTCACCATACTTTAAAACCGGTTCCCACCATTTTTTTCAGCATGACTTTTGATGAAAAACGGACTTTTTTGTTTTTCATGTTATGGATCAGTTGGGCTTAGATAAAAGCTGTTGAAACCCTTTACCCCGCTTGGATTTGGTTAATACTTGGTTTATTGGCTGCGCACCATTGGATAGTACGTCACCATACTTTAAAACCGGTTCCCACCATTTTTTTCAGCATGACTTTTGATGAAAAACGGACTTTTTTGTTTTTCATGTTATGGATCAGTTGGGCTTAGATAAAAGCTGTTGAAACCCTTTACCCCGCTTGGATTTGGTTAATACTTGGTTTATTGGCTGCGCACCATTGGATAGTACGTCACCATACTTTAAAACCGGTTCCCACCATTTTTTTCAGCATGACTTTTGATGAAAAACGGACTTTTTTGTTTTTCATGTTATGGATCAGTTGGGCTTAGATAAAAGCTGTTGAAACCCTTTACCCCGCTTGGATTTGGTTAATACTTGGTTTATTGGCTGCGCACCATTGGATAGTACGTCACCATACTTTAAAACCGGTTCCCACCATTTTTTTCAGCATGACTTTTGATGAAAAACGGACTTTTTTGTTTTTCATGTTATGGATCAGTTGGGCTTAGATAAAAGCTGTTGAAACCCTTTACCCCGCTTGGATTTGGTTAATACTTGGTTTATTGGCTGCGCACCATTGGATAGTACGTCACCATACTTTAAAACCGGTTCCCACCATTTTTTTCAGCATGACTTTTGATGAAAAACGGACTTTTTTGTTTTTCATGTTATGGATCAGTTGGGCTTAGATAAAAGCTGTTGAAACCCTTTACCCCGCTTGGATTTGGTTAATACTTGGTTTATTGGCTGCGCACCATTGGATAGTACGTCACCATACTTTAAAACCGGTTCCCACCATTTTTTTCAGCATGACTTTTGATGAAAAACGGACTTTTTTGTTTTTCATGTTATGGATCAGTTGGGCTTAGATAAAAGCTGTTGAAACCCTTTACCCCGCTTGGATTTGGTTAATACTTGGTTTATTGGCTGCGCACCATTGGATAGTACGTCACCATACTTTAAAACCGGTTCCCACCATTTTTTTCAGCATGACTTTTGATGAAAAACGGACTTTTTTGTTTTTCATGTTATGGATCAGTTGGGCTTAGATAAAAGCTGTTGAAACCCTTTACCCCGCTTGGATTTGGTTAATACTTGGTTTATTGGCTGCGCACCATTGGATAGTACGTCACCATACTTTAAAACCGGTTCCCACCATTTTTTTCAGCATGACTTTTGATGAAAAACGGACTTTTTTGTTTTTCATGTTCTGGATCAGTTGGGCTTAGATAAAAGCTGTTGAAACCCTTTACCCCGCTTGGATTTGGTTAATACTTGGTTTATTGGCTGCGCACCATTGGATAGTACGTCACCATACTTTAAAACCGGTTCCCACCATTTTTTTCAGCATGACTTTTGATGAAAAACGGACTTTTTTGTTTTTCATGTTATGGATCAGTTGGGCTTAGATAAAAGCTGTTGAAACCCTTTACCCCGCTTGGATTTGGTTAATACTTGGTTTATTGGCTGCGCACCATTGGATAGTACGTCACCATACTTTAAAACCGGTTCCCACCATTTTTTTCAGCATGACTTTTGATGAAAAACGGACTTTTTTGTTTTTCATGTTATGGATCAGTTGGGCTTAGATAAAAGCTGTTGAAACCCTTTACCCCGCTTGGATTTGGTTAATACTTGGTTTATTGGCTGCGCACCATTGGATAGTACGTCACCATACTTTAAAACCGGTTCCCACCATTTTTTTCAGCATGACTTTTGATGAAAAACGGACTTTTTTGTTTTTCATGTTATGGATCAGTTGGGCTTAGATAAAAGCTGTTGAAACCCTTTACCCCGCTTGGATTTGGTTAATACTTGGTTTATTGGCTGCGCACCATTGGATAGTACGTCACCATACTTTAAAACCGGTTCCCACCATTTTTTTCAGCATGACTTTTGATGAAAAACGGACTTTTTTGTTTTTCATGTTATGGATCAGTTGGGCTTAGATAAAAGCTGTTGAAACCCTTTACCCCGCTTGGATTTGGTTAATACTTGGTTTATTGGCTGCGCACCATTGGATAGTACGTCACCATACTTTAAAACCGGTTCCCACCATTTTTTTCAGCATGACTTTTGATGAAAAACGGACTTTTTTGTTTTTCATGTTATGGATCAGTTGGGCTTAGATAAAAGCTGTTGAAACCCTTTACCCCGCTTGGATTTGGTTAATACTTGGTTTATTGGCTGCGCACCATTGGATAGTACGTCACCATACTTTAAAACCGGTTCCCACCATTTTTTTCAGCATGACTTTTGATGAAAAACGGACTTTTTTGTTTTTCATGTTATGGATCAGTTGGGCTTAGATAAAAGCTGTTGAAACCCTTTACCCCGCTTGGATTTGGTTAATACTTGGTTTATTGGCTGCGCACCATTGGATAGTACGTCACCATACTTTAAAACCGGTTCCCACCATTTTTTTCAGCATGACTTTTGATGAAAAACGGACTTTTTTGTTTTTCATGTTATGGATCAGTTGGGCTTAGATAAAAGCTGTTGAAACCCTTTACCCCGCTTGGATTTGGTTAATACTTGGTTTATTGGCTGCGCACCATTGGATAGTACGTCACCATACTTTAAAACCGGTTCCCACCATTTTTTTCAGCATGACTTTTGATGAAAAACGGACTTTTTTGTTTTTCATGTTATGGATCAGTTGGGCTTAGATAAAAGCTGTTGAAACCCTTTACCCCGCTTGGATTTGGTTAATACTTGGTTTATTGGCTGCGCACCATTGGATAGTACGTCACCATACTTTAAAACCGGTTCCCACCATTTTTTTCAGCATGACTTTTGATGAAAAACGGACTTTTTTGTTTTTCATGTTATGGATCAGTTGGGCTTAGATAAAAGCTGTTGAAACCCTTTACCCCGCTTGGATTTGGTTAATACTTGGTTTATTGGCTGCGCACCATTGGATAGTACGTCACCATACTTTAAAACCGGTTCCCACCATTTTTTTCAGCATGACTTTTGATGAAAAACGGACTTTTTTGTTTTTCATGTTATGGATCAGTTGGGCTTAGATAAAAGCTGTTGAAACCCTTTACCCCGCTTGGATTTGGTTAATACTTGGTTTATTGGCTGCGCACCATTGGATAGTACGTCACCATACTTTAAAACCGGTTCCCACCATTTTTTTCAGCATGACTTTTGATGAAAAACGGACTTTTTTGTTTTTCATGTTATGGATCAGTTGGGCTTAGATAAAAGCTGTTGAAACCCTTTACCCCGCTTGGATTTGGTTAATACTTGGTTTATTGGCTGCGCACCATTGGATAGTACGTCACCATACTTTAAAACCGGTTCCCACCATTTTTTTCAGCATGACTTTTGATGAAAAACGGACTTTTTTGTTTTTCATGTTATGGATCAGTTGGGCTTAGATAAAAGCTGTTGAAACCCTTTACCCCGCTTGGATTTGGTTAATACTTGGTTTATTGGCTGCGCACCATTGGATAGTACGTCACCATACTTTAAAACCGGTTCCCACCATTTTTTTCAGCATGACTTTTGATGAAAAACGGACTTTTTTGTTTTTCATGTTATGGATCAGTTGGGCTTAGATAAAAGCTGTTGAAACCCTTTACCCCGCTTGGATTTGGTTAATACTTGGTTTATTGGCTGCGCACCATTGGATAGTACGTCACCATACTTTAAAACCGGTTCCCACCATTTTTTTCAGCATGACTTTTGATGAAAAACGGACTTTTTTGTTTTTCATGTTATGGATCAGTTGGGCTTAGATAAAAGCTGTTGAAACCCTTTACCCCGCTTGGATTTGGTTAATACTTGGTTTATTGGCTGCGCACCATTGGATAGTACGTCACCATACTTTAAAACCGGTTCCCACCATTTTTTTCAGCATGACTTTTGATGAAAAACGGACTTTTTTGTTTTTCATGTTATGGATCAGTTGGGCTTAGATAAAAGCTGTTGAAACCCTTTACCCCGCTTGGATTTGGTTAATACTTGGTTTATTGGCTGCGCACCATTGGATAGTACGTCACCATACTTTAAAACCGGTTCCCACCATTTTTTTCAGCATGACTTTTGATGAAAAACGGACTTTTTTGTTTTTCATGTTATGGATCAGTTGGGCTTAGATAAAAGCTGTTGAAACCCTTTACCCCGCTTGGATTTGGTTAATACTTGGTTTATTGGCTGCGCACCATTGGATAGTACGTCACCATACTTTAAAACCGGTTCCCACCATTTTTTTCAGCATGACTTTTGATGAAAAACGGACTTTTTTGTTTTTCATGTTATGGATCAGTTGGGCTTAGATAAAAGCTGTTGAAACCCTTTACCCCGCTTGGATTTGGTTAATACTTGGTTTATTGGCTGCGCACCATTGGATAGTACGTCACCATACTTTAAAACCGGTTCCCACCATTTTTTTCAGCATGACTTTTGATGAAAAACGGACTTTTTTGTTTTTCATGTTATGGATCAGTTGGGCTTAGATAAAAGCTGTTGAAACCCTTTACCCCGCTTGGATTTGGTTAATACTTGGTTTATTGGCTGCGCACCATTGGATAGTACGTCACCATACTTTAAAACCGGTTCCCACCATTTTTTTCAGCATGACTTTTGATGAAAAACGGACTTTTTTGTTTTTCATGTTATGGATCAGTTGGGCTTAGATAAAAGCTGTTGAAACCCTTTACCCCGCTTGGATTTGGTTAATACTTGGTTTATTGGCTGCGCACCATTGGATAGTACGTCACCATACTTTAAAACCGGTTCCCACCATTTTTTTCAGCATGACTTTTGATGAAAAACGGACTTTTTTGTTTTTCATGTTATGGATCAGTTGGGCTTAGATAAAAGCTGTTGAAACCCTTTACCCCGCTTGGATTTGGTTAATACTTGGTTTATTGGCTGCGCACCATTGGATAGTACGTCACCATACTTTAAAACCGGTTCCCACCATTTTTTTCAGCATGACTTTTGATGAAAAACGGACTTTTTTGTTTTTCATGTTATGGATCAGTTGGGCTTAGATAAAAGCTGTTGAAACCCTTTACCCCGCTTGGATTTGGTTAATACTTGGTTTATTGGCTGCGCACCATTGGATAGTACGTCACCATACTTTAAAACCGGTTCCCACCATTTTTTTCAGCATGACTTTTGATGAAAAACGGACTTTTTTGTTTTTCATGTTATGGATCAGTTGGGCTTAGATAAAAGCTGTTGAAACCCTTTACCCCGCTTGGATTTGGTTAATACTTGGTTTATTGGCTGCGCACCATTGGATAGTACGTCACCATACTTTAAAACCGGTTCCCACCATTTTTTTCAGCATGACTTTTGATGAAAAACGGACTTTTTTGTTTTTCATGTTATGGATCAGTTGGGCTTAGATAAAAGCTGTTGAAACCCTTTACCCCGCTTGGATTTGGTTAATACTTGGTTTATTGGCTGCGCACCATTGGATAGTACGTCACCATACTTTAAAACCGGTTCCCACCATTTTTTTCAGCATGACTTTTGATGAAAAACGGACTTTTTTGTTTTTCATGTTATGGATCAGTTGGGCTTAGATAAAAGCTGTTGAAACCCTTTACCCCGCTTGGATTTGGTTAATACTTGGTTTATTGGCTGCGCACCATTGGATAGTACGTCACCATACTTTAAAACCGGTTCCCACCATTTTTTTCAGCATGACTTTTGATGAAAAACGGACTTTTTTGTTTTTCATGTTATGGATCAGTTGGGCTTAGATAAAAGCTGTTGAAACCCTTTACCCCGCTTGGATTTGGTTAATACTTGGTTTATTGGCTGCGCACCATTGGATAGTACGTCACCATACTTTAAAACCGGTTCCCACCATTTTTTTCAGCATGACTTTTGATGAAAAACGGACTTTTTTGTTTTTCATGTTATGGATCAGTTGGGCTTAGATAAAAGCTGTTGAAACCCTTTACCCCGCTTGGATTTGGTTAATACTTGGTTTATTGGCTGCGCACCATTGGATAGTACGTCACCATACTTTAAAACCGGTTCCCACCATTTTTTTCAGCATGACTTTTGATGAAAAACGGACTTTTTTGTTTTTCATGTTATGGATCAGTTGGGCTTAGATAAAAGCTGTTGAAACCCTTTACCCCGCTTGGATTTGGTTAATACTTGGTTTATTGGCTGCGCACCATTGGATAGTACGTCACCATACTTTAAAACCGGTTCCCACCATTTTTTTCAGCATGACTTTTGATGAAAAACGGACTTTTTTGTTTTTCATGTTATGGATCAGTTGGGCTTAGATAAAAGCTGTTGAAACCCTTTACCCCGCTTGGATTTGGTTAATACTTGGTTTATTGGCTGCGCACCATTGGATAGTACGTCACCATACTTTAAAACCGGTTCCCACCATTTTTTTCAGCATGACTTTTGATGAAAAACGGACTTTTTTGTTTTTCATGTTATGGATCAGTTGGGCTTAGATAAAAGCTGTTGAAACCCTTTACCCCGCTTGGATTTGGTTAATACTTGGTTTATTGGCTGCGCACCATTGGATAGTACGTCACCATACTTTAAAACCGGTTCCCACCATTTTTTTCAGCATGACTTTTGATGAAAAACGGACTTTTTTGTTTTTCATGTTATGGATCAGTTGGGCTTAGATAAAAGCTGTTGAAACCCTTTACCCCGCTTGGATTTGGTTAATACTTGGTTTATTGGCTGCGCACCATTGGATAGTACGTCACCATACTTTAAAACCGGTTCCCACCATTTTTTTCAGCATGACTTTTGATGAAAAACGGACTTTTTTGTTTTTCATGTTATGGATCAGTTGGGCTTAGATAAAAGCTGTTGAAACCCTTTACCCCGCTTGGATTTGGTTAATACTTGGTTTATTGGCTGCGCACCATTGGATAGTACGTCACCATACTTTAAAACCGGTTCCCACCATTTTTTTCAGCATGACTTTTGATGAAAAACGGACTTTTTTGTTTTTCATGTTATGGATCAGTTGGGCTTAGATAAAAGCTGTTGAAACCCTTTACCCCGCTTGGATTTGGTTAATACTTGGTTTATTGGCTGCGCACCATTGGATAGTACGTCACCATACTTTAAAACCGGTTCCCACCATTTTTTTCAGCATGACTTTTGATGAAAAACGGACTTTTTTGTTTTTCATGTTATGGATCAGTTGGGCTTAGATAAAAGCTGTTGAAACCCTTTACCCCGCTTGGATTTGGTTAATACTTGGTTTATTGGCTGCGCACCATTGGATAGTACGTCACCATACTTTAAAACCGGTTCCCACCATTTTTTTCAGCATGACTTTTGATGAAAAACGGACTTTTTTGTTTTTCATGTTATGGATCAGTTGGGCTTAGATAAAAGCTGTTGAAACCCTTTACCCCGCTTGGATTTGGTTAATACTTGGTTTATTGGCTGCGCACCATTGGATAGTACGTCACCATACTTTAAAACCGGTTCCCACCATTTTTTTCAGCATGACTTTTGATGAAAAACGGACTTTTTTGTTTTTCATGTTATGGATCAGTTGGGCTTAGATAAAAGCTGTTGAAACCCTTTACCCCGCTTGGATTTGGTTAATACTTGGTTTATTGGCTGCGCACCATTGGATAGTACGTCACCATACTTTAAAACCGGTTCCCACCATTTTTTTCAGCATGACTTTTGATGAAAAACGGACTTTTTTGTTTTTCATGTTATGGATCAGTTGGGCTTAGATAAAAGCTGTTGAAACCCTTTACCCCGCTTGGATTTGGTTAATACTTGGTTTATTGGCTGCGCACCATTGGATAGTACGTCACCATACTTTAAAACCGGTTCCCACCATTTTTTTCAGCATGACTTTTGATGAAAAACGGACTTTTTTGTTTTTCATGTTATGGATCAGTTGGGCTTAGATAAAAGCTGTTGAAACCCTTTACCCCGCTTGGATTTGGTTAATACTTGGTTTATTGGCTGCGCACCATTGGATAGTACGTCACCATACTTTAAAACCGGTTCCCACCATTTTTTTCAGCATGACTTTTGATGAAAAACGGACTTTTTTGTTTTTCATGTTATGGATCAGTTGGGCTTAGATAAAAGCTGTTGAAACCCTTTACCCCGCTTGGATTTGGTTAATACTTGGTTTATTGGCTGCGCACCATTGGATAGTACGTCACCATACTTTAAAACCGGTTCCCACCATTTTTTTCAGCATGACTTTTGATGAAAAACGGACTTTTTTGTTTTTCATGTTATGGATCAGTTGGGCTTAGATAAAAGCTGTTGAAACCCTTTACCCCGCTTGGATTTGGTTAATACTTGGTTTATTGGCTGCGCACCATTGGATAGTACGTCACCATACTTTAAAACCGGTTCCCACCATTTTTTTCAGCATGACTTTTGATGAAAAACGGACTTTTTTGTTTTTCATGTTATGGATCAGTTGGGCTTAGATAAAAGCTGTTGAAACCCTTTACCCCGCTTGGATTTGGTTAATACTTGGTTTATTGGCTGCGCACCATTGGATAGTACGTCACCATACTTTAAAACCGGTTCCCACCATTTTTTTCAGCATGACTTTTGATGAAAAACGGACTTTTTTGTTTTTCATGTTATGGATCAGTTGGGCTTAGATAAAAGCTGTTGAAACCCTTTACCCCGCTTGGATTTGGTTAATACTTGGTTTATTGGCTGCGCACCATTGGATAGTACGTCACCATACTTTAAAACCGGTTCCCACCATTTTTTTCAGCATGACTTTTGATGAAAAACGGACTTTTTTGTTTTTCATGTTATGGATCAGTTGGGCTTAGATAAAAGCTGTTGAAACCCTTTACCCCGCTTGGATTTGGTTAATACTTGGTTTATTGGCTGCGCACCATTGGATAGTACGTCACCATACTTTAAAACCGGTTCCCACCATTTTTTTCAGCATGACTTTTGATGAAAAACGGACTTTTTTGTTTTTCATGTTATGGATCAGTTGGGCTTAGATAAAAGCTGTTGAAACCCTTTACCCCGCTTGGATTTGGTTAATACTTGGTTTATTGGCTGCGCACCATTGGATAGTACGTCACCATACTTTAAAACCGGTTCCCACCATTTTTTTCAGCATGACTTTTGATGAAAAACGGACTTTTTTGTTTTTCATGTTATGGATCAGTTGGGCTTAGATAAAAGCTGTTGAAACCCTTTACCCCGCTTGGATTTGGTTAATACTTGGTTTATTGGCTGCGCACCATTGGATAGTACGTCACCATACTTTAAAACCGGTTCCCACCATTTTTTTCAGCATGACTTTTGATGAAAAACGGACTTTTTTGTTTTTCATGTTATGGATCAGTTGGGCTTAGATAAAAGCTGTTGAAACCCTTTACCCCGCTTGGATTTGGTTAATACTTGGTTTATTGGCTGCGCACCATTGGATAGTACGTCACCATACTTTAAAACCGGTTCCCACCATTTTTTTCAGCATGACTTTTGATGAAAAACGGACTTTTTTGTTTTTCATGTTATGGATCAGTTGGGCTTAGATAAAAGCTGTTGAAACCCTTTACCCCGCTTGGATTTGGTTAATACTTGGTTTATTGGCTGCGCACCATTGGATAGTACGTCACCATACTTTAAAACCGGTTCCCACCATTTTTTTCAGCATGACTTTTGATGAAAAACGGACTTTTTTGTTTTTCATGTTATGGATCAGTTGGGCTTAGATAAAAGCTGTTGAAACCCTTTACCCCGCTTGGATTTGGTTAATACTTGGTTTATTGGCTGCGCACCATTGGATAGTACGTCACCATACTTTAAAACCGGTTCCCACCATTTTTTTCAGCATGACTTTTGATGAAAAACGGACTTTTTTGTTTTTCATGTTATGGATCAGTTGGGCTTAGATAAAAGCTGTTGAAACCCTTTACCCCGCTTGGATTTGGTTAATACTTGGTTTATTGGCTGCGCACCATTGGATAGTACGTCACCATACTTTAAAACCGGTTCCCACCATTTTTTTCAGCATGACTTTTGATGAAAAACGGACTTTTTTGTTTTTCATGTTATGGATCAGTTGGGCTTAGATAAAAGCTGTTGAAACCCTTTACCCCGCTTGGATTTGGTTAATACTTGGTTTATTGGCTGCGCACCATTGGATAGTACGTCACCATACTTTAAAACCGGTTCCCACCATTTTTTTCAGCATGACTTTTGATGAAAAACGGACTTTTTTGTTTTTCATGTTATGGATCAGTTGGGCTTAGATAAAAGCTGTTGAAACCCTTTACCCCGCTTGGATTTGGTTAATACTTGGTTTATTGGCTGCGCACCATTGGATAGTACGTCACCATACTTTAAAACCGGTTCCCACCATTTTTTTCAGCATGACTTTTGATGAAAAACGGACTTTTTTGTTTTTCATGTTATGGATCAGTTGGGCTTAGATAAAAGCTGTTGAAACCCTTTACCCCGCTTGGATTTGGTTAATACTTGGTTTATTGGCTGCGCACCATTGGATAGTACGTCACCATACTTTAAAACCGGTTCCCACCATTTTTTTCAGCATGACTTTTGATGAAAAACGGACTTTTTTGTTTTTCATGTTATGGATCAGTTGGGCTTAGATAAAAGCTGTTGAAACCCTTTACCCCGCTTGGATTTGGTTAATACTTGGTTTATTGGCTGCGCACCATTGGATAGTACGTCACCATACTTTAAAACCGGTTCCCACCATTTTTTTCAGCATGACTTTTGATGAAAAACGGACTTTTTTGTTTTTCATGTTATGGATCAGTTGGGCTTAGATAAAAGCTGTTGAAACCCTTTACCCCGCTTGGATTTGGTTAATACTTGGTTTATTGGCTGCGCACCATTGGATAGTACGTCACCATACTTTAAAACCGGTTCCCACCATTTTTTTCAGCATGACTTTTGATGAAAAACGGACTTTTTTGTTTTTCATGTTATGGATCAGTTGGGCTTAGATAAAAGCTGTTGAAACCCTTTACCCCGCTTGGATTTGGTTAATACTTGGTTTATTGGCTGCGCACCATTGGATAGTACGTCACCATACTTTAAAACCGGTTCCCACCATTTTTTTCAGCATGACTTTTGATGAAAAACGGACTTTTTTGTTTTTCATGTTATGGATCAGTTGGGCTTAGATAAAAGCTGTTGAAACCCTTTACCCCGCTTGGATTTGGTTAATACTTGGTTTATTGGCTGCGCACCATTGGATAGTACGTCACCATACTTTAAAACCGGTTCCCACCATTTTTTTCAGCATGACTTTTGATGAAAAACGGACTTTTTTGTTTTTCATGTTATGGATCAGTTGGGCTTAGATAAAAGCTGTTGAAACCCTTTACCCCGCTTGGATTTGGTTAATACTTGGTTTATTGGCTGCGCACCATTGGATAGTACGTCACCATACTTTAAAACCGGTTCCCACCATTTTTTTCAGCATGACTTTTGATGAAAAACGGACTTTTTTGTTTTTCATGTTATGGATCAGTTGGGCTTAGATAAAAGCTGTTGAAACCCTTTACCCCGCTTGGATTTGGTTAATACTTGGTTTATTGGCTGCGCACCATTGGATAGTACGTCACCATACTTTAAAACCGGTTCCCACCATTTTTTTCAGCATGACTTTTGATGAAAAACGGACTTTTTTGTTTTTCATGTTATGGATCAGTTGGGCTTAGATAAAAGCTGTTGAAACCCTTTACCCCGCTTGGATTTGGTTAATACTTGGTTTATTGGCTGCGCACCATTGGATAGTACGTCACCATACTTTAAAACCGGTTCCCACCATTTTTTTCAGCATGACTTTTGATGAAAAACGGACTTTTTTGTTTTTCATGTTATGGATCAGTTGGGCTTAGATAAAAGCTGTTGAAACCCTTTACCCCGCTTGGATTTGGTTAATACTTGGTTTATTGGCTGCGCACCATTGGATAGTACGTCACCATACTTTAAAACCGGTTCCCACCATTTTTTTCAGCATGACTTTTGATGAAAAACGGACTTTTTTGTTTTTCATGTTATGGATCAGTTGGGCTTAGATAAAAGCTGTTGAAACCCTTTACCTCCGCTTGGATTTGGTTAATACTTGGTTTATTGTCTGCGCACCATTGGATAGTACGTCACCATACTTTAAAACCGGTTCCCACCATTTTTTTCAGCATGACTTTTGATGAAAAACGGACTTTTTTGTTTTTCATGTTATGGATCAGTTGGGCTTAGATAAAAGCTGTTGAAACCCTTTACCCCGCTTGGATTTGGTTAATACTTGGTTTATTGGCTGCGCACCATTGGATAGTACGTCACCATACTTTAAAACCGGTTCCCACCATTTTTTTCAGCATGACTTTTGATGAAAAACGGACTTTTTTGTTTTTCATGTTATGGATCAGTTGGGCTTAGATAAAAGCTGTTGAAACCCTTTACCCCGCTTGGATTTGGTTAATACTTGGTTTATTGGCTGCGCACCATTGGATAGTACGTCACCATACTTTAAAACCGGTTCCCACCATTTTTTTCAGCATGACTTTTGATGAAAAACGGACTTTTTTGTTTTTCATGTTATGGATCAGTTGGGCTTAGATAAAAGCTGTTGAAACCCTTTACCCCGCTTGGATTTGGTTAATACTTGGTTTATTGGCTGCGCACCATTGGATAGTACGTCACCATACTTTAAAACCGGTTCCCACCATTTTTTTCAGCATGACTTTTGATGAAAAACGGACTTTTTTGTTTTTCATGTTATGGATCAGTTGGGCTTAGATAAAAGCTGTTGAAACCCTTTACCCCGCTTGGATTTGGTTAATACTTGGTTTATTGGCTGCGCACCATTGGATAGTACGTCACCATACTTTAAAACCGGTTCCCACCATTTTTTTCAGCATGACTTTTGATGAAAAACGGACTTTTTTGTTTTTCATGTTATGGATCAGTTGGGCTTAGATAAAAGCTGTTGAAACCCTTTACCCCGCTTGGATTTGGTTAATACTTGGTTTATTGGCTGCGCACCATTGGATAGTACGTCACCATACTTTAAAACCGGTTCCCACCATTTTTTTCAGCATGACTTTTGATGAAAAACGGACTTTTTTGTTTTTCATGTTATGGATCAGTTGGGCTTAGATAAAAGCTGTTGAAACCCTTTACCCCGCTTGGATTTGGTTAATACTTGGTTTATTGGCTGCGCACCATTGGATAGTACGTCACCATACTTTAAAACCGGTTCCCACCATTTTTTTCAGCATGACTTTTGATGAAAAACGGACTTTTTTGTTTTTCATGTTATGGATCAGTTGGGCTTAGATAAAAGCTGTTGAAACCCTTTACCCCGCTTGGATTTGGTTAATACTTGGTTTATTGGCTGCGCACCATTGGATAGTACGTCACCATACTTTAAAACCGGTTCCCACCATTTTTTTCAGCATGACTTTTGATGAAAAACGGACTTTTTTGTTTTTCATGTTATGGATCAGTTGGGCTTAGATAAAAGCTGTTGAAACCCTTTACCCCGCTTGGATTTGGTTAATACTTGGTTTATTGGCTGCGCACCATTGGATAGTACGTCACCATACTTTAAAACCGGTTCCCACCATTTTTTTCAGCATGACTTTTGATGAAAAACGGACTTTTTTGTTTTTCATGTTATGGATCAGTTGGGCTTAGATAAAAGCTGTTGAAACCCTTTACCCCGCTTGGATTTGGTTAATACTTGGTTTATTGGCTGCGCACCATTGGATAGTACGTCACCATACTTTAAAACCGGTTCCCACCATTTTTTTCAGCATGACTTTTGATGAAAAACGGACTTTTTTGTTTTTCATGTTATGGATCAGTTGGGCTTAGATAAAAGCTGTTGAAACCCTTTACCCCGCTTGGATTTGGTTAATACTTGGTTTATTGGCTGCGCACCATTGGATAGTACGTCACCATACTTTAAAACCGGTTCCCACCATTTTTTTCAGCATGACTTTTGATGAAAAACGGACTTTTTTGTTTTTCATGTTATGGATCAGTTGGGCTTAGATAAAAGCTGTTGAAACCCTTTACCCCGCTTGGATTTGGTTAATACTTGGTTTATTGGCTGCGCACCATTGGATAGTACGTCACCATACTTTAAAACCGGTTCCCACCATTTTTTTCAGCATGACTTTTGATGAAAAACGGACTTTTTTGTTTTTCATGTTATGGATCAGTTGGGCTTAGATAAAAGCTGTTGAAACCCTTTACCCCGCTTGGATTTGGTTAATACTTGGTTTATTGGCTGCGCACCATTGGATAGTACGTCACCATACTTTAAAACCGGTTCCCACCATTTTTTTCAGCATGACTTTTGATGAAAAACGGACTTTTTTGTTTTTCATGTTATGGATCAGTTGGGCTTAGATAAAAGCTGTTGAAACCCTTTACCCCGCTTGGATTTGGTTAATACTTGGTTTATTGGCTGCGCACCATTGGATAGTACGTCACCATACTTTAAAACCGGTTCCCACCATTTTTTTCAGCATGACTTTTGATGAAAAACGGACTTTTTTGTTTTTCATGTTATGGATCAGTTGGGCTTAGATAAAAGCTGTTGAAACCCTTTACCCCGCTTGGATTTGGTTAATACTTGGTTTATTGGCTGCGCACCATTGGATAGTACGTCACCATACTTTAAAACCGGTTCCCACCATTTTTTTCAGCATGACTTTTGATGAAAAACGGACTTTTTTGTTTTTCATGTTATGGATCAGTTGGGCTTAGATAAAAGCTGTTGAAACCCTTTACCCCGCTTGGATTTGGTTAATACTTGGTTTATTGGCTGCGCACCATTGGATAGTACGTCACCATACTTTAAAACCGGTTCCCACCATTTTTTTCAGCATGACTTTTGATGAAAAACGGACTTTTTTGTTTTTCATGTTATGGATCAGTTGGGCTTAGATAAAAGCTGTTGAAACCCTTTACCCCGCTTGGATTTGGTTAATACTTGGTTTATTGGCTGCGCACCATTGGATAGTACGTCACCATACTTTAAAACCGGTTCCCACCATTTTTTTCAGCATGACTTTTGATGAAAAACGGACTTTTTTGTTTTTCATGTTATGGATCAGTTGGGCTTAGATAAAAGCTGTTGAAACCCTTTACCCCGCTTGGATTTGGTTAATACTTGGTTTATTGGCTGCGCACCATTGGATAGTACGTCACCATACTTTAAAACCGGTTCCCACCATTTTTTTCAGCATGACTTTTGATGAAAAACGGACTTTTTTGTTTTTCATGTTATGGATCAGTTGGGCTTAGATAAAAGCTGTTGAAACCCTTTACCCCGCTTGGATTTGGTTAATACTTGGTTTATTGGCTGCGCACCATTGGATAGTACGTCACCATACTTTAAAACCGGTTCCCACCATTTTTTTCAGCATGACTTTTGATGAAAAACGGACTTTTTTGTTTTTCATGTTATGGATCAGTTGGGCTTAGATAAAAGCTGTTGAAACCCTTTACCCCGCTTGGATTTGGTTAATACTTGGTTTATTGGCTGCGCACCATTGGATAGTACGTCACCATACTTTAAAACCGGTTCCCACCATTTTTTTCAGCATGACTTTTGATGAAAAACGGACTTTTTTGTTTTTCATGTTATGGATCAGTTGGGCTTAGATAAAAGCTGTTGAAACCCTTTACCCCGCTTGGATTTGGTTAATACTTGGTTTATTGGCTGCGCACCATTGGATAGTACGTCACCATACTTTAAAACCGGTTCCCACCATTTTTTTCAGCATGACTTTTGATGAAAAACGGACTTTTTTGTTTTTCATGTTATGGATCAGTTGGGCTTAGATAAAAGCTGTTGAAACCCTTTACCCCGCTTGGATTTGGTTAATACTTGGTTTATTGGCTGCGCACCATTGGATAGTACGTCACCATACTTTAAAACCGGTTCCCACCATTTTTTTCAGCATGACTTTTGATGAAAAACGGACTTTTTTGTTTTTCATGTTATGGATCAGTTGGGCTTAGATGAAAGCTGTTGAAACCCTTTACCCCGCTTGGATTTGGTTAATACTTGTTTTATTGGCTGCGCACCATTGGATAGTACGTCACCATACTTTAAAACCGGTTCCCACCATTTTTTTCAGCATGACCTTTGATGAAAAACGGACTTTTTTGTTTTTCATGTTATGGATCAGTTGGGCTTAGATAAAAGCTGTTGAAACCCTTTACCCCGCTTGGATTTGGTTAATACTTGGTTTATTGGCTGCGCACCATTGGATAGTACGTCACCATACTTTAAAACCGGTTCCCACCATTTTTTTCAGCATGACTTTTGATGAAAAACGGACTTTTTTGTTTTTCATGTTATGGATCAGTTGGGCTTAGATAAAAGCTGTTGAAACCCTTTACCCCGCTTGGATTTGGTTAATACTTGGTTTATTGGCTGCGCACCATTGGATAGTACGTCACCATACTTTAAAACCGGTTCCCACCATTTTTTTCAGCATGACTTTTGATGAAAAACGGACTTTTTTGTTTTTCATGTTATGGATCAGTTGGGCTTAGATAAAAGCTGTTGAAACCCTTTACCCCGCTTGGATTTGGTTAATACTTGGTTTATTGGCTGCGCACCATTGGATAGTACGTCACCATACTTTAAAACCGGTTCCCACCATTTTTTTCAGCATGACTTTTGATGAAAAACGGACTTTTTTGTTTTTCATGTTATGGATCAGTTGGGCTTAGATAAAAGCTGTTGAAACCCTTTACCCCGCTTGGATTTGGTTAATACTTGGTTTATTGGCTGCGCACCATTGGATAGTACGTCACCATACTTTAAAACCGGTTCCCACCATTTTTTTCAGCATGACTTTTGATGAAAAACGGACTTTTTTGTTTTTCATGTTATGGATCAGTTGGGCTTAGATAAAAGCTTTTGAAACCCTTTACCCCGCTTGGATTTGGTTAATACTTGGTTTATTGGCTGCGCACCAGCAGCAGAGAGGGTGAATCCTACAACGTTTTTAGACAAAATTTGATTGAAATCCTAAAACGAGCCGTCCTATAATCTCATTTCAACCAAAAAGAGGGCGAACCCTACAACGTTTTCAGACAAAAAAAATTGATTGAATCCTTAAAACGATCCGTAGGATTTCGTTGAAATCTTAAAAATCTACGAAATCTCATTTTAACTAAAAAAATGAAAACGAAGATTTTTACGATTTTTTAATCAATTTTGGTCGCAACTTGTTGTCATCCACCCTCTCTGCTGCTATGGGTTAATAATTATTTTACGATTTCAACCGAATATTTGATCCAGTCCGATACGATATCGTGTCCGAGGATCATGTAGATTTATTGTTGCGAATCCGTGCGGAGTCGACTGAGCATGACTAAAGAAATCTCGAAATTGATTGAAGTCCATATCAGAGCACCATGTCTGCCAAATATTTCTAAGAGTATGAGTATCAACTCCGTTGAATACAGACAATAAATTGCAGTTATCTCTGATGACTTTTGGAACCTGAGTGTAGCGTTGAGTGACATATATCACGTCAGTGTTTTTGTGACGCCCCCGGGAAAAGATCCTAGCAGGATTTTTTTGCTTATCTAACATTATATCGTCGTATACGACTAAATTGTTAATATCTCCATCAATATCATCAATGCTCGGTGCTTCATCGATATCGGTTATAAAATCAATGGCGTTCTCACCGCTAATTTCTGATGCATTCTCGTTAAAATCTTTTAGCACTTCATAACATCGTTGATCATCTACGCTAGGAGCAATTAAATACAACTTATCCCACTTCATCCATCTCATTATTAAATTGAGCAACAATTGCGTTTTACCGGATCCAGATGGCCCGATTATAATCATCCGGATAGAGTTTGGTAGCGCTGCATGATGCTTAATTGGTTCTCTTCTTTTAGTCGCTGAAAAATCAATTATATCCATATTTCTATACATAAATTATGGATCTATATTGTGTGAAGTGCAAAACGCGTACTGGCACAGATGATGTGACGACAGTTACAACTAAAAATAACCGATCAGCGCTTTCTGGTAAATGCATGCAATGTGGTACAAAGAAATTTAGATTTGTGTCTATGAAATCTGATTTAAAAAAAAACGAGGAGGTGATATCGCAGCCAAATTGGCAAAGCTCCCTGGAACCCCATGGGCAAAGTACCCCGGAGAAAAGCACCTTCCCGGATATAGCTACTGTGGACCGGGAACCAGACTTGATATCAGACTCAATAATCAAAATCAACCCAACCCCGGTGAAGAACCAATAAACGCCATTGATAAGGCCTGTCACCTTCATGATGTTGCTTATAAAAGCAGCAATCTGCAACACAGACATCTAGCAGATGTGAAATTAATTCATGCGTTAAATGCTATTCCTGATAAATCCTTCAAAGAAAAATTGGCTTCATTTTTGATAAAATCGGCTATGAAAAGCAGATTGATGTTAGGTGCCGGTAATTAATAATATGGAATCAATTTATTATTCCCCAAGAGGATACTGGAGGGGTAAATCAGCAGTCCATAAACTCGCTAGCGCTGCAAAAGTGAAAAAAACCACTGCGGCTAATTGGTTATCCAAACAGGCACTATGGCAAATTTATCTACCACCGCCTAAACAAATTCAATTCTCGCATTTTGATGTGACCGCTCCTAAAGAAGTTCATCAGGCTGATATATTATTTCTGCCACATGATCGTGGTTACAAATACGCGCTAACCGTAGTTGATATTGCAAGTCGATACAAAGAAGCAGAACCGTTAAAAACAAAATCAGCCACTGAAGTCGCTTCTGCATTTGAAAGGATTTATCGACGAGGTCCTCTGCACTGGCCAAATCTATTGCAGGTTGATCCTGGCAAGGAATTTCAGGGTGCAGTATTATCTACAATGAAACATCATAATGTCACCATACGACGAGGGCATACTGCGCTACATCGCGATCAGGCCATTGTAGAACGATTTAATCGGACGATTGCTGAGCGGTTATTTGGATATCAATACGCAAAAGAATTCATTCAAGAAAAGCGATCCCGTGAATGGGTTAAAAGATTACCATCTGTGATTACTGCACTGAATAACGAGATTACTAGAACAATCAACATGAAACCTATCAACGCGATTAAAAAGAAGTCAATACCCGTACAACCACAAAAAGATTTCAAAGAACCAATTCTTGGTAGTAATGTCATTGTGAGGTACTTATACGAACCAGGAGAGCTTGAAGGGGGTAGAAAAAGGGCTACTGATCCTATTTGGAGCGTCACTACGCATAAGATATCTAGTATAACACGATCTACGGGTAGACCTCCAGTCTATAAACTGGATTCAACTGCCCCTCAGCGGGGTTTTACTCGACAACAACTACAGGTAATTCCCGAGGATACTCAATTGCCACCGCATGGTCTTAACTAGCACCGTTGCGTCTATTGCACTCAAGACAAGTCAACATCACATTATTTCTGACATGACCGAGACTGTTATTTTTTCTGTCTACGGTGAATTGGCGAGGATCCTTATCCGAATACTGCCAACGCATTATACAATTGCAACTCGCGCAGTGATTATTCTGTTGTTTCTTCAGCGTAATTATTAATTTAGCATCAATATCAAATTCTCGTTGTTTTTTTTTGTCCTGTTGTTTGTAACCGGAGAGTTTTTTATTAATGATGCTAACATCAATATCATCCATTGTTGTGTCATTATCATCGCCTGACTCTGTCAGGACAATTATTCGAAGTTGATTTATTTTTCGTACTCTGGATACTGCGAGATAGACTAAATTCGACCATTCGATGTGATTATCCACCATCCAAACAATTGTATCCGATATAGTCAATCCCTGTGAAGAGTGTATTGTTGCTGCGTATCCTAGAGTCCACGGGGATTTATTAGCACGCAATGCATCTTCAACGACATTGATATCAACCAGCACAATATCATTTAATACGAGAATTTGTTTTTCACTCTGTCCTGGAATATCAACTTCAATATTCTGTTTTCGTGTATCCTATGGCCTATAACAAAGGGGTACTGGAAGCGTTGCAAATTTTTCTTTATGCAATTCAAATAACTTCATCTGAAGTGTATCCCTGACTATTTTTCTACTTGCAATTATCAAATCATTTTGTCTCCATGTTTCCCAGAAATCATTCATTGGAGTTTCTGAAATCACTTCACGCGCTATTTCGCATTGGATTCTATCCGGTTTTAATCTAATTAGCGCTTTGAACTCGCGTAATCGTTCATCAATTGATCTATAATCAGTGGTGATTTCTTCGTAATAGTCTACAAAACCCTTTAGCCATTCATGTGGAGATGCACCGACAAATGGTGGTGGTTGGCCGTGATCACCGCACATGACGACTTTTGTGTTTTTGTTTAACAACCACTCAAGAAATGTTTGTAATACATCTAATGACACTGTGCATATTTCATCCCAGATTATGATTTCAGGAATGAATTTATCACCCATACGCTCAGGAGTCCATTTGTCACCCTTCCATCGAAAGAAACTATGGTAAGTACAAGCATTTACCCCTCGCTGTATCATCTCTCTGGCGAGTCTGTGAGTCGGTGTTAGCACAATCATGTTAGAAACGCTAGCGTTTCCACGACGAAATAATTCAATTGCACGAGTTGTCTTTCCTGACCCACCACAACCGTTTAAATAAACTGTTTTATATCTACAGATTGGATCAGATACCGGTGGTGCATTAGAAAATTCTGATTGAATTTCAATACGGTTACAACAAAGATATTTATCATCCATGGCAACGTCTGCGGATTCACAATACTCATGTAGCATCTCCTTTTTAAATCGCCAACACCCCCAATTTTCTTCGGGATCTGTGAATTTAGCTACAGCTGATTTGTACTTATTGTGTATATACATCGAATCAGTGGCCACTCTAACCGCGGTATTAGGAAATCTATTTATCATCGAAAATAGATTAATAGAAGCATAGGCTAGCATTGAACTTCTCAAATGTGTGTACTGGGAATTATGTCCATCACAGTAGGTAACAACCGTACCTAATTTCTCACCATTGGATAGAAAAGCATCCTTACGGGATACAAGTTTTCCCTGTTTCATTAAATCCGCTACAATAAAATCGTATTCAGCGACATCTATGATCAACCGCGAAGAATATTTTGCGTTGTCGTACCGTCCACCTTGAGTGAATTTACCGATTATTCTTCGTCCGAGATCTTTTGCTTGTTCTTTTTTAATTTCAAATAACTTCTTAGACCAATTTATGATTTCTTCTTCATTGAAATCAGGGAATTGTTTTCGTAGTTCGTTGATTATACGATCTAGATCGGGTTGTGGTAGCCAAACTTCTTTCTGAGCTCGATAGCATATAATAGCCTCGGAAACAATCAACGATATTAGCATACCACAATCAATCATATATCGTAGTAACACTATTGGCATCCAGGCCTTTCCAGATAGGTGTCTACCGAGCCAAACATAACTACACGGATGTAATCCTGACGCTAATTCGAATGATATCACACGAGCGAATCCGGTTAAATCAAAATCAGGCAATGGTCCATTAATCGCAACACGAGTCATTTCATGCGTGGGGTGTCCAAATCGTTTGAAGTACTCGGCGCATTCCCCATATCCGAGAAAACTTCCGGGATAACACGCGGCTATATCAATTGAAATCATACCATCACGTGAGTATTTCGTATTCCACAATCCTCCATGACCAAATTTGACGCAACTCGATTTAACATCCTCGAGAAAATCACTTCGTGTTGGACGCCATGAGTTTTTTTCTCTTGCGAAGTGAGCTACCACTGATGGAATCGTAAAACTATCCGTGAGTAGTTTTTCATGGAAACTTTCCGGTGAAAAATCACTAGCGATTTTTCTCATTCTATTATCTAATTCTTCAACGCGATATAATTCACCATTTGGTTTTACAAATTGATCGAATCCTATTTCGGGATCTTCATCACTTCTAAGTAACCACACTGACACAGGATCATCCTTACACAACGCATTAATAGCATCAAATAATCTCTCTTCATAGAAAACATCCCCGACGAATTTCCCGGAAAATTCCGGGGGGATATATTTCACGGTTCGTTCTCGTGGAAATACTGTTACCGCAGGTGTCCACGCGTGTTTGTTATGATCAATAATCTGTATTGGGGCTCCATTTTTGTTATATTTCGGTTCGTATAAAACCTCTCCGGTTATCGTCATAACTGTTATTGGAAATCTTAATGATGTTTCTAACTTAGCTATATCAGAAATCTTTGCACCGTTCTGTTTCACTGTCAGTTCCCATTCGGTTATTTTCCTACGTCGCAGATCAGTTAGTTTATTTCCTCGGGATGCATTTGTGAAGTGCTCCATTACCCGTGTTGCTACACAATTAAGCCCTGACGAATATTTCATAGGAGCTAGTTTTGCGATATCGGGTTTATCATTTAACGGATATAGCCCATAAACCATTGCTGTTACGGGATAAGATCTTTCGTAGTATGGTTTGTCAATGCCGGTTAGAATCCCTGGTTTGGAATCTCTACTCACAATGACAGCTTTTTTATTCTTGAGGATTGGTTCAAATTTATCCCTAATAATCCATTTGCCATCGACTTCAATAATGAATTTGATTCGGAAAAAATACCGTTTTTCCCCAACACGTGAAATTATCACTGCTGCTTTTTCATCATTCATGGTAGCGTCAACAACACCATCAATTCGAAATGTTGACCAACAATAGGATGCTCCATCACGTTTGAATTCATTGAAACAATCTCTGATTTTACTAATCATGGCTTTATCAAGAATTGTATTCTTTGGTGTATTAGAAACTATATCGAGATTGAATTGAGCATCTTTCCAGGATAATTTTTTGGACGTTTTTTTTTGGTTTATCGAGATTAAATCTAGGATTGATTTTGTTACGTTTTTGGGGTCTATCGAGATTAAATCTAGGACTGATTTTCAATAATCTCTTAAACTCTTTCATGTTTCCGTCTCTTGGACGTTTGTTACGTTTTTTGGGTCTATCGAGATTAAATCTAGGACTGATTTTCAATAATCTCTTAAACTCTTTCATGTTTCCGTCTCTTGGACGTTTGTTACGTTTTTTGGGTCTATCGAGATTAAATCTAGGATTGATTTTTAATAATCTCTTAAACTCTTTCATGTTTCCGTCTCTTGGACGTTTTTTGGGTCTATCGAGATTAAATCTAGGATTGATTTTCAATAATCTCTTAAACTCTCTATCAGCATTAAATTTAGCATTTCTCGAAGTCAATCTCTTGAACTCCATCATGCTATAATTAAAACAAGCATTTAAATGAAAGATTTTTATATAATGAATCACTGCAAGTGGCTTATGATTGGATCAGTAACCCCGTGTAACAAATCATGCAGAAATGAGTTTTGTGGGTATCATATGCAAAGCTTTCGACGTGGAAGCCTTGGTCCGTTACCCTGTATTCTATGTGGGGTTGGGGTTAGGGGGAAATCACGGTTGTGTTTGAATTGCGGTGGTAAGCGATACAGGGAGTTGAAGCGTTATTATGATAAAAGAATAAAAAATGGACAATCAATCAGAAATTATGACCCTGACGCTGACAAAGTCAGTATTCTTGACGCTGACAAAGTCAGTATCCTTGACGCTGACACTGATAAAGTCAGTATCCTTGACAAAGTCAGGGATAAAATCATAAGAACTCCTCAAGACTACATCGAAAGATTTATCATTAAACCAAACAATGAATTAGACAAACAATAGTATTATGTATACGAATGAACCAAGAATTCAGACAGCACCCTGTGATCACAAATTATGAAGCATCCAGTGATGGTGTTGTAAGAAACCGCAAACTGAAGAAACCAGTTGGTTCTGTGAATAATCAAGGGTACTTGATGTTTACTGTTAGGGAGGGAAAAGAAACGAAAACTTATCTCAATCATCGTTTCGCATTTGAGTGTTTTTATGGATTGATCGAGGATGGTCTTGTTATCGATCACAAGGATTCTAATCGAAAGAACAATTCTTTATCAAATCTGCAAGCTATCACACAGAGTGAGAATTCCAAACGAGGAAGGACTGGCACTTGTTCAAAAAAAGCGAAACCCGTAAAATCTTTGAATACGATAACTAACGAAGAAAAAGTATTTCAATCAATGAATGAAGCCAGTAGACACTTCGATATTTGTAGAGCCTCAATACGAAAAGTTGCAGAGGGGATTTATCGATCTGCGATTTCAAAGGGGACGGGACAAAAAATTCGATTTAGTTATGTCTAATACGTCATATTTTTCATTTAGAAATATATCATTATTATAGAATAATGAATTCTGAAAACATGAATAGCATCATATCCGAGATTTCAAAATTGAAAGGTTGGGATATTGAACTATCAGATGGGTTAAATCCTGATCAAATCATGTCTGATTTTCAGGATATAGAATACGGAGTTAACACTAACAAGTATATGCTACCAAAGAAGTATGCGCTCATCAAAAGAATTCAGAATTCTATTAAGGACTCTCTCGCATTTTCCAGTGACGTAAGTGTGTTCGCTCCGTTGTATACCATCGTAGAACGAATACGAAAAGAATTGGGGTACGAATACGAATTGAAAAAAGAAGTCAACTCTAAAGTTAGAAACCTACGGGCGTTAATTCAAGAAAATGAACAATTTTGATTGACCATTTATCATTATTTGATTGTGACTGACCCTCAAAGAGAGATTTCATTTTTTTTTTAGCATTTTTTGATTAAAAATGTCAAAATCAGTGATGGGCCGTTAATGGATGATCAAAATAGAATGAGGGAACTATCAATATTATTTATTTTTATAGCAATTATGATACTTCCCTCATCACTGATAACGCCCTTAACACTTTCATGATGCCGTTAGGTCGGGATTGAAAAATTGTTTTACAATTGAAAAATTGTTTCTGATTTCAAATAATGGTCAATGAAGCATTAACAACCCGATTGGCTCGTGAACGATTAGATGCAATTAAGAGATTTGTACCAATTCGTGACTCTGTACGGAATAAACTACAACAACGACAGAGTTTTCAGACTGATTTTGCTGCGGGATCTGAAGAATTGTTTAAACCAGTAACTACAGCAACGAAGGGGATAGAGCGTGCTATACGGGGAGATGTTCCCGAGACAGGGAAATCTGTTATCGGTGAACTCGAAAAAATAGCAGCGAAAACTGAACAAACAGAACAGGCCGTACAAAAAATAGAATCAAAAAGAACAGTAGATGATTTACTCGTGAGATTTAACGAAGAAGGGTTAGCAGAAATTGATAAGACTGATTCAGCAGAAATTCCTGCGCTTGTTGTTACGTCCTATGAAAACAGAAAAAAATGGTTGAAACCAGAACATCATAAATATGTTAGAAATATAACTCACTGGGCTGATATATTCTATAAAATCAAAACTGAAAAAGGTCTGATTAAGAAAGATAGTGCATCATATATTGATTATATCAATAAGGTGGATCACGTGTATAATCAATACGAAGAGTTTAAACAAAAACAAAAACCGCAAAAATTGCAAAGGCGGCGACAGCAACCTGCAAAGAAAATATCTTTTTCACCTAAAAAACAACAAATACCACGTGATGATGATGATTTTCTTGGTTATTTACAACCCACGGATGAAGAAAAACAGGATGAAGCAACTGGTTATAGCGGAAGTGGATTAAGAGATTCCAGTGAGAATCCAAGGATTTCATGTCCTGATAGTGTTCTCAGTGATATATCACGATTAGAGGTTCTTGTAGGAGGGTTCCGAGCCGGAAATAACTCACCGGAAATAATTAATGAAGCAGCTGATATCTGTAGACGGTTATTTCAGGGTGGTATCATGGATATCAGCACATATCGAGATTTCATTGACGAGTTAGCAAATGGGTATCACAGTGATTAATTGATAAATTGTTTTACAATTGAAAAATTGTTTCTGATTTCAAATAATGATCATACACTACAATCATGATAAACCAACCCCCGTCTATGTAGTTAATTCACGGTTTCCGGTTTATAGAGCATACTACGGAGATGGTTTAGGTAATACCATTTTAGGGTTATTTGCGAGAATGGCTCCAAAAGTGATGCCGTTGGCTAAACAATTAGGAATGAAAGCAATTGATGTTATTCGTGATAAGGGTATTGGTGCTGTTGGAGATCTTGCTGGAAAAGCGTTTTCAACTGCGAAGAATAAATTAACATCATTAGTGAAATCACGGATGAAATCCAAAGGATTTTCAAAACCGTTACCGTCTACAGCGGAAATGCCTGCAAGTGTTAGTAGAATTATAAATAACGCAGTAGATGAAAAATTAGCGTCGATGGTTTTAACCCCCGACCAAAGCAATATTGCAAACATGATAGCAGGAAGTGGCTTAAAAAAACTACGACGATGAAATGGGAAATCGCGATTTAGACTCTGATAAATAGAATAAAATGTTCAAACAGTCACGTGATCCAGCATTTGATATAGACGCCCCAGTTGGCAAGGATGATTCTGTACGCGATTATCAATATTACGCCTATCATGCCATAGACTCAAATAGTCGAGCAAGAATTGATCTTCAAGTCCATGATACCAGTAAATACTTTCTACCCTGTGAAGCGTTTATTGAAGTAGAAGGAGAACTTGTAACAGCTGCTGATACTCCTGCTGTACCAGCACCGTATCCAGCTGGTACTCAAGTCGGTTTTGTCAATAATGGTATCATGGCGCTATTTGAGAGTGCTAGATATCTCATTGATGGAAAAGAAATCGAGTCGATAGATCGCGATGTTGATGTGGCTACAACAATAATCGGGTTAGCGAGATATTCCGATGATTATACAAGATCAGCAGGACCTTCTATGATGTTTGCAAAAGATGCTACAAATACCGCTGGAGGAAAACAATTTGTTGTAAGACGACCAAAGAATAATGCTGGCACCGCTAATATTGATGCCGAGGATATGATTATAAACAACGATGCTAATTTCAATCTAGGAGCTGCAACACGAAACTCAATGTTGGGAGTAGGGCGTAAATCATTTTCATGCGCGATTCCACTGCATCATATATTTGGATTCTGTAGAAACGTCAGAAAAGTTATCTATGGAGCGAAGCATACAGTATCGCTTGTACGAAAGAGTGATGATAATGACGCAATCTGGAGGATTCCAGCAGACAATGCAAATCCAAATACTGATGCCGGTAAAGTCAATTTAACAAAAATATCATTGTGGATGCCAGTGTTGACTCCAGCAATCACCGCAGAAGAACGATTACTATCATTTATGGACCAAGGAGGAAAGTCGTTGTTGAGTTGGCTAATCGTGAGTACAGATGTTAAACAATCAAATATCAACGGGTTATTCACGTGGAATCTAGCATCAAAACAAGGTGTTGCTGCGCCACGTCATATATTTATTGCGTTACAGGATAACGCACGAGTTGGCGATCAACGTTTCAGTCATATGATATTTGATCAATTAGGTGTGAAAGACGTCTCACTGAGAATAAACGGCCAACAGGAACCATCCGAGGATATACAACTTAATTACACAGAAAATCATATCGCACGAGTTTATCATCGTCTGTTGTCATTTATGGCACGCGATCAAAATGTGGATACTGGTTTGCAAATATCACAATATGATTTTAAAAATCTGTATCCGATCTATTACTTCTCACTGGAACATCTCGATTTGATGAGACAATCTGTTGTTGATATACATTTTAGAGCTAATGTGACTCGTGGTGCTATTGCTGATTATAGAGCGGTTGCTGTCATTCTCAGTGATAAATCAATGCTACTTGAAGGTGTTGGTGGAAGAATGAGAGTGGTAGATGCCCCAGTAGAAAATCTTTGATTTTCAAAAACATGTAATTGAAATCGTAAACGATTTAGAATCAATCTATTATGTATAATGTCATATAGTGTTATTAGTGTTGCGTTAACTCCCGGTCAATTAAAAAAATTGCAATCAGAATCGGCTAAGCGATGTGGAACCACAATCACGTTGAAACCCAACCAAATGACTGGTGGTGCAAATAAACTATCACTGACAACTCGTCAGGTGAAACATTTCAATGATGCACTTGCAGCCAAAAAAGGTGTTCAGATTACTCTCTCTGCGGCTGCTATCAAAAATATGATTAAAACAGGCGGTATATTCCCGTTGTTAGCTGCGATACCAGCATTGATTGCAGCGGCTGCCCCAGCGGTGGCTAAAGCGGCAGCGTTAGGAGCCGTTGGTACTGCAGCAGGAATGGCACTAAAGAAGGCAACTGGGAAAGGATATAAAAAAAAGGGACGATCCGTTCACGGATTGGGTCTAAGACTACCAGGAACCCCGTATTCGTGGTACAGCGGAAAGGGTCTAAGACTACCAGGAACGATTTATTAATTGAGGAACCTATGGTTCCAATGTCCAATTTTGATTTAATGGATGCTGCTAAAAAACTAGCGATTAAAAACTTCAGAGGTGTCTTTATGAAAGATCAATTACCACATCAACCAAACAGCGTTGAAACCGGAATCATTAATTTAGATAACAGCACCGGACCCGGAACTCACTGGGTTGCATACGCTATTGATCCACGTGGGATTGTCTATTTCGATTCATATGGATTAGCCCCACCAAAAGAGTTTTTGCGTTATATAAAAACCCTTCCAATGAAGACTTGGTATTCTACGCTACCAACACAACAAATGAATGACCCACCAATATGTGGCAGCGAAGTATTAAATGTCCTTGATGCTATTTCTAACTCCTTGAGTAACCCAAGCGGAAAACCACCACATGTTGTCGTGAATGAATACACTAGTAATCGCTTTTTAGAGAGAGAAAGAGTTTTACAATAACATGATTGATATTTGGGGGAGATCTTTGAAACCCAAACCCGATGGCACTGCACCACCTGATTCTATCAAGGATGTAAAAAAACTAATCAAAGATGAAATAGCTGAGACGTTGAACTTAACAAGTGTTGATCCTAATGAAATAGTTGTATTTCAAGACAAACAGGGTAAATTGAAAACCAGTAATATTTCTCTGGATGATATTTTGGTTAAACAACAAAACGCAATCGAGAACACCGTTGCGTTATTTTCCGATCAGGGTAAACTCAAACCGGGTGTAATCGTTTTGACGATTACAGATCGATTAAAAACTATCAACGATGAGTTAAACAATTCTCTGTTTGTACTAACAACACTTGAATCTAGAATTGAAGAAAACGGAAAACAGTTTTCAGTTTTTCGTAGAAATATCATTGATAAATTTATTGGAACCCAGTTGGATAAAATAGAAATAAAACTCCCTGATATTAAAAAATCCATCGATGAGACGAAAAACTTCATCGAAGCCGTCAAAGGTGATTTTTCGAGGATGATAACAATCATTGAAAAAACAAAAATTCCTCATGAGAAAACCAACAACGTAGTATATACAATCTAACACGGATCATTTGAGTGGACACCTGCAAACAACAAATTAGATATCACTGCAACCGTTAAGGGTATTTATCGATTAACACTAGTGACACCATTGAGTCAATTTAATATTTCATCGTCCAGTTCATCCGGGGTCAATAATACGATTTCAACGATCATCGACAAGAATACAACTGAAAAGTTCACAATCACAGCTACTGATAAAAATTTGATTGGGGTTTCAGTAACCTGGTATGTTGAATTCGTAGCGGATTTAAGTAAATAACTAAATTGAAAGGATTTCACAATTGAAAACGCTAGCTTTTTTAAAATAACAATGATTTCATCAACGCAATGTCGCTATGATCAGGTCAGAGAATTTCAGAATAGACTCAAAACCCTCGCCGAGGAGTATCAAATAAAAATAAAAAAATACCGACGAAAAATCACTGCAATTGATATTATTATATACTCGGTGTCAAGCGTTCTCACTGGCGCCGGAATAATACTTGCATCGGTTACAATGATTGCCCCGGTCGTAGTTCCAATTTGCATTTCTGCGGTGGCTACAATCGGGGGTATATCAACCGGGATAGCAAAAAAGATATCATCATGCAGCCAGAGTAAACTGCAGAATTACTTACTTCAATTTCATATTGCATCAACCGCATATTCGCAGTTATCCCTGATGATATCGTCGTCACTCGATAATACAATTATATCAGATAGTGAATTCTCAGAGATGGTCAGTATTTTTGATTCCGCGATATCGAAATTAGAGCGACAACATGAATATAATAACAATGACAACATCGATGGAATTAGAAAACACGAAGCCAAAAAACAAAATGATCTCAATAATATCAACCATACCAGATTGTGAGTTCTCAGTGATGGTCAGTATTTATGATTCCTCGATACCAAAATTAGAAATAAATCATGAGTATAATAACAATGACAACACCGCAGGAATTACTTCAACGAATAGTGGAGAACACGAACCCAGTACAAACAAGCATGATATCAATAACATCAACGAATCCAGAATTCAGTGTGAATTTCCCTAGCCCAGTCCCCGTGAAGGAGATAGCGCTAGCAAAATTACGAGTGTATCACAGTTGGCCTAATATCAGATCAAAATCATTTGGTGGTCAACAACCCAATAATTCTTTAGTGTTTGCAAATGAGAATAAAGACGACGGAACCCCAGACTGGAAAGTTGTTACGATACCAACAGGGTCATACCAAATCGAACAAATCAATAATGAATTCGCGCGTAGAATAAAATCGATTACTGGAAAAGAATCAAAAATCGCTATAACGGTTCATGAACCAACGCTATCATCCGCAATTGAAATAAACTCAGAAGAATACGTCGTAGATATCTATCAGAGTTCTATTAGAACCGTATTAGGATGGCCTGAATTACCACCCGGGGAAGAAACCGTTAAATTACCAGAACCACAAAAAACTGATTATATCACCGACAGAATAAAATCTGATAATCCAATAAAGAGTTATCAAGATCGCACAATCACTAGAGATTTTTTTAAGATCTTTCACGATGATGTTGGGGGAGGGAAATTTCTTGTTGCTGACGATCTTAAAATCGATGAAAATTTCACAGCAATGAATAATGATTTTTCGCTGTTGTTAATATCTCTTAAATCCGGCTCTCTCACCCGAGATGAATTTATCAGCGTCGTAGAAACATGCAACAAAATCATCAATGATATGGAAACATTTAACCAAAAAATTATTCAGGATATATTAGATGATGATAATCCCCTATCGAGAAAAGAATTTGCACTGATCTATAAAATCCGCGTTGAAGATATCCCCACATTCAAACTACCGAAATACAACGTACCGGAACTAAAAAAACTTCTCAATGATGCCATCGAAATTGGTTTCAAAATAATTCATGATACGTGGAAAAAAACAGCATCACCGGAAATAAAAATCCTCAAACACAATAATGACCCAGACGGTGGCGGTAGGCATATCGCTCCGTTCAACGTAAATATATCCTCAGTGATTGCACTCAATTTAGTATGTGATGTTATTGAAGGAAGCTATCAAATTAATCTCGAACGATCAAATCAAGCTCAGCAAGGATATATTCTGTATTCATTTGCACCAACAGCTCCTCCAGGATTCCTAATTATTGAAAACCCAATTAATCCTGTCTACATGCGATGCCATAATAATTCATTAACCAGAATTAATTTCAAACTCACCGACCAGTCAAATAATCTGATTGATTTACAAGAAGAGGTGTTAGTGATTAGTTTGTTTGTGAGATCATAAATGATTTTCGTCCTAAAGACTTCCATCATAAAGACTGGTTAAAATCATTTATTATTTTTTGTTAACCCATAGCAGCAGAGAGGGTGGATGACAACAAGTTGCGACCAAAATTGATTAAAAAATCGTAAAAATCTTCGTTTTCATTTTTTTAGTTAAAATGAGATTTCGTAGATTTTTAAGATTTCAACGAAATCCTACGGATCGTTTTAAGGATTCAATCAATTTTTTTGTCTGAAAACGTTGTAGGGTTCGCCCTCTTTTTGGTTGAAATGAGATTATAGGACGGCTCGTTTTAGGATTTCAATCAAATTTTGTCTAAAAACGTTGTAGGATTCACCCTCTCTGCTGCTGCACCATTGGATAGTACGTCACCATACTTTAAAACCGGTTCCCACCATTTTTTTCAGCATGACTTTTGATGAAAAACGGACTTTTTTGTTTTTCATGTTATGGATCATTTGGGCTTAGATAAAAGCTGTTGAAACCCTTTACCCCGCTTGGATTTGGTTAATACTTGGTTTATTGGCTGCGCACCATTGGATAGTACGTCACCATACGTTAAAACCGGTTCCCACCATTTTTCTCAGCATGACTTTTGATGAAAAACGGACTTTTTTGTTTTTCATGTTATGGATCAGTTGGGCTTAGATAAAAGCTGTTGAAACCCTTTACCCCGCTTGGATTTGGTTAATACTTGGTTTATTGCTGCGCACCATTGGATAGTACGTCACCATACTTTAAAACCGGTTCCCACCATTTTTGTCAGCATGACTTTTGATGAAAAACCGAATTTTTGTTTTTCATGTTATGGATCAGTTGGGCTTAGATAAAAGCTGTTGAAACCCTTTACCCCGCTTGGATTTGGTTAATACTTGGTTTATTGGCTGCGCACCATTGGATAGTACGTCACCATACTTTAAACCGGTTCCCACCATTTTTTTCAGCATGACTTTTGATGAAAAACGGACTTTTTTGTTTTTCATGTTATGGATCAGTTGGGCTTAGATAAAAGCTGTTGAAACCCTTTACCCCGCTTGGATTTGGTTAATACTTGGTTTATTGGCTGCGCACCATTGGATAGTACGTCACCATACTTTAAAACCGGTTCCCACCATTTTTTTCAGCATGACTTTTGATGAAAAACGGACTTTTTTGTTTTTCATGTTATGGATCAGTTGGGCTTAGATAAAAGCTGTTGAAACCCTTTACCCCGCTTGGATTTGGTTAATACTTGGTTTATTGGCTGCGCACCATTGGATAGTACGTCACCATACTTTAAAACCGGTTCCCACCATTTTTTTCAGCATGACTTTTGATGAAAAACGGACTTTTTTGTTTTTCATGTTATGGATCAGTTGGGCTTAGATAAAAGCTGTTGAAACCCTTTACCCCGCTTGGATTTGGTTAATACTTGGTTTATTGGCTGCGCACCATTGGATAGTACGTCACCATACTTTAAAACCGGTTCCCACCATTTTTTTCAGCATGACTTTTGATGAAAAACGGACTTTTTTGTTTTTCATGTTATGGATCAGTTGGCCTTAGATAAAAGCTGTTGAAACCCTTTACCCCGCTTGGATTTGGTTAATACTTGGTTTATTGGCTGCGCACCATTGGATAGTACGTCACCATACTTTAAAACCGGTTCCCACCATTTTTTTCAGCATGACTTTTGATGAAAAACGGACTTTTTTGTTTTTCATGTTATGGATCAGTTGGGCTTAGATAAAAGCTGTTGAAACCCTTTACCCCGCTTGGATTTGGTTAATACTTGGTTTATTGGCTGCGCACCATTGGATAGTACGTCACCATACTTTAAAACCGGTTCCCACCATTTTTTTCAGCATGACTTTTGATGAAAAACGGACTTTTTTGTTTTTCATGTTATGGATCAGTTGGGCTTAGATAAAAGCTGTTGAAACCCTTTACCCCGCTTGGATTTGGTTAATACTTGGTTTATTGGCTGCGCACCATTGGATAGTACGTCAACATACTTTAAAACCGGTTCCCACCATTTTTTTCAGCATGACTTTTGATGAAAAACGGACTTTTTTGTTTTTCATGTTATGGATCAGTTGGGCTTAGATAAAAGCTGTTGAAACCCTTTACCCCGCTTGGATTTGGTTAATACTTGGTTTATTGGCTGCGCACCATTGGATAGTACGTCACCATACTTTAAAACCGGTTCCCACCATTTTTTTCAGCATGACTTTTGATGAAAAACGGACTTTTTGTTTTTCATGTTATGGATCAGTTGGGCTTAGATAAAAGCTGTTGAAACCCTTTACCCCGCTTGGATTTGGTTAATACTTGGTTTATTGGCTGCGCACCATTGGATAGTACGTCACCATACTTTAAAACCGGTTCCCACCATTTTTCTCAGCATGACTTTTGATGAAAAACGGACTTTTTTGTTTTTCATGTTATGGATGAGTTGGGCTTAGATAAAAGCTGTTGAAACCCTTTACCCCGCTTGGATTTGGTTAATACTTGGTTTATTGGCTGCGCACCATTGGATAGTACGTCACCATACTTTAAAACCGGTTCCCACCATTTTTTTCAGCATGACTTTTGATGAAAAACGGACTTTTTTGTTTTTCATGTTATGGATCAGTTGGGCTTAGATAAAAGCTGTTGAAACCCTTTACCCCGCTTGGATTTGGTTAATACTTGGTTTATTGGCTGCGCACCATTGGATAGTACGTCACCATACTTTAAAACCGGTTCCCACCATTTTTTTCAGCATGACTTTTGATGAAAAACGGACTTTTTTGTTTTTCATGTTATGGATCAGTTGGCCTTAGATAAAAGCTGTTGAAACCCTTTACCCGCTTGGATTTGGTTAATACTTGGTTTATTGGCTGCGCACCATTGGATAGTACGTCACCATACTTTAAAACCGGTTCCCACCATTTTTTTCAGCATGACTTTTGATGAAAAACGGACTTTTTTGTTTTTCATGTTATGGATCAGTTGGGCTTAGATAAAAGCTGTTGAAACCCTTTACCTCCGCTTGGATTTGGTTAATACTTGGTTTATTGGCTGCGCACCATTGGATAGTACGTCACCATACTTTAAAACCGGTTCCCACCATTTTTTTCAGCATGACTTTTGATGAAAAACGGACTTTTTTGTTTTTCATGTTATGGATCAGTTGGGCTTAGATAAAAGCTGTTGAAACCCTTTACCCCGCTTGGATTTGGTTAATACTTGGTTTATTGGCTGCGCACCATTGGATAGTACGTCAACATACTTTAAAACCGGTTCCCACCATTTTTTTCAGCATGACTTTTGATGAAAAACGGACTTTTTTGTTTTTCATGTTATGGATCAGTTGGGCTTAGATAAAAGCTGTTGAAACCCTTTACCCCGCTTGGATTTGGTTAATACTTGGTTTATTGGCTGCGCACCATTGGATAGTACGTCACCATACTTTAAAACTTGTTCCCACCATTTTTTTCAGCATGACTTTTGATGAAAAACGGACTTTTTTGTTTTTCATGTTATGGATCAGTTGGGCTTAGATAAAAGCTGTTGAAACCCTTTACCCCGCTTGGATTTGGTTAATACTTGGTTTATTGGCTGCGCACCATTGGATAGTACGTCACCATACTTTAAAACCGGTTCCCACCATTTTTCTCAGCATGACTTTTGATGAAAAACGGACTTTTTTGTTTTTCATGTTATGGATGAGTTGGGCTTAGATAAAAGCTGTTGAAACCCTTTACCCCGGTTGGATTTGGTTAATACTTGGTTTATTGGCTGCGCACCATTGGATAGTACGTCACCATACTTTAAAACCGGTTCCCACCATTTTTTTCAGCATGACTTTTGATGAAAAACGGACTTTTTTGTTTTTCATGTTATGGATCAGTTGGGCTTAGATAAAAGCTGTTGAAACCCTTTACCCCGCTTGGATTTGGTTAATACTTGGTTTATTGGCTGCGCACCATTGGATAGTACGTCACCATACTTTAAAACCGGTTCCCACCATTTTTTTCAGCATGACTTTTGATGAAAAACGGACTTTTTTGTTTTTCATGTTAGGGATCAGTTGGGCTTAGATAAAAGCTGTTGAAACCCTTTACCCCGCTTGGATTTGGTTAATACTTGGTTTATTGGCTGCGCACCATTGGATAGTACGTCACCATACTTTAAAACCGGTTCCCACCATTTTTTTCAGCATGACTTTTGATGAAAAACGGACTTTTTTGTTTTTCATGTTATGGATCAGTTGGGCTTAGATAAAAGCTGTTGAAACCCTTTACCCCGCTTGGATTTGGTTAATACTTGGTTTATTGGCTGCGCACCATTGGATAGTACGTCACCATACTTAAAACCGGTTCCCACCATTTTTTTCAGCATGACTTTTGATGAAAAACGGACTTTTTTGTTTTTCATGTTATGGATCAGTTGGGCTTAGATAAAAGCTGTTGAAACCCTTTACCCCGCTTGGATTTGGTTAATACTTGGTTTATTGGCTGCGCACCATTGGATAGTACGTCACCATACTTTAAAACCGGTTCCCACCATTTTTTCAGCATGACTTTTGATGAAAAACGGACTTTTTTGTTTTTCATGTTATGGATCAGTTGGGCTTAGATAAAAGCTGTTGAAACCCTTTACCCCGCTTGGATTTGGTTAATACTTGGTTTATTGGCTGCGCACCATTGGATAGTACGTCACCATACTTTAAAACCGGTTCCCACCATTTTTTTCAGCATGACTTTTGATGAAAAACGGACTTTTTTGTTTTTCATGTTATGGATCAGTTGGGCTTAGATAAAAGCTGTTGAAACCCTTTACCCCGCTTGGATTTGGTTAATACTTGGTTTATTGGCTGCGCACCATTGGATAGTACGTCACCATACTTTAAAACCGGTTCCCACCATTTTTTCAGCATGACTTTTGATGAAAAACGGACTTTTTTGTTTTTCATGTTATGGATCAGTTGGGCTTAGATAAAAGCTGTTGAAACCCTTTACCCCGCTTGGATTTGGTTAATACTTGGTTTATTGGCTGCGCACCATTGGATAGTACGTCACCATACTTTAAAACCGGTTCCCACCATTTTTTTCAGCATGACTTTTGATGAAAAACGGACTTTTTTGTTTTTCATGTTATGGATCAGTTGGGCTTAGATAAAAGCTGTTGAAACCCTTTACCCCGCTTGGATTTGGTTAATACTTGGTTTATTGGCTGCGCACCATTGGATAGTACGTCACCATACTTTAAAACCGGTTCCCACCATTTTTTTCAGCATGACTTTTGATGAAAAACGGACTTTTTTGTTTTTCATGTTATGGATCAGTTGGGATTAGATAAAAGCTGTTGAAACCCTTTACCCCGCTTGGATTTGGTTAATACTTGGTTTATTGGCTGCGCACCATTGGATAGTACGTCACCATACTTTAAAACCGGTTCCCACCATTTTTTTCAGCATGACTTTTGATGAAAAACGGACTTTTTTGTTTTTCATGTTATGGATCAGTTGGGCTTAGATAAAAGCTGTTGAAACCCTTTACCACGCTTGGATTTGGTTAATACTTGGTTTATTGGCTGCGCACCATTGGATAGTACGTCACCATACTTTAAAACCGGTTCCCACCATTTTTTTCAGCATGACTTTTGATGAAAAACGGACTTTTTTGTTTTTCATGTTATGGATCAGTTGGGCTTAGATAAAAGCTGTTGAAACCCTTTACCCCGCTTGGATTTGGTTAATACTTGGTTTATTGGCTGCGCACCATTGGATAGTACGTCACCATACTTTAAAACCGGTTCCCACCATTTTTTTCAGCATGACTTTTGATGAAAAACGGACTTTTTTGTTTTTCATGTTATGGATCAGTTGGGCTTAGATAAAAGCTGTTGAAACCCTTTACCCCGCTTGGATTTGGTTAATACTTGGTTTATTGGCTGCGCACCATTGGATAGTACGTCACCATACTTTAAAACCGGTTCCCACCATTTTTTTCAGCATGACTTTTGATGAAAAACGGACTTTTTTGTTTTTCATGTTATGGATCAGTTGGGCTTAGATAAAAGCTGTTGAAACCCTTTACCCCGCTTGGATTTGGTTAATACTTGGTTTATTGGCTGCGCACCATTGGATAGTACGTCACCATACTTTAAAACCGGTTCCCACCATTTTTTTCAGCATGACTTTTGATGAAAAACGGACTTTTTTGTTTTTCATGTTATGGATCAGTTGGGCTTAGATAAAAGCTGTTGAAACCCTTTACCCCGCTTGGATTTGGTTAATACTTGGTTTATTGGCTGCGCACCATTGGATAGTACGTCACCATACTTTAAAACCGGTTCCCACCATTTTTTTCAGCATGACTTTTGATGAAAAACGGACTTTTTTGTTTTTCATGTTATGGATCAGTTGGGCTTAGATAAAAGCTGTTGAAACCCTTTACCCCCGCTTGGATTTGGTTAATACTTGGTTTATTGGCTGCGCACCATTGGATAGTACGTCACCATACTTTAAAACCGGTTCCCACCATTTTTTTCAGCATGACTTTTGATGAAAAACGGACTTTTTTGTTTTTCATGTTATGGATCAGTTGGGCTTAGATAAAAGCTGTTGAAACCCTTTACCCCGCTTGGATTTGGTTAATACTTGGTTTATTGGCTGCGCACCATTGGATAGTACGTCACCATACTTTAAAACCGGTTCCCACCATTTTTTTCAGCATGACTTTTGATGAAAAACGGACTTTTTTGTTTTTCATGTTATGGATCAGTTGGGCTTAGATAAAAGCTGTTGAAACCCTTTACCCCGCTTGGATTTGGTTAATACTTGGTTTATTGGCTGCGCACCATTGGATAGTACGTCACCATACTTTAAAACCGGTTCCCACCATTTTTTTCAGCATGACTTTTGATGAAAAACGGACTTTTTGTTTTTCATGTTATGGATCAGTTGGGCTTAGATAAAAGCTGTTGAAACCCTTTACCCCGCTTGGATTTGGTTAATACTTGGTTTATTGGCTGCGCACCATTGGATAGTACGTCACCATACTTTAAAACCGGTTCCCACCATTTTTTTCAGCATGACTTTTGATGAAAAACGGACTTTTTTGTTTTTCATGTTATGGATCAGTTGGGCTTAGATAAAAGCTGTTGAAACCCTTTACCCCGCTTGGATTTGGTTAATACTTGGTTTATTGGCTGCGCACCATTGGATAGTACGTCACCATACTTTAAAACCGGTTCCCACCATTTTTTTCAGCATGACTTTTGATGAAAAACGGACTTTTTTGTTTTTCATGTTATGGATCAGTTGGGCTTAGATAAAAGCTGTTGAAACCCTTTACCCCGCTTGGATTTGGTTAATACTTGGTTTATTGGCTGCGCACCATTGGATAGTACGTCACCATACTTTAAAACCGGTTCCCACCATTTTTTTCAGCATGACTTTTGATGAAAAACGGACTTTTTTGTTTTTCATGTTATGGATCAGTTGGGCTTAGATAAAAGCTGTTGAAACCCTTTACCCCGCTTGGATTTGGTTAATACTTGGTTTATTGGCTGCGCACCATTGGATAGTACGTCACCATACTTTAAAACCGGTTCCCACCATTTTTTTCAGCATGACTTTTGATGAAAAACGGACTTTTTTGTTTTTCATGTTATGGATCAGTTGGGCTTAGATAAAAGCTGTTGAAACCCTTTACCCCGCTTGGATTTGGTTAATACTTGGTTTATTGGCTGCGCACCATTGGATAGTACGTCACCATACTTTAAAACCGGTTCCCACCATTTTTTTCAGCATGACTTTTGATGAAAAACGGACTTTTTTGTTTTTCATGTTATGGATCAGTTGGGCTTAGATAAAAGCTGTTGAAACCCTTTACCCCGCTTGGATTTGGTTAATACTTGGTTTATTGGCTGCGCACCATTGGATAGTACGTCACCATACTTTAAAACCGGTTCCCACCATTTTTTTCAGCATGACTTTTGATGAAAAACGGACTTTTTTGTTTTTCATGTTATGGATCAGTTGGGCTTAGATAAAAGCTGTTGAAACCCTTTACCCCGCTTGGATTTGGTTAATACTTGGTTTATTGGCTGCGCACCCATTGGATAGTACGTCACCATACTTTAAAACCGGTTCCCACCATTTTTTTCAGCATGACTTTTGATGAAAAACGGACTTTTTTGTTTTTCATGTTATGGATCAGTTGGGCTTAGATAAAAGCTGTTGAAACCCTTTACCCCGCTTGGATTTGGTTAATACTTGGTTTATTGGCTGCGCACCATTGGATAGTACGTCACCATACTTTAAAACCGGTTCCCACCATTTTTTTCAGCATGACTTTTGATGAAAAACGGACTTTTTTGTTTTTCATGTTATGGATCAGTTGGGCTTAGATAAAAGCTGTTGAAACCCTTTACCCCGCTTGGATTTGGTTAATACTTGGTTTATTGGCTGCGCACCATTGGATAGTACGTCACCATACTTTAAAACCGGTTCCCACCATTTTTTTCAGCATGACTTTTGATGAAAAACGGACTTTTTTGTTTTTCATGTTATGGATCAGTTGGGCTTAGATAAAAGCTGTTGAAAACCCTTTACCCCGCTTGGATTTGGTTAATACTTGGTTTATTGGCTGCGCACCATTGGATAGTACGTCACCATACTTTAAAACCGGTTCCCACCATTTTTTTCAGCATGACTTTTGATGAAAAACGGACTTTTTTGTTTTTCATGTTATGGATCAGTTGGGCTTAGATAAAGCTGTTGAAACCCTTTACCCCGCTTGGATTTGGTTAATACTTGGTTTATTGGCTGCGCACCATTGGATAGTACGTCACCATACTTTAAAACCGGTTCCCACCATTTTTTTCAGCATGACTTTTGATGAAAAACGGACTTTTTTGTTTTTCATGTTATGGATCAGTTGGGCTTAGATAAAAGCTGTTGAAACCCTTTACCCCGCTTGGATTTGGTTAATACTTGGTTTATTGGCTGCGCACCATTGGATAGTACGTCACCATACTTTAAAACCGGTTCCCACCATTTTTTTCAGCATGACTTTTGATGAAAAACGGACTTTTTGTTTTTCATGTTATGGATCAGTTGGGCTTAGATAAAAGCTGTTGAAACCCTTTAACCCGCTTGGATTTGGTTAATACTTGGTTTATTGGCTGCGCACCATTGGATAGTACGTCACCATACTTTAAAACCGGTTCCCACCATTTTTTTCAGCATGACTTTTGATGAAAAACGGACTTTTTTGTTTTTCATGTTATGGATCAGTTGGGCTTAGATAAAAGCTGTTGAAACCCTTTACCCCGCTTGGATTTGGTTAATACTTGGTTTATTGGCTGCGCACCATTGGATAGTACGTCACCATACTTTAAAACCGGTTCCCACCATTTTTTTCAGCATGACTTTTGATGAAAAACGGACTTTTTTGTTTTTCATGTTATGGATCAGTTGGGCTTAGATAAAAGCTGTTGAAACCCTTTACCCCGCTTGGATTTGGTTAATACTTGGTTTATTGGCTGCGCACCATTGGATAGTACGTCACCATACTTTAAAACCGGTTCCCACCATTTTTTTTCAGCATGACTTTTGATGAAAAACGGACTTTTTTGTTTTTCATGTTATGGATCAGTTGGGCTTAGATAAAAGCTGTTGAAACCCTTTACCCCGCTTGGATTTGGTTAATACTTGGTTTATTTGGCTGCGCACCATTGGATAGTACGTCACCATACTTTAAAACCGGTTCCCACCATTTTTTTCAGCATGACTTTTGATGAAAAACGGACTTTTTTGTTTTTCATGTTATGGATCAGTTGAGATTAGATAAAAGCTGTTGAAACCCTTTACCCCGCTTGGATTTGGTTAATACTTGGTTTATTGGCTGCGCACCATTGGATAGTACGTTACCATACTTTAAAACCGGTTCCCACCATTTTTTTCAGCATGACTTTTGATGAAAAACGGACTTTTTTGTTTTTCATGTTATGGATCAGTTGGGCTTAGATAAAAGCTGTTGAAACCCTTTACCCCGCTTGGATTTGGTTAATACTTGGTTTATTGGCTGCGCACCATTGGATAGTACGTCACCATACTTTAAAACCGGTTCCCACCATTTTTTTCAGCATGACTTTTGATGAAAAACGGACTTTTTTGTTTTTCATGTTATGGATCAGTTGGGCTTAGATAAAAGCTGTTGAAACCCTTTACCCCGCTTGGATTTGGTTAATACTTGGTTTATTGGCTGCGCACCATTGGATAGTACGTCACCATACTTTAAAACCGGTTCCCACCATTTTTTTCAGCATGACTTTTGATGAAAAACGGACTTTTTTGTTTTTCATGTTATGGATCAGTTGGGCTTAGATAAAAGCTGTTGAAAACCCTTTACCCCCGCTTGGATTTGGTTAATACTTGGTTTATTGGCTGCGCACCATTGGATAGTACGTCACCATACTTTAAAACCGGTTCCCACCATTTTTTTCAGCATGACTTTTGATGAAAAACGGACTTTTTTGTTTTTCATGTTATGGATCAGTTGGGCTTAGATAAAAGCTGTTGAAACCCTTTACCCCCGCTTGGATTTGGTTAATACTTGGTTTATTGGCTGCGCACCATTGGATAGTACGTCACCATACTTTAAAACCGGTTCCCAACCATTTTTTTCAGCATGACTTTTGATGAAAAACGGACTTTTTTGTTTTTCATGTTATGGATCAGTTGGGCTTAGATAAAAGCTGTTGAAACCCTTTACCCCGCTTGGATTTGGTTAATACTTGGTTTATTGGCTGCGCACCATTGGATAGTACGTCACCATACTTTAAAACCGGTTCCCACCATTTTTTTCAGCATGACTTTTGATGAAAACGGACTTTTTTGTTTTTCATGTTATGGATCAGTTGGGCTTAGATAAAAGCTGTTGAAACCCTTTACCCCCGCTTGGATTTGGTTAATACTTGGTTTATTGGCTGCGCACCATTGGATAGTACGTCACCATACTTTAAAACCGGTTCCCACCATTTTTTTCAGCATGACTTTTGATGAAAAACGGACTTTTTTGTTTTTCATGTTATGGATCAGTTGGGCTTAGATAAAAGCTGTTGAAACCCTTTACCCCGCTTGGATTTGGTTAATACTTGGTTTATTGGCTGCGCACCATTGGATAGTACGTCACCATACTTTAAAACCGGTTCCCACCATTTTTTTCAGCATGAATTTTGATGAAAAACGGACTTTTTTTGTTTTTCATGTTATGGATCAGTTGGGCTTAGATTAAAGCTGTTGGAACCCTTTACCCCGCTTGGATTTGGTTAATACTTGGTTTATTGGCTGCGCACCATTGGATAGTACGTCACCATACTTTAAAACCGGTTCCCACCATTTTTTTCAGCATGACTTTTGATGAAAAACGGACTTTTTTGTTTTTCATGTTATGGATCAGTTGGGCTTAGATAAAAGCTGTTGAAACCCTTTACCCCGCTTGGATTTGGTTAATACTTGGTTTACTGGCTGCGCACCATTGGATAGTACGTCACCATTCTTTAAAACCGGTTCCCACCATTTTTTTCAGCATGACTTTTGATGAAAAACGGACTTTTTGTTATTCATGTTATGGATCAGTTGGGCTTAGATAAAAGCTGTTGAAAACCCTTTACCCCGCTTGGATTTGGTTAATACTTGGTTTATTGGCTGCTGCACCATTGGATAGTACGTCACCATACTTTAAAACCGGTTCCCACCATTTTTTTCAGCATGACTTTTGATGAAAAACGGACTTTTTTGTTTTTCATGTTATGGATCAGTTGGGCTTAGATAAAAGCTGTTGAAACCCTTTACCCCGCTTGGATTTGGTTAATACTTGGTTTATTGGCTGCGCACCATTGGATAGTACGTCACCATACTTTAAAACCGGTTCCCACCATTTTTTTCAGCATGACTTTTGATGAAAAACGGACTTTTTTGTTTTTCATGTTATGGATCAGTTGGGCTTAGATAAAAGCTGTTGAAACCCTTTACCCCCGCTTGGATTTGGTTAATACTTGGTTTATTGGCTGCGCACCATTGGATAGTACGTCACCATACTTTAAAACCGGTTCCCACCATTTTTTTCAGCATGACTTTTGATGAAAAACGGACTTTTTTGTTTTTCATGTTATGGATCAGTTGGGCGTAGATAAAAGCTGTTGAAACCCTTTACCCCGCTTGGATTTGGTTAATACTTGGTTTATTGGCTGCGCACCATTGGATAGTACGTCACCATACTTTAAAACCGGTTCCCACCATTTTTTTCAGCATGACTTTTGATGAAAAACGGACTTTTTTGTTTTTCATGTTATGGATCAGTTGGGCTTAGATAAAAGCTGTTGAAACCCTTTACCCCGCTTGGATTTGGTTAATACTTGGTTTATTGGCTGCGCACCATTGGATAGTACGTCACCATACTTTAAAACCGGTTCCCACCATTTTTTTCAGCATGACTTTTGATGAAAAACGGACTTTTTTGTTTTTCATGTTATGGATCAGTTGGGCTTAGATAAAAGCTGTTGAAACCCTTTACCCCGCTTGGATTTGGTTAATACTTGGTTTATTGGCTGCGCACCATTGGATAGTACGTCACCATACTTTAAAACCGGTTCCCACCATTTTTTTCAGCATGACTTTTGATGAAAAACGGACTTTTTTGTTTTTCATGTTATGGATCAGTTGGGCTTAGATAAAAGCTGTTGAAACCCTTTACCCCGCTTGGATTTGGTTAATACTTGGTTTATTGGCTGCGCACCATTGGATAGTACGTCACCATACTTTAAAACCGGTTCCCACCATTTTTTTCAGCATGACTTTTGATGAAAAACGGACTTTTTTGTTTTTCATGTTATGGATCAGTTGGGCTTAGATAAAAGCTGTTGAAACCCTTTACCCCGCTTGGATTTGGTTAATACTTGGTTTATTGGCTGCGCACCATTGGATAGTACGTCACCATACTTTAAAACCGGTTCCCACCATTTTTTTCAGCATGACTTTTGATGAAAAACGGACTTTTTTGTTTTTCATGTTATGGATCAGTTGGGCTTAGATAAAAGCTGTTGAAACCCTTTACCCCGCTTGGATTTGGTTAATACTTGGTTTATTGGCTGCGCACCATTGGATAGTACGTCACCATACTTTAAAACCGGTTCCCACCATTTTTTTCAGCATGACTTTTGATGAAAAACGGACTTTTTTGTTTTTCATGTTATGGATCAGTTGGGCTTAGATAAAAGCTGTTGAAACCCTTTACCCCGCTTGGATTTGGTTAATACTTGGTTTATTGGCTGCGCACCATTGGATAGTACGTCACCATACTTTAAAACCGGTTCCCACCATTTTTTTCAGCATGACTTTTGATGAAAAACGGACTTTTTTGTTTTTCATGTTATGGATCAGTTGGGCTTAGATAAAAGCTGTTGAAACCCTTTACCCCGCTTGGATTTGGTTAATACTTGGTTTATTGGCTGCGCACCATTGGATAGTACGTCACCATACTTTAAAACCGGTTCCCACCATTTTTTTCAGCATGACTTTTGATGAAAAACGGACTTTTTTGTTTTTCATGTTATGGATCAGTTGGGCTTAGATAAAAGCTGTTGAAACCCTTTACCCCGCTTGGATTTGGTTAATACTTGGTTTATTGGCTGCGCACCATTGGATAGTACGTCACCATACTTTAAAACCGGTTCCCACCATTTTTTTCAGCATGACTTTTGATGAAAAACGGACTTTTTTGTTTTTCATGTTATGGATCAGTTGGGCTTAGATAAAAGCTGTTGAAACCCTTTACCCCGCTTGGATTTGGTTAATACTTGGTTTATTGGCTGCGCACCATTGGATAGTACGTCACCATACTTTAAAACCGGTTCCCACCATTTTTTTCAGCATGACTTTTGATGAAAAACGGACTTTTTTGTTTTTCATGTTATGGATCAGTTGGGCTTAGATAAAAGCTGTTGAAACCCTTTACCCCGCTTGGATTTGGTTAATACTTGGTTTATTGGCTGCGCACCATTGGATAGTACGTCACCATACTTTAAAACCGGTTCCCACCATTTTTTTCAGCATGACTTTTGATGAAAAACGGACTTTTTTGTTTTTCATGTTATGGATCAGTTGGGCTTAGATAAAAGCTGTTGAAACCCTTTACCCCGCTTGGATTTGGTTAATACTTGGTTTATTGGCTGCGCACCATTGGATAGTACGTCACCATACTTTAAAACCGGTTCCCACCATTTTTTTCAGCATGACTTTTGATGAAAAACGGACTTTTTTGTTTTTCATGTTATGGATCAGTTGGGCTTAGATAAAAGCTGTTGAAACCCTTTACCCCGCTTGGATTTGGTTAATACTTGGTTTATTGGCTGCGCACCATTGGATAGTACGTCACCATACTTTAAAACCGGTTCCCACCATTTTTTTCAGCATGACTTTTGATGAAAAACGGACTTTTTTGTTTTTCATGTTATGGATCAGTTGGGCTTAGATAAAAGCTGTTGAAACCCTTTACCCCGCTTGGATTTGGTTAATACTTGGTTTATTGGCTGCGCACCATTGGATAGTACGTCACCATACTTTAAAACCGGTTCCCACCATTTTTTTCAGCATGACTTTTGATGAAAAACGGACTTTTTTGTTTTTCATGTTATGGATCAGTTGGGCTTAGATAAAAGCTGTTGAAACCCTTTACCCCGCTTGGATTTGGTTAATACTTGGTTTATTGGCTGCGCACCATTGGATAGTACGTCACCATACTTTAAAACCGGTTCCCACCATTTTTTTCAGCATGACTTTTGATGAAAAACGGACTTTTTTGTTTTTCATGTTATGGATCAGTTGGGCTTAGATAAAAGCTGTTGAAACCCTTTACCCCGCTTGGATTTGGTTAATACTTGGTTTATTGGCTGCGCACCATTGGATAGTACGTCACCATACTTTAAAACCGGTTCCCACCATTTTTTTCAGCATGACTTTTGATGAAAAACGGACTTTTTTGTTTTTCATGTTATGGATCAGTTGGGCTTAGATAAAAGCTGTTGAAACCCTTTACCCCGCTTGGATTTGGTTAATACTTGGTTTATTGGCTGCGCACCATTGGATAGTACGTCACCATACTTTAAAACCGGTTCCCACCATTTTTTTCAGCATGACTTTTGATGAAAAACGGACTTTTTTGTTTTTCATGTTATGGATCAGTTGGGCTTAGATAAAAGCTGTTGAAACCCTTTACCCCGCTTGGATTTGGTTAATACTTGGTTTATTGGCTGCGCACCATTGGATAGTACGTCACCATACTTTAAAACCGGTTCCCACCATTTTTTTCAGCATGACTTTTGATGAAAAACGGACTTTTTTGTTTTTCATGTTATGGATCAGTTGGGCTTAGATAAAAGCTGTTGAAACCCTTTACCCCGCTTGGATTTGGTTAATACTTGGTTTATTGGCTGCGCACCATTGGATAGTACGTCACCATACTTTAAAACCGGTTCCCACCATTTTTTTCAGCATGACTTTTGATGAAAAACGGACTTTTTTGTTTTTCATGTTATGGATCAGTTGGGCTTAGATAAAAGCTGTTGAAACCCTTTACCCCGCTTGGATTTGGTTAATACTTGGTTTATTGGCTGCGCACCATTGGATAGTACGTCACCATACTTTAAAACCGGTTCCCACCATTTTTTTCAGCATGACTTTTGATGAAAAACGGACTTTTTTGTTTTTCATGTTATGGATCAGTTGGGCTTAGATAAAAGCTGTTGAAACCCTTTACCCCGCTTGGATTTGGTTAATACTTGGTTTATTGGCTGCGCACCATTGGATAGTACGTCACCATACTTTAAAACCGGTTCCCACCATTTTTTTCAGCATGACTTTTGATGAAAAACGGACTTTTTTGTTTTTCATGTTATGGATCAGTTGGGCTTAGATAAAAGCTGTTGAAACCCTTTACCCCGCTTGGATTTGGTTAATACTTGGTTTATTGGCTGCGCACCATTGGATAGTACGTCACCATACTTTAAAACCGGTTCCCACCATTTTTTTCAGCATGACTTTTGATGAAAAACGGACTTTTTTGTTTTTCATGTTATGGATCAGTTGGGCTTAGATAAAAGCTGTTGAAACCCTTTACCCCGCTTGGATTTGGTTAATACTTGGTTTATTGGCTGCGCACCATTGGATAGTACGTCACCATACTTTAAAACCGGTTCCCACCATTTTTTTCAGCATGACTTTTGATGAAAAACGGACTTTTTTGTTTTTCATGTTATGGATCAGTTGGGCTTAGATAAAAGCTGTTGAAACCCTTTACCCCGCTTGGATTTGGTTAATACTTGGTTTATTGGCTGCGCACCATTGGATAGTACGTCACCATACTTTAAAACCGGTTCCCACCATTTTTTTCAGCATGACTTTTGATGAAAAACGGACTTTTTTGTTTTTCATGTTATGGATCAGTTGGGCTTAGATAAAAGCTGTTGAAACCCTTTACCCCGCTTGGATTTGGTTAATACTTGGTTTATTGGCTGCGCACCATTGGATAGTACGTCACCATACTTTAAAACCGGTTCCCACCATTTTTTTCAGCATGACTTTTGATGAAAAACGGACTTTTTTGTTTTTCATGTTATGGATCAGTTGGGCTTAGATAAAAGCTGTTGAAACCCTTTACCCCGCTTGGATTTGGTTAATACTTGGTTTATTGGCTGCGCACCATTGGATAGTACGTCACCATACTTTAAAACCGGTTCCCACCATTTTTTTCAGCATGACTTTTGATGAAAAACGGACTTTTTTGTTTTTCATGTTATGGATCAGTTGGGCTTAGATAAAAGCTGTTGAAACCCTTTACCCCGCTTGGATTTGGTTAATACTTGGTTTATTGGCTGCGCACCATTGGATAGTACGTCACCATACTTTAAAACCGGTTCCCACCATTTTTTCATTTTTTTCAGCATGACTTTTGATGAAAAACGGACTTTTTTGTTTTTCATGTTATGGATCAGTTGGGCTTAGATAAAAGCTGTTGAAACCCTTTACCCCGCTTGGATTTGGTTAATACTTGGTTTATTGGCTGCGCACCATTGGATAGTACGTCACCATACTTTAAAACCGGTTCCCACCATTTTTTTCAGCATGACTTTTGATGAAAAACGGACTTTTTTGTTTTTCATGTTATGGATCAGTTGGGCTTAGATAAAAGCTGTTGAAACCCTTTACCCCGCTTGGATTTGGTTAATACTTGGTTTATTGGCTGCGCACCATTGGATAGTACGTCACCATACTTTAAAACCGGTTCCCACCATTTTTTTCAGCATGACTTTTGATGAAAAACGGACTTTTTTGTTTTTCATGTTATGGATCAGTTGGGCTTAGATAAAAGCTGTTGAAACCCTTTACCCCGCTTGGATTTGGTTAATACTTGGTTTATTGGCTGCGCACCATTGGATAGTACGTCACCATACTTTAAAACCGGTTCCCACCATTTTTTTCAGCATGACTTTTGATGAAAAACGGACTTTTTTGTTTTTCATGTTATGGATCAGTTGGGCTTAGATAAAAGCTGTTGAAACCCTTTACCCCGCTTGGATTTGGTTAATACTTGGTTTATTGGCTGCGCACCATTGGATAGTACGTCACCATACTTTAAAACCGGTTCCCACCATTTTTTTCAGCATGACTTTTGATGAAAAACGGACTTTTTTGTTTTTCATGTTATGGATCAGTTGGGCTTAGATAAAAGCTGTTGAAACCCTTTACCCCGCTTGGATTTGGTTAATACTTGGTTTATTGGCTGCGCACCATTGGATAGTACGTCACCATACTTTAAAACCGGTTCCCACCATTTTTTTCAGCATGACTTTTGATGAAAAACGGACTTTTTTGTCTTTCATGTTATGGATCAGTTGGGCTTAGATAAAAGCTGTTGAAACCCTTTACCCCGCTTGGATTTGGTTAATACTTGGTTTATTGGCTGCGCACCATTGGATAGTACGTCACCATACTTTAAAACCGGTTCCCACCATTTTTTTCAGCATGACTTTTGATGAAAAACGGACTTTTTTGTTTTTCATGTTATGGATCAGTTGGGCTTAGATAAAAGCTGTTGAAACCCTTTACCCCGCTTGGATTTGGTTAATACTTGGTTTATTGGCTGCGCACCATTGGATAGTACGTCACCATACTTTAAAACCGGTTCCCACCATTTTTTTCAGCATGACTTTTGATGAAAAACGGACTTTTTTGTTTTTCATGTTATGGATCAGTTGGGCTTAGATAAAAGCTGTTGAAACCCTTTACCCCGCTTGGATTTGGTTAATACTTGGTTTATTGGCTGCGCACCATTGGATAGTACGTCACCATACTTTAAAACCGGTTCCCACCATTTTTTCAGCATGACTTTTGATGAAAAACGGACTTTTTTGTTTTTCATGTTATGGATCAGTTGGGCTTAGATAAAAGCTGTTGAAACCCTTTACCCCGCTTGGATTTGGTTAATACTTGGTTTATTGGCTGCGCACCATTGGATAGTACGTCACCATACTTTAAAACCGGTTCCCACCATTTTTTTCAGCATGACTTTGATGAAAAACGGACTTTTTTGTTTTTCATGTTATGGATCAGTTGGGCTTAGATAAAAGCTGTTGAAACCCTTTACCCCGCTTGGATTTGGTTAATACTTGGTTTATTGGCTGCGCACCATTGGATAGTACGTCACCATACTTTAAAACCGGTTCCCACCATTTTTTTCAGCATGACTTTTGATGAAAAACGGACTTTTTGTTTTTCATGTTATGGATCAGTTGGGCTTAGATAAAAGCTGTTGAAACCCTTTACCCCGCTTGGATTTGGTTAATACTTGGTTTATTGGCTGCGCACCATTGGATAGTACGTCACCATACTTAAAACCGGTTCCCACCATTTTTTTCAGCATGACTTTTGATGAAAAAACGGACTTTTTTGTTTTTCATGTTATGGATCAGTTGGGCTTAGATAAAAGCTGTTGAAACCCTTTACCCCGCTTGGATTTGGTTAATACTTGGTTTATTGGCTGCGCACCATTGGATAGTACGTCACCATACTTTAAAACCGGTTCCCACCATTTTTTTCAGCATGACTTTTGATGAAAAACGGACTTTTTTGTTTTTCATGTTATGGATCAGTTGGGCTTAGATAAAAGCTGTTGAAACCCTTTACCCCGCTTGGATTTGGTTTATACTTGGTTTATTGGCTGCGCACCATTGGATAGTACGTCACCATACTTTAAAACCGGTTCCCACCATTTTTTTCAGCATGACTTTTGATGAAAAACGGACTTTTTTGTTTTTCATGTTATGGATCAGTTGGGCTTAGATAAAAGCTGTTGAAACCCTTTACCCCGCTTGGATTTGGTTAATACTTGGTTTATTGGCTGCGCACCATTGGATAGTACGTCACCATACTTTAAAACCGGTTCCCACCATTTTTTTCAGCATGACTTTTGATGAAAAACGGACTTTTTTGTTTTTCATGTTATGGATCAGTTGGGCTTAGATAAAAGCTGTTGAAACCCTTTACCCCGCTTGGATTTGGTTAATACTTGGTTTATTGGCTGCGCACCATTGGATAGTACGTCACCATACTTTAAAACCGGTTCCCACCATTTTTTTCAGCATGACTTTTGATGAAAAACGGACTTTTTTGTTTTTCATGTTATGGATCAGTTGGGCTTAGATAAAAGCTGTTGAAACCCTTTACCCGCTTGGATTTGGTTAATACTTGGTTTATTGGCTGCGCACCATTGGATAGTACGTCACCATACTTTAAAACCGGTTCCCACCATTTTTTTCAGCATGACTTTTGATGAAAAACGGACTTTTTTGTTTTTCATGTTATGGATCAGTTGGGCTTAGATAAAAGCTGTTGAAACCCTTTACCCCGCTTGGATTTGGTTAATACTTGGTTTATTGGCTGCGCACCATTGGATAGTACGTCACCATACTTTAAAACCGGTTCCCACCATTTTTTTCAGCATGACTTTTGATGAAAAACGGACTTTTTTGTTTTTCATGTTATGGATCAGTTGGCTTAGATAAAAGCTGTTGAAACCCTTTACCCCGCTTGGATTTGGTTAATACTTGGTTTATTGGCTGCGCACCATTGGATAGTACGTCACCATACTTTAAAACCGGTTCCCACCATTTTTTTCAGCATGACTTTTGATGAAAAACGGACTTTTTGTTTTTCATGTTATGGATCAGTTGGGCTTAGATAAAAGCTGTTGAAACCCTTTACCCCGCTTGGATTTGGTTAATACTTGGTTTATTGGCTGCGCACCATTGGATAGTACGTCACCATACTTTAAAACCGGTTCCCACCATTTTTTTCAGCATGACTTTTGATGAAAAACGGACTTTTTTGTTTTTCATGTTATGGATCAGTTGGGCTTAGATAAAAGCTGTTGAAACCCTTTACCCCGCTTGGATTTGGTTAATACTTGGTTTATTGGCTGCGCACCATTGGATAGTACGTCACCATACTTTAAAACCGGTTCCCACCATTTTTTTCAACATGACTTTTGATGAAAAACGGACTTTTTTGTTTTTCATGTTATGGATCAGTTGGGCTTAGATAAAAGCTGTTGAAACCCTTTACCCCGCTTGGATTTGGTTAATACTTGGTTTATTGGCTGCGCACCATTGGATAGTACGTCACCATACTTTAAAACCGGTTCCCACCATTTTTTTCAGCATGACTTTTGATGAAAAACGGACTTTTTTGTTTTTCATGTTATGGATCAGTTGGGCTTAGATAAAAGCTGTTGAAACCCTTTACCCCGCTTGGATTTGGTTAATACTTGGTTTATTGGCTGCGCACCATTGGATAGTACGTCACCATAACTTTAAAACCGGTTCCCACCATTTTTTTCAGCATGACTTTTGATGAAAAACGGACTTTTTTGTTTTTCATGTTATGGATCAGTTGGCTTAGATAAAAGCTGTTGAAACCCTTTACCCCCGCTTGGATTTGGTTAATACTTGGTTTATTGGCTGCGCACCATTGGATAGTACGTCACCATACTTTAAAACCGGTTCCCACCATTTTTTTCAGCATGACTTTTGATGAAAAACGGACTTTTTTGTTTTTCATGTTATGGATCAGTTGGGCTTAGATAAAAGCTGTTGAAACCCTTTACCCCGCTTGGATTTGGTTAATACTTGGTTTATTGGCTGCGCACCATTGGATAGTACGTCACCATACTTTAAAACCGGTTCCCACCATTTTTTTCAGCATGACTTTTGATGAAAAACGGACTTTTTTGTTTTTCATGTTATGGATCAGTTGGGCTTAGATAAAAGCTGTTGAAACCCTTTACCCCGCTTGGATTTGGTTAATACTTGGTTTATTGGCTGCGCACCATTGGATAGTACGTCACCATACTTTAAAACCGGTTCCCACCATTTTTTTCAGCATGACTTTTGATGAAAAACGGACTTTTTTGTTTTTCATGTTATGGATCAGTTGGGCTTAGATAAAAGCTATGAAACCCTTTACCCCGCTTGGATTTGGTTAATACTTGGTTTATTGGCTGCGCACCATTGGATAGTACGTCACCATACTTTAAAACCGGTTCCCACCATTTTTTTCAGCATGACTTTTGATGAAAAACGGACTTTTTTGTTTTTCATGTTATGGATCAGTTGGGCTTAGATAAAAGCTGTTGAAACCCTTTACCCCCGCTTGGATTTGGTTAATACTTGGTGTATTGGCTGCGCACCATTGGATAGTACGTCACCATACTTTAAAACCGGTTCCCACCATTTTTTTCAGCATGACTTTTGATGAAAAACGGACTTTTTTGTTTTTCATGTTATGGATCAGTTGGGCTTAGATAAAAGCTGTTGAAACCCTTTACCCCGCTTGGATTTGGTTAATACTTGGTTATTGGCTGCGCACCATTGGATAGTACGTCACCATACTTTAAAACCGGTTCCCACCATTTTTTTCAGCATGACTTTTGATGAAAAACGGACTTTTTGTTTTTCATGTTATGGATCAGTTGGGCTTAGATAAAAGCTGTTGAAACCCTTTACCCCGCTTGGATTTGGTTAATACTTGGTTTATTGGCTGCGCACCATTGGATAGTACGTCACCATACTTTAAAACCGGTTCCCACCATTTTTTTCAGCATGACTTTTGATGAAAAACGGACTTTTTTGTTTTTCATGTTATGGATCAGTTGGGCTTAGATAAAAGCTGTTGAAACCCTTTACCCCGCTTGGATTTGGTTAATACTTGGTTTATTGGCTGCGCACCATTGGATAGTACGTCACCATACTTTAAAACCGGTTCCCACCATTTTTTTCAGCATGACTTTTGATGAAAAACGGACTTTTTTGTTTTTCATGTTATGGATCAGTTGGGCTTAGATAAAAGCTGTTGAAACCCTTTACCCGCTTGGATTTGGTTAATACTTGGTTTATTGGCTGCGCACCATTGGATAGTACGTCACCATACTTTAAAACCGGTTCCCACCATTTTTTTCAGCATGACTTTTGATGAAAAACGGACTTTTTTGTTTTTCATGTTATGGATCAGTTGGGCTTAGATAAAAGCTATTGAAACCCTTTACCCCGCCTTGGATTTGGTTAATACTTGGTTTATTGGCTGCGCACCATTGGATAGTACGTCACCATACTTTAAAACCGGTTCCCACCATTTTTTCAGCATGACTTTTGATGAAAAACGGACTTTTTTGTTTTTCATGTTATGGATCAGTTGGGCTTAGATAAAAGCTGTTGAAACCCTTTACCCCGCTTGGATTTGGTTAATACTTGGTTTATTGGCTGCGCACCATTGGATAGTACGTCACCATACTTTAAAACCGGTTCCCACCATTTTTTGTCAGCATGACTTTTGATGAAAAACGGACTTTTTTGTTTTTCATGTTATGGATCAGTTGGGCTTAGATAAAAGCTGTTGAAACCCTTTACCCCGCTTGGATTTGGTTAATACTTGGTTTATTGGCTGCGCACCATTGGATAGTACGTCACCATACTTTAAAACCGGTTCCCACCATTTTTTTCAGCATGACTTTTGATGAAAAACGGACTTTTTTGTTTTTCATGTTATGGATCAGTTGGGCTTAGATAAAAGCTGTTGAAACCCTTTACCCCGCTTGGATTTGGTTAATACTTGGTTTATTGGCTGCGCACCATTGGATAGTACGTCACCATACTTTAAAACCGGTTCCCACCATTTTTTTCAGCATGACTTTTGATGAAAAACGGACTTTTTTGTTTTTCATGTTATGGATCAGTTGGGCTTAGATAAAAGCTGTTGAAACCCTTTACCCCGCTTGGATTTGGTTAATACTTGGTTTATTGGCTGCGCACCATTGGATAGTACGTCACCATACTTTAAAACCGGTTCCCACCATTTTTTTCAGCATGACTTTTGATGAAAAACGGACTTTTTTGTTTTTCATGTTATGGATCAGTTGGGCTTAGATAAAAGCTGTTGAAACCCTTTACCCCGCTTGGATTTGGTTAATACTTGGTTTATTGGCTGCGCACCATTGGATAGTACGTCACCATACTTTAAAACCGGTTCCCACCATTTTTTTCAGCATGACTTTGATGAAAAACGGACTTTTTTGTTTTTCATGTTATGGATCAGTTGGGCTTAGATAAAAGCTGTTGAAACCCTTTACCCCGCTTGGATTTGGTTAATACTTGGTTTATTGGCTGCGCACCATTGGATAGTACGTCACCATACTTTAAAACCGGTTCCCACCATTTTTTTCAGCATGACTTTAGCAGCAGAGAGGGTGAACCCTACAACGTTTTTAGACAAAATTTGATTGAAATCCTAAAACGAGCCGTCCTATAATCTCATTTTAACCAAAAAAAGGGCGAATCCTACAACGTTTTCAGACAAAAAAAATTTATTGAATCCTTAAAACGATCCGTAGGATTTCGTTGAAATCTACGAAATCTCATTTTAACTAAAAAAATGAAAACGAAGATTTTTACGATTTTTTAATCAATTTTGGTCGCAACTTGTTGTCATCCACCCTCTCTGCTGCTTAGTGATTTCATCACTGGGTTGACAAAAAATAATAAATGATTTTAACCGAATATTTGATCCAGTCCGATACGATATCGTGTCCGAGGATCATGTAGATTTATTGTTGCGAATCCGTGCGGAGTCGACTGAGCATGACTAAAGAAATTTCTAAATTGATTGAAGTCCATATCAGAGCACCATGTCTGCCAAATATTTCTAAGAGTATGAGTATCAACTCCGTTGAATACAGACAATAAATTGCAGTTATCTCTGATGACTTTTGGAACCTGAGTGTAGCGTTGAGTGACATATATCACGTCAGTGTTTTTGTGACGCCCCCGGGAAAAGATCCTAGCAGGATTTTTTTGCTTATCTAACATTATATCGTCGTATACGACTAAATTGTTAATATCTCCATCAATATCATCAATGCTCGGTGCTTCATCGATATCGGTTATAAAATCAATGGCGTTCTCACCGCTAATTTCTGATGCATTCTCGTTAAAATCTTTTAGCACTTCATAACATCGTTGATCATCTACGCTAGGAGCAATTAAATACAACTTATCCCACTTCATCCATCTCATTACTAAATTGAGCAACAATTGCGTTTTACCGGATCCAGATGGCCCGATTATAATCATCCGGATAGAGTTTGGTAGCGCTGCATGATGCTTAATTGGTTCTCTTCTTTTAGTCGCTGAAAAATCAATTATATCCATATTTCTATACATAAATTATGGATCTATATTGTGTGAAGTGCAAAACGCGTACTGGCACAGATGATGTGACGACAGTTACAACTAAAAATAACCGATCAGCGCTTTCTGGTAAATGCATGCAATGTGGTACAAAGAAATTTAGATTTGTGTCTATGAAATCTGATTTAAAAAAAAACGAGGAGGTGATATCGCAGCCAAATTGGCAAAGCTCCCTGGAACCCCATGGGCAAAGTACCCCGGAGAAAAGCACCTTCCCGGATATAGCTACTGTGGACCGGGAACCAGACTTGATATCAGACTCAATAATCAAAATCAACCCAACCCCGGTGAAGAACCAATAAACGCCATTGATAAGGCCTGTCACCTTCATGATGTTGCTTATAAAAGCAGCAATCTGCAACACAGGCATCTAGCAGATGTGAAATTAATTCATGCGTTAAATGCTATTCCTGATAAATCCTTCAAAGAAAAATTGGCTTCATTTTTAATAAAATCGGCTATGAAAAGTAAATTGATGTTAGGTGCCGGTAATTAATAATATGGAATTAATTTATTATTCCCCAAGAGGATACTGGAGGGGTAAATCAGCAGTCCATAAACTCGCTAGCGCTGCAAAAGTGAAAAAAACCACTGCGGCTAATTGGTTATCCAAACAGGCACTATGGCAAATTTATCTACCACCGCCTAAACAAATTCAATTCTCGCATTTTGATGTGACCGCTCCTAATGATGTTCATCAGGCTGATATATTATTTCTGCCACATGATCGTGGTTACAAATACGCATTAACCGTAGTTGATATTGCAAGTCGATACAAAGAAGCAGAACCGTTAAAAACAAAATCAGCCACTGAAGTCGCTTCTGCATTTGAAAGGATTTATCGACGAGGTCCTCTGCACTGGCCAAATCTATTGCAGGTTGATCCTGGCAAGGAATTTCAGGGTGCAGTATTATCTACAATGAAACATCATAATGTCACCATACGACGAGGGCATACTGCGCTACATCGCGATCAGGCCATTGTAGAACGATTTAATCGGACGATTGCTGAGCGGTTATTTGGATATCAATACGCAAAAGAATTCATTCAAGAAAAGCGATCCCGTGAATGGGTTAAAAGATTACCATCTGTGATTACTGCACTGAATAACGAGATTACTAGAACAATCAACATGAAACCTATCAACGCGATTAAAAAGAAGTCAATACCCGTACAACCACAAAAAGATTTCAAAGAACCAATTCTTGGTAGTAATGTCATTGTGAGGTACTTATACGAACCAGGAGAGCTTGAAGGGGGTAGAAAAAGGGCTACTGATCCTATTTGGAGCGTCACTACGCATAAGATATCTAGTATAACACGATCTACGGGTAGACCTCCAGTCTATAAACTGGATTCAACTGCCCCTCAGCGGGGTTTTACTCGACAACAACTACAGGTAATTCCCGAGGATACTCAATTGCCACCGCATGGTCTTAACTAGCACCGTTGCGTCTATTGCACTCAAGACAAGTCAACATCACATTATTTCTGACATGACCGAGACTGTTATTTTTTCTGTCTACGGTGAATTGGCGAGGATCCTTATCCGAATACTGCCAACGCATTATACAATTGCAACTCGCGCAGTGATTATTCTGTTGTTGTTTCAGCGTAATTATTAATTTAGCATCAATATCAAATTCTCGTTGTTTTTTTTTGTCCTGTTGTTTGTAACCGGAGAGTTTTTTATTAATGATGCTAACATCAATATCATTTATTGTGGTGTCATTATCATCGAAAACAACTCTTCGAAGTTGATTTATTTTTCGTACTCTGGATACTGCGAGATAGACTAAATTCGACCATTCGATGTGATTATCCACCATCCAAACAATTGTATCCGATATAGTCAATCCCTGTGAAGAGTGTATTGTTGCTGCGTATCCTAGAGTCCACGGGGATTTATTAGCACGCAATGCATCTTCAACGACATTGATATCAACCAGCACAATATCATTTAACACGAGAATCTGCTTTTCACTCTGTCCTGGAATATCAACTTCAATATTCTGTTTTCGTGTATCCGATGGCCTATAACACAACGGCACTGGAAGAGTTGCAAATTTTTGTTTATGCAATTCAAATAACTTCATCTGAAGTGTATCCCTGACTATTTTTCTACTTGCAATTATCAAATCATTTGGTTTCCATGTTTCCCAGAAATCGTTTATTTGAGTTTCTGAAATCACTTCACGCGCTATTTCGCACTGGATTCTATCCGGTTGTAATCTAATTAGTTTCTTAAATTCTCGTAATCGTTCATCAAGTGATCTATAATCAGTGGTGATTTCTTCATAGTAGTCTACAAAACCCCTTAGCCATTCATGTGGAGATGCACCGACAAATGGTGGTGGTTGGCCGTGATCACCGCACATGACGACTTTTGTGTTTTTGTTTAACAACCACTCGAGAAATATTTGTAATACATCTAATGACACTGTGCATATTTCATCCCAAATTATGATTTCAGGAATGAATTTATCACCCATACGCTCAGGAGTCCATTTGTCACCCTTCCATCGAAAGAAACTATGGTAAGTACAAGCATTTACCCCTCGCTGTATCATCTCTCTGGCGAGTCTGTGAGTCGGTGTTAGCACAATCATGTTAGTAGAAATACAAGTATTTCCACCACGACGAAATAATTCAATTGCACGAGTTGTCTTTCCTGACCCACCACAACCGTTTAAATAAACTGTTTTATATCTACAGATTGGATCAGATACCGGTGGTGCATTAGAAAATTCTGATTGATTTTCAATACGGTTACAACAAAGATATTTATCATCCATGGCAACGTCTGCGGATTCACAATACTCATGTAGCATCTCCTTTTTAAATCGCCAACGCCCCCAATTTTCTTCGGGATCTGTGAATTTAGCTACAGCTGATTTGTACTTATTGTGTATATACATCGAATCAGTGGCCACTCTAACCGCGGTATTAGGAAATCTATTTATCATCGAAAATAGATTAATAGAAGCATAGGCTAGCATTGAACTTCTCAAATGTGTGTACTGGGAATTATATCCATCACAGTAGGTAACAACCGTACCCATTTTCTCACCATTGGATAGAAAAGCATCCTTACGGGATACAAGTTTTCCCTGTTTCATTAAATCCGCTACAATAAAATCGTATTCAGCGACATCTATGATCAACCGCGAAGAATATTTTGCGTTGTCGTACCGTCCACCTTGAGTGAATTTACCGATTATTCTTCGTCCAAAATCTTTTGCTTGTTCTTTTTTAATTTCAAATAACTTCATAGACAAATTCATGATTTGTTCTTCATTGAAATCAGGGAATTGTTTTCGCTGTTCGCTGATTATACGATCTAGATCGGGTTGTGGTAGCCAAACTTCTTTCTGAGCTCGATAGCATATAATCGCTTCACCGATGATCAACGATATTAGCATACCACAATCAATCATATATCTCAATAGCACTATTGGCATCCAGGCCTTTTCAGATAGGTGTCTACCGAGCCAAACATAACTACACGGATGTAACCCTGTAGCTAATTCGAATGATATCACACGAGCGAATCCGGTTAAATCAAAATCAGGCAATGGTCCATTAATCGCAACACGAGTCATTTCATGTGTTGGGTGTCCAAATCGTTTGAAGTACTCAGCGCATTCTCCATACCCGAGAAAACTTCCGGGATAACACGCGGCTATATCAATTGAAATCATACCATCACGTGAGTATTTCGTATTCCACAATCCTCCATGACCAAATTCGACGCAACTCGATTTAACATCCTCGAGAAAATCACTTCGTGTTGGACGCCATGAGTTTTTTTCTCTTGCGAAGTGAGCTACCACTGATGGAATAGTAAAACTATCCGTGAGTAGTTTTTCATGGGAATTCTCCGGTGAAAAATCACTAGCGATTTTTCTCATTCTATTATCTAATTCTTCAACGCGATATAATTCACCATTTGGTTTTACAAATTGATCGAATCCTATTTCGGGATCTTCATCACTTCTAAGTAACCACACTGACACAGGATCATCCTTACACAACGCATTAATAGCATCAAATAATCTCTCTTCATAGAAAACATCCCCGACTAATTCCCCGGAAAATTCCGGTGGGATATATTTCACGGTTCGTTCTCGTGGAAATACTGTTACCGCAGGTGTCCACGCGTGTTTGTTATGATCAATAATCTGTATTGGTGCTCCATTTTTGTTATATTTCGGTTCGTATAAAACCTCTCCGGTTATCGTCATAACTGTTATTGGAAATCTTAATGATGTTTCTAATTTAGCTATATCAGAAATCTTTGCACCATGCTGTTTCACTGTCAGTTCCCATTCGGTTATTTTCCTACGTCGCAGATCAGTTAGTTTATTTCCTCGGGATGCATTTGTGAAGTGCTCCATTACCCGTGTTGCTACACAATTAAGCCCTGACGAATATTTCATAGGAGCTAGTTTTGCGATATCGGGTTTATCATTTAACGGATATATCCCATAAACCATTGCTGTTACGGGATAAGATCTTTCGTAGTATGGTTTGTCAATGCCGGTTAGAATTCCTGGTTTGGAATCTCTACTCACAATGACAGCTTTTTTATTCTTGAGGATTGGTTCAAATTTATCCCTAATAATCCATTTGCCATCGACTTCAATAATGAATTTGATTCGGAAAAAATACCGTTTTTCCCCAACACGTGAAATTATCACTGCTGCTTTTTCATCAGTCATGGTAGCGTCAACAACACCATCAATTCGAAATGTTGACCAACAATAGGATGCTCCATCACGTTTGAATTCATTAAAACAGTCTCTGATTTTACTAATCATGGCTTTATCAAGAATTGTATTCTTTGGTGTATTAGAAACTATATCGAGATTGAATTGAGCATCTTTCCAGGATAATTTCTTGGACGCTTTTGAAATCCGAAGGATTTTGGGTTTATCGAGATTAAATTTGATACGTTTTTTGGGTCTATCGAGATTAAATTTAGGACTGATTTTCAATAATCTCTTAAACTCTTTCATGTTTCCGTCTCTTGGACGTTTGATACGTTTTTTGGGTCTATCGAGATTAAATCTAGGATTGATTTTCAATAATCTCTTAAACTCTTTCATGTTTCCGTCTCTTGGACGTTTGATACGTTTTTTGGGTCTATCGAGATTAAATCTAGGATTGATTTTCAATAATCTCTTAAACTCTTTCATGTTTCCGTCTCTTGGACGTTTGATACGTTTTTTGGGTCTATCGAGATTAAATCTAGGATTGATTTTCAATAATCTCTTAAACTCTTTCATGTTTCCGTCTCTTGGACGTTTGATACGTTTTTTGGGTCTATCGAGATTAAATCTAGGATTGATTTTCAATAATCTCTTAAACTCCTTATCAGCATTGAATTCAGCATTTTTCGAAGGCGTTTTCCTTAATTCCATCATTCTATAATTAAAACAAGCATTTAAATGAAAGATTTTTATATAATGAATCACTGCAAGTGGCTTATGATTGGATCAGTAACCCCGTGTAACAAATCATGCAGAAATGAGTTTTGTGGGTATCATATGCAAAGCTTTCGACGTGGAAGCCTTGGTCCGTTACCCTGTATTCTATGTGGGGTTGGGGTTAGGGGGAAATCACGGTTGTGTTTGAATTGCGGTGGTAAGCGATACAGGGAGTTGAAGCGTTATTATGATAAAAGAATAAAAAATAGACAATCAATCAGAAATTATGACCCTGACGCTGACACTGATAAAGTCAGTATCCTTGACAGAGTCAGGGATAAAATCATAAGAACTCCTCAAGACTACATCGAAAGATTTATCATTAAACCAAACGATGAATTAGACAAACAATAGTATTATGTATACGAATGACCCAAGAATTCAGACAGCACCCTGTGAGTACAAATTATGAAGCATCCAGTGATGGTACTGTCAGAAACCGCAGACTGAAGAAACCAGTTGGTTCTGTGAATAATCAAGGGTACTTGATATTTACTGTTGGGAAGAAAACTTATCTCAATCATCGTTTCGCGTACGAGTGTTTTTATGGATTGATCGAGGATGGTTTTGTTATTGATCATATCGATTCTAATTCAATGAACAATTCTTTATCAAATTTACGAGTTGTTACACAGAGTGAAAATAATTCATCTGGAAGGACTGGGAAATACTCGAAAAAAGCGAGACCTGTGAAATCTTTGAATACGATAACTAACGAAGAAAAAATATTTCAATCAATGAATGAAGCCGGTAGGCACTTCGATATTTGTAGACCCTCAGTACGAAGAGTTGCAGAGGGGGTTTGTCGATCGGCTATTTCAAAAGGGACGGGACAAAAAATTCGATTTAGTTACGTCTAATGCTTCATATTTTTCATTTAGAGATATATCATTATTATAGAATAATGAATTCTGAAAACATGAATAGCATTTTATCCGAGATTTCAAAATTAAAAAGTTGGGATATTGAACTATCAGATGGGTTAAATCCTGATCAAATCATGTCTGATTTTCAGAATATTGAATACGGAGTTAACAACAATAAATATATGCTACCAAAGAAGTATGCGCTCATCAAAAGAATTCAGAATTCTATTAAGGACTCTCTCGCATTTTCCAGTGACGTAAGTGTGTTCGCTCCGTTGTATACCATCGTAGAACGAATACGAAAAGAATTGGGGTACGAATACGAATTGAAAAAAGAAGTCAACTCTAAAGTTAGAAACCTACGGGCGTTAATTCAAGAAAATGAACAATTTTGATTGACCATTTATCATTATTTGATTGTGACTGACCCTCAAAGAGAGATTTCATTTTTTTTTTAGCATTTTTTGATTAAAAATGTCAAAATCAGTGATGGGCCGTTAATGGATGATCAAAATAGAATGAGGGAACTATCAATATTATTTATTTTTATAGCAATTATGATACTTCCCTCATCACTGATAACGCCCCTAACACTTTCATGATGCCGTTAGGTCGGGATTGAAAAATTGTTTTACAATTGAAAAATTGTTTCTGATTTCAAATAATGGTCAATGAAGCATTAACAACCCGATTGGCTCGTGAACGATTAGATGCAATTAAGAGATTTGTACCAATTCGTGACTCTGTACGGAATAAACTGCAACAACGACAGAGTTTTCAGACTGATTTTGCTGCGGGATCTGAAGAATTGTTTAAACCAGTAACAACAGCAACGAAAGGAGTAGAGCGCGCTTTACTGGGAGATGGTCCCGAGACGGGGAAATCTGTTATTGGTGAACTCGAAAAAATAGCAGCGAAAACTGAACAAACAGAACAGGCCGTACAAAAAATAGAATCAAAAAGAACAGTTGATGGTTTACGCGTGAGATTTAACGAGGAAGGGTTAGCAGCAATTGATGATACTAAACTAGCAGATATTCCTAAGCTTGTTGTTACGACTTATGAAAACAGGAAAAAAATGTTGAAACCAGAACAACATAAATATGTTACGAATATAACTCACTGGGCTGATATACTCTACAAAATCAAAACTGAACAAAATCAGGTTAAGAAAGATAGTGCATCATACATTGGATATATCAATGATGTGGGAAACGTGTATAATCAATACGAAGAGTTTAAACAACAACAAAAACCGCAAAAAACGCAAAGACGGCGACAGCAACCTGCAAAGAAAATATCTTTTTCACCTAAAAAACAACAACCTGCAAAGATATTTTTCTCGCCTGAAAAACAACAAATACCACGTTATGATGATGATGATTATGATCTTCTTGGTTATTTACAACCCATGGATGAAGAAGAAAAAATGGATGAAGCAATTGGTTATAGCGGAAGTGGATTAAGAGATTCCAGTGAGAATCCAAGGATTTCATGTCCTGGTAGTGTTCTCAGTGATATATCACGGTTAGAGGTTCTCATCGGAGGGAAACGAGCTGGAAATAACTCACCGGAAATAATTAATGAAGCAGCTGATATCTGTAGACGATTATTTCAGGGTGGTATCATGGATATCAGCACATATCGAGATTTCATTGACGAGTTAGCAAATGGGTATCACAGTGATTAATTGATAAATTGTTTTACAATTGAAAAATTGTTTCTGATTTCAAATAATGATCATACACTACAATCATGATAAACCAACCCCCGTCTACGTAGTTAATTCACGGTTTCCGGTTTATAGAGCATACTACGGAGATGGTTTAGGCAATACCATTTTAGGGTTATTTGCGAGAATGGCTCCAAAAGTGATGCCGTTGGCTAAACAATTAGGAATGAAAGCAATTGATGTTATTCGTGATAAGGGTATTGGTGCTGTTGGAGATCTTGCTGGAAAAGCGTTTTCAACTGCGAAGAATAAATTAACATCATTAGTGAAATCACGGATGAAATCCAAAGGATTTTCAAAACCGTTACCGTCTACAGCGGAAATGCCTGCAAGTGTTAGTAGAATTATAAATAACGCAGTAGATGAAAAATTAGCGTCGATGGTTTTAACCCCCGACCAAAGCAATATTGCAAACATGATAGCAGGAAGTGGCTTTAAAAAAACACGATGATGAAATGGGAAATCGCGATTTAGACTCTGATAAATAGAATAAAATGTTCAAACAGTCACGTGATCCAGCATTTGATATAGACGCCCCAGTTGGCAAGGATGATTCTGTACGCGATTATCAATATTACGCCTATCATGCCATAGACTCAAATAGTCGAGCAAGAATTGATCTTCAAGTCCATGATACCAGTAAATACTTTCTACCCTGTGAAGCGTTTATCGAAGTAGAAGGAGAACTTGTAACAGCTGCTGATACTCCTGCTGTACCAGCACCGTATCCAGCTGGTACTCAAGTCGGTTTTGTCAATAATGGTATCATGGCGCTATTTGAGAGTGCTAGATATCTCATTGATGGAAAAGAAATCGAGTCGATAGATCGCGATGTTGATGTGGCTACAACAATAATCGGGTTAGCGAGATATTCTGATGATTATACAAGATCAGCAGGACCCTCTATGATGTTTGCAAAAGATGGTAAGAATACCGCTGGAGGAAATCCATTTGTTGTAAGACGACCAAAGAATAATGCTGGCACCGCTAATATTGATGCCGAAGATATGATTATAAACAACGATGCTAATTTCAATCTAGGAGCTGCAACACGAAACTCAATGTTGGGAGTAGGGCGTAAATCATTTTCATGCGCGATTCCACTGCATCATATATTTGGATTCTGTAGAAACGTCAGAAAAGTTATCTATGGAGCGAAGCATACAGTATCGCTTGTACGAAAGAGTGATGATAATGACGCAATCTGGAGGATTCCAGCAGACAATGCAAATCCAAATACTGATGCCGGTAAAGTCAATTTAACAAAAATATCATTGTGGATGCCAGTGTTGACTCCAGCAATTACCGCAGAAGAACGATTGCTATCATTTATGGACCAAGGAGGAAAGTCGTTGTTGAGTTGGTTATCAGTGAGTACAGATGTGAAGCAATCAAATATCAACGGGTTATTCACGTGGAATCTAGCATCAAAACAAGGTGTTTCTGCGCCACGTCATATATTTATTGCGTTACAGGATAACTCACGAGTTGGCAATCAACTCTTCAGCCATATGATATTTGATCAATTAGGTGTGAAAGACGTCTCACTGAGAATAAACGGCCAACAGGAACCATCCGAGGATATACAACTTAATTACACAGAAAATCATATCGCACGAGTTTATCATCGTCTGTTGTCATTTATGGCACGCGACCAAAATGTGGATACTGGTTTGCAAATATCACAATACGACTTTAAAAATCTGTATCCGATCTATTACTTCTCACTGGAACATCTCGATTTGATGAGACAATCTGTCGTTGATATACATTTTAGAGCTAATGTGACTCGTGGTGCTATTGCTGATTATAGAGCGGTTGCTGTCATTCTCAGTGATAAATCAATGCTACTTGAAGGTGTTGGTGGAAGAATGAGAGTGGTAGATGCCCCAGTAGAAAATCTATGATTGAAAATCCTTCGGATTTTTCCAAAAAACATGTAATTGAAATCGTTTTACGATTTAGAATCAATCTATTATGTATAATGTCATATAGTGTTATTAGTGTTACGTTAACTCCCGGTCAATTAAAAAAATTGCAATCAGAATAGGCTAAGCGATGTGGAACCACAATCACGTTGAAACCCAACCAAATGACTGGTGGTGCAAATAAACTATCGCTGACAACTCGTCAGGTGAAACATTTCAATGATGCACTAGTAGCAAAAAAGGGTGTCCAGATTACTCTCTCTGCGGCTGCTATCAAAAATATGATTAAAACAGGCGGTATATTTCCGTTGTTAGCTGCGATTCCAGCATTGATTGCAGCAGCAGCCCCAGCGGTGGCTAAAGCGGCAGCGTTAGGAGCCGTTGGTACTGCAGCAGGAATGGCACTACAGAAAGCAACTGGGAAAGGATATAAAAAAAAGGGACGATCCGTTCACGGATTGGGTCTAAGACTACCAGGAACCCCGTATTCGTGGTACAGCGGAAAGGGTCTAAGACTACCAGGAACGATTTATTAATTGGAGAGTCTATGATGGTTCCCATGTCCAATTTTGATTTACTCGATGCCGCTAAAAAACTAGCGATTAAAAATTTTAGAGGTGTCTTTATGAAAGATCAATTACCACATCAACCAAACAGCGTTGAAACCGGAATCATTAATTTAGATAACAGCACCGGACCCGGAACTCACTGGGTTACATACGCTATTGATCCACGTGGGATTGTCTATTTTGATTCATATGGATTAGCCCCACCAAAAGAGTTTTTGCGTTATATAAAAACCCTTCCAATGAAGACTTGGTATTCTACGCTACCAACACAAACGATGATTGACCCACCAATATGTGGCAGCGAAGTATTAAATGTCCTTAACGCTATTTCTAACTCCTTGAGTAACCCAAGCGGAAAACCACCACATGTTGTCGTTAATGAATACACTAGTAATCGCTTTTTAGAGAGAGAAAGAGTTTTACAATAACATGATTGATATTTGGGGGAGATCTTTGAAACCCAAACCCGATGGCACTGCACCCCCTGATTCTATCAAGGATGTAAAAAAACTAATCAAAGATGAAATAGCTGAGACGTTGAACTTAACAAGTGTTGACCCGAACGAAATAGTTGTATTTCAAGACAAGCAGGGTAAATTGAAAAGCAGTGATGTGTCGTTGGATGATATTTTAGTTAAACAACGAAACGCAATCGAAAATACTATCGCGCTTTTTTCCGATCAGGGTAAACTCAAACCGGGTGTAATCGTTTCGACGATTACATATCGATTAAAAACTCTCAACGATGAGTTAAACAATTCTCTGTTTGTACTAAAAACACTTGAATCTAAAATTGAAGAAAACGGAAAACAGTTTATATCATTTCGTAGAAATATCATTGATAAATTTATTGGAACCCCGTTGGATAAAATTGAAATAAAACTCCCTGATATTAAAAAATCCATCGATGAGACAAAAAACTTCATCGAAGCCGTCAAAGGTGATTTTTCGAGGATGATAACAATCATTGAAAAAACAAAAATTCCTCATGAGAAAACCAACAACGTGGTATACACAATCCAACACGGATCATTTGAGTGGACACCTACAAACAACAAATTAAATATCACTGCAACCGTTAAGGGTATTTATCGATTAACACTAGTAACACCATTAACTCAATTTAATATATCATCGTCGAGTTCATCCGGGGTTAATAATACGATTTCAACAATCATCGACAAGGATACAACTGAAAAGTTCACTATAACAGCTACTGATAAAAATTTGGCTAAGGTTTCAGTAACCTGGTATGTGGAATTCGTAGCGGATTTAAGTAAATAACTAAATTGAAAGGATTTCACAATTGAAAACGCTAGCGTTTTTAAAATAACAATGATTTCATCAACTCAATGTCGCTATGATCAGGTCAGAGAATTTCAGAATAGACTCAAAACCCTCGCCGAGGAGTATCAAATAAAAATAAAAAAATACCGACGAAAAATCACTGCAATTGATGTTATTATATACTCGGTGTCAAGCGTTCTCACTGGCGCCGGAATAATACTTGCATCGGTTACAATGATTGCCCCGGTCGTAGTTCCAATTTGCATTTCTGCGGTGGCTACAATCGGGGGTATATCAACCGGGATAGCAAAAAAGATATCATCATGCAGCCAGAGTAAACTGCAGAATTACTTACTTCAATTTCATATTGCATCAACCGCATATTCGCAGTTATCCCTGATGATATCGTCGTCACTCGATAATACAATTATATCAGATAGTGAATTCTCAGCGATGGTCAGTATTTTTGATTCCGCGATATCGAAATTAGAGCGACAACATGAATATAATAACAATGACAACACCGATGGAATCAGAAAACACGAACCCAAAAAACAAAATGATCTCAATAATATCAACATTACCAGATTGTGAGTTCTCAGTGATGGTCAGTATTTATGATTCCTCGATACCAAAATTAGAAATACAACATGAGTATAATAACAATGACGACACCGCAGGAATTACTTCAACGAGTAGTGGAGAACACGAACCCAGTACAAACAAGTATGATATCAATAACATCAACGAATCCTGAATTCAGTGTGAATTTCCCTAGCCCAGTCCCCGTGAAGGAGATAGCGCTAGCAAAACTACGAGTGTATCACAGTTGGCCTAATATCAGATCAAAATCATTTGGTGGTCAACAACCGAATAATTCACTGGTATTTGCAAATAAGAATAAAGATGACGGGACTCCAGACTGGAACGTCGTTTCGATACCAACCGGATCATACCAAATCGAACAAATCAATAATGAATTCGCGCGTAGTATAAAATCGATTACTGGAAAAGAATCAAAAATCGCTATAACGGTTCATGAACCAACGCTATCATCCGCAATTGAAATAAACTCAGAAGAATACGTCGTAGATATCTATCAGAGTTCTATTAGAACCGTATTAGGATGGCCTGAATTACCACCCCGGGGGGGAACCGTTAATATACCCGAACCACAAAAAAATGATTATATCACCGACAGAATAAACCCCGATAATCCAATAAAAAGTTATAAAGATTACCAATCCAGTGAAGATTTTTTTTATTTCTTCTACTCCCCAATTGAGGAAGATGAGGGGAGGGGTCAAGAGAGATATTATGTTGTTAACGAACCTAAAATTATGGAAAATTTTACAGCGATGGAATATGATTTTTTACTATTGTTAATATCCATTAAATCCGGCTCTCTCACCCGAGATGAATTTATCAGCGTTGTAAAAATATGTAACAAAATCATCAATGACATGGAAACATTTAATTCACAAATTATTCGAGTTATACTAGATGATAATCACCCCAAGTCGAGAACAGAATTTGCACTGATCTATAATATCCGCGTTGAAGATATTCCAACATTCAAACTACAAGGATATAACGTACCAGAACTAAAAAGACTTCTCAGTGATGCCATCGATGTTGGTTTCAAAATAATTCATGATACGTGGAAGAAAACATCATCACCGGAAATAAAAATCCTCAAACATAATAATGACCCAGATGGTGGCGGCAGGCATATCGCTCCGTTCAACGTAAATATATCCTCAGTGATTGCGCTCAATTTAGTATGTGATGTTATCGAAGGAAGCTATCAAATTAATCTCGAACGATCAAATCAAGCTCAGCAAGGATATATTCTTTATTCGTTTTCACCAACAGCTCCTCCAGGATACCTAATTATTGAAAACCCAATTAATCCTGTTTATATGCGATGCCATAATAATTCGTTAACGAGAATTAATTTCAAACTCACCGACCAGTCAAATAATCTGATTGATTTACAAGAAGAGGTGTTAGCGATTAGTTTGTTTGTGAGATCATAAATGATTTTCATCCTAAGAACTTTCATTATAAAAACTCGATCAAATCATTTATTATTTTTTGTCAACCCAGTGATGAAATCACTAAGCAGCAGAGAGGGTGGATGACAACAAGTTGCGACCAAAATTGATTAAAAAATCGTAAAAATCTTCGTTTTCATTTTTTTAGTTAAAATGAGATTTCGTAGATTTCAACGAAATCCTACGGATCGTTTTAAGGATTCAATCAATTTTTTTTGTCTGAAAACGTTGTAGGATTCGCCCTTTTTTTGGTTAAAATGAGATTATAGGACGGCTCGTTTTAGGATTTCAATCAAATTTTGTCTAAAAACGTTGTAGGGTTCACCCTCTCTGCTGCTACTTTTGATGAAAAACGGACTTTTTTGTTTTTCATGTTATGGATCAGTTGGGCTTAGATAAAAGCTGTTGAAACCCTTTACCCCGCTTGGATTTGGTTAATACTTGGTTTATTGGCTGCGCACCATTGGATAGTACGTCACCATACTTTAAAACCGGTTCCCACCATTTTTTTCAGCATGACTTTTGATGAAAAACGGACTTTTTTGTTTTTCATGTTATGGATCAGTTGGGCTTAGATAAAAGCTGTTGAAACCCTTTACCCCGCTTGGATTTGGTTAATACTTGGTTTATTGGCTGCGCACCATTGGATAGTACGTCACCATACTTTAAAACCGGTTCCCACCATTTTTTTCAGCATGACTTTTGATGAAAAACGGACTTTTTTGTTTTTCATGTTATGGATCAGTTGGGCTTAGATAAAAGCTGTTGAAACCCTTTACCCCGCTTGGATTTGGTTAATACTTGGTTTATTGGCTGCGCACCATTGGATAGTACGTCACCATACTTTAAAACCGGTTCCCACCATTTTTTTCAGCATGACTTTTGATGAAAAACGGACTTTTTTGTTTTTCATGTTATGGATCAGTTGCGCTTAGATAAAAGCTGTTGAAACCCTTTACCCCGCTTGGATTTGGTTAATACTTGGTTTATTGGCTGCGCACCATTGGATAGTACGTCACCATACTTTAAAACCGGTTCCCACCATTTTTTTCAGCATGACTTTTGATGAAAAACGGACTTTTTTGTTTTTCATGTTATGGATCAGTTGGGCTTAGATAAAAGCTGTTGAAACCCTTTACCCCGCTTGGATTTGGTTAATACTTGGTTTATTGGCTGCGCACCATTGGATAGTACGTCACCATACTTTAAAACCGGTTCCCACCATTTTTTTCAGCATGACTTTTGATGAAAAACGGACTTTTTTGTTTTTCATGTTATGGATCAGTTGGGCTTAGATAAAAGCTGTTGAAACCCTTTACCCCGCTTGGATTTGGTTAATACTTGGTTTATTGGCTGCGCACCATTGGATAGTACGTCACCATACTTTAAAACCGGTTCCCACCATTTTTTTCAGCATGACTTTTGATGAAAAACGGACTTTTTTGTTTTTCATGTTATGGATCAGTTGGGCTTAGATAAAAGCTGTTGAAACCCTTTACCCCGCTTGGATTTGGTTAATACTTGGTTTATTGGCTGCGCACCATTGGATAGTACGTCACCATACTTTAAAACCGGTTCCCACCATTTTTTTCAGCATGACTTTTGATGAAAAACGGACTTTTTTGTTTTTCATGTTATGGATCAGTTGGGCTTAGATAAAAGCTGTTGAAACCCTTTACCCCGCTTGGATTTGGTTAATACTTGGTTTATTGGCTGCGCACCATTGGATAGTACGTCACCATACTTTAAAACCGGTTCCCACCATTTTTTTCAGCATGACTTTTGATGAAAAACGGACTTTTTTGTTTTTCATGTTATGGATCAGTTGGGCTTAGATAAAAGCTGTTGAAACCCTTTACCCCGCTTGGATTTGGTTAATACTTGGTTTATTGGCTGCGCACCATTGGATAGTACGTCACCATACTTTAAAACCGGTTCCCACCATTTTTTTCAGCATGACTTTTGATGAAAAACGGACTTTTTTGTTTTTCATGTTATGGATCAGTTGGGCTTAGATAAAAGCTGTTGAAACCCTTTACCCCGCTTGGATTTGGTTAATACTTGGTTTATTGGCTGCGCACCATTGGATAGTACGTCACCATACTTTAAAACCGGTTCCCACCATTTTTTTCAGCATGACTTTTGATGAAAAACGGACTTTTTTGTTTTTCATGTTATGGATCAGTTGGGCTTAGATAAAAGCTGTTGAAACCCTTTACCCCGCTTGGATTTGGTTAATACTTGGTTTATTGGCTGCGCACCATTGGATAGTACGTCACCATACTTTAAAACCGGTTCCCACCATTTTTTTCAGCATGACTTTTGATGAAAAACGGACTTTTTTGTTTTTCATGTTATGGATCAGTTGGGCTTAGATAAAAGCTGTTGAAACCCTTTACCCCGCTTGGATTTGGTTAATACTTGGTTTATTGGCTGCGCACCATTGGATAGTACGTCACCATACTTTAAAACCGGTTCCCACCATTTTTTTCAGCATGACTTTTGATGAAAAACGGACTTTTTTGTTTTTCATGTTATGGATCAGTTGGGCTTAGATAAAAGCTGTTGAAACCCTTTACCCCGCTTGGATTTGGTTAATACTTGGTTTATTGGCTGCGCACCATTGGATAGTACGTCACCATACTTTAAAACCGGTTCCCACCATTTTTTTCAGCATGACTTTTGATGAAAAACGGACTTTTTTGTTTTTCATGTTATGGATCAGTTGGGCTTAGATAAAAGCTGTTGAAACCCTTTACCCCGCTTGGATTTGGTTAATACTTGGTTTATTGGCTGCGCACCATTGGATAGTACGTCACCATACTTTAAAACCGGTTCCCACCATTTTTTTCAGCATGACTTTTGATGAAAAACGGACTTTTTTGTTTTTCATGTTATGGATCAGTTGGGCTTAGATAAAAGCTGTTGAAACCCTTTACCCCGCTTGGATTTGGTTAATACTTGGTTTATTGGCTGCGCACCATTGGATAGTACGTCACCATACTTTAAAACCGGTTCCCACCATTTTTTTCAGCATGACTTTTGATGAAAAACGGACTTTTTTGTTTTTCATGTTATGGATCAGTTGGGCTTAGATAAAAGCTGTTGAAACCCTTTACCCCGCTTGGATTTGGTTAATACTTGGTTTATTGGCTGCGCACCATTGGATAGTACGTCACCATACTTTAAAACCGGTTCCCACCATTTTTTTCAGCATGACTTTTGATGAAAAACGGACTTTTTTGTTTTTCATGTTATGGATCAGTTGGGCTTAGATAAAAGCTGTTGAAACCCTTTACCCCGCTTGGATTTGGTTAATACTTGGTTTATTGGCTGCGCACCATTGGATAGTACGTCACCATACTTTAAAACCGGTTCCCACCATTTTTTTCAGCATGACTTTTGATGAAAAACGGACTTTTTTGTTTTTCATGTTATGGATCAGTTGGGCTTAGATAAAAGCTGTTGAAACCCTTTACCCCGCTTGGATTTGGTTAATACTTGGTTTATTGGCTGCGCACCATTGGATAGTACGTCACCATACTTTAAAACCGGTTCCCACCATTTTTTTCAGCATGACTTTTGATGAAAAACGGACTTTTTTGTTTTTCATGTTATGGATCAGTTGGGCTTAGATAAAAGCTGTTGAAACCCTTTACCCCGCTTGGATTTGGTTAATACTTGGTTTATTGGCTGCGCACCATTGGATAGTACGTCACCATACTTTAAAACCGGTTCCCACCATTTTTTTCAGCATGACTTTTGATGAAAAACGGACTTTTTTGTTTTTCATGTTATGGATCAGTTGGGCTTAGATAAAAGCTGTTGAAACCCTTTACCCCGCTTGGATTTGGTTAATACTTGGTTTATTGGCTGCGCACCATTGGATAGTACGTCACCATACTTTAAAACCGGTTCCCACCATTTTTTTCAGCATGACTTTTGATGAAAAACGGACTTTTTTGTTTTTCATGTTATGGATCAGTTGGGCTTAGATAAAAGCTGTTGAAACCCTTTACCCCGCTTGGATTTGGTTAATACTTGGTTTATTGGCTGCGCACCATTGGATAGTACGTCACCATACTTTAAAACCGGTTCCCACCATTTTTTTCAGCATGACTTTTGATGAAAAACGGACTTTTTTGTTTTTCATGTTATGGATCAGTTGGGCTTAGATAAAAGCTGTTGAAACCCTTTACCCCGCTTGGATTTGGTTAATACTTGGTTTATTGGCTGCGCACCATTGGATAGTACGTCACCATACTTTAAAACCGGTTCCCACCATTTTTTTCAGCATGACTTTTGATGAAAAACGGACTTTTTTGTTTTTCATGTTATGGATCAGTTGGGCTTAGATAAAAGCTGTTGAAACCCTTTACCCCGCTTGGATTTGGTTAATACTTGGTTTATTGGCTGCGCACCATTGGATAGTACGTCACCATACTTTAAAACCGGTTCCCACCATTTTTTTCAGCATGACTTTTGATGAAAAACGGACTTTTTTGTTTTTCATGTTATGGATCAGTTGGGCTTAGATAAAAGCTGTTGAAACCCTTTACCCCGCTTGGATTTGGTTAATACTTGGTTTATTGGCTGCGCACCATTGGATAGTACGTCACCATACTTTAAAACCGGTTCCCACCATTTTTTTCAGCATGACTTTTGATGAAAAACGGACTTTTTTGTTTTTCATGTTATGGATCAGTTGGGCTTAGATAAAAGCTGTTGAAACCCTTTACCCCGCTTGGATTTGGTTAATACTTGGTTTATTGGCTGCGCACCATTGGATAGTACGTCACCATACTTTAAAACCGGTTCCCACCATTTTTTTCAGCATGACTTTTGATGAAAAACGGACTTTTTTGTTTTTCATGTTATGGATCAGTTGGGCTTAGATAAAAGCTGTTGAAACCCTTTACCCCGCTTGGATTTGGTTAATACTTGGTTTATTGGCTGCGCACCATTGGATAGTACGTCACCATACTTTAAAACCGGTTCCCACCATTTTTTTCAGCATGACTTTTGATGAAAAACGGACTTTTTTGTTTTTCATGTTATGGATCAGTTGGGCTTAGATAAAAGCTGTTGAAACCCTTTACCCCGCTTGGATTTGGTTAATACTTGGTTTATTGGCTGCGCACCATTGGATAGTACGTCACCATACTTTAAAACCGGTTCCCACCATTTTTTTCAGCATGACTTTTGATGAAAAACGGACTTTTTTGTTTTTCATGTTATGGATCAGTTGGGCTTAGATAAAAGCTGTTGAAACCCTTTACCCCGCTTGGATTTGGTTAATACTTGGTTTATTGGCTGCGCACCATTGGATAGTACGTCACCATACTTTAAAACCGGTTCCCACCATTTTTTTCAGCATGACTTTTGATGAAAAACGGACTTTTTTGTTTTTCATGTTATGGATCAGTTGGGCTTAGATAAAAGCTGTTGAAACCCTTTACCCCGCTTGGATTTGGTTAATACTTGGTTTATTGGCTGCGCACCATTGGATAGTACGTCACCATACTTTAAAACCGGTTCCCACCATTTTTTTCAGCATGACTTTTGATGAAAAACGGACTTTTTTGTTTTTCATGTTATGGATCAGTTGGGCTTAGATAAAAGCTGTTGAAACCCTTTACCCCGCTTGGATTTGGTTAATACTTGGTTTATTGGCTGCGCACCATTGGATAGTACGTCACCATACTTTAAAACCGGTTCCCACCATTTTTTTCAGCATGACTTTTGATGAAAAACGGACTTTTTTGTTTTTCATGTTATGGATCAGTTGGGCTTAGATAAAAGCTGTTGAAACCCTTTACCCCGCTTGGATTTGGTTAATACTTGGTTTATTGGCTGCGCACCATTGGATAGTACGTCACCATACTTTAAAACCGGTTCCCACCATTTTTTTCAGCATGACTTTTGATGAAAAACGGACTTTTTTGTTTTTCATGTTATGGATCAGTTGGGCTTAGATAAAAGCTGTTGAAACCCTTTACCCCGCTTGGATTTGGTTAATACTTGGTTTATTGGCTGCGCACCATTGGATAGTACGTCACCATACTTTAAAACCGGTTCCCACCATTTTTTTCAGCATGACTTTTGATGAAAAACGGACTTTTTTGTTTTTCATGTTATGGATCAGTTGGGCTTAGATAAAAGCTGTTGAAACCCTTTACCCCGCTTGGATTTGGTTAATACTTGGTTTATTGGCTGCGCACCATTGGATAGTACGTCACCATACTTTAAAACCGGTTCCCACCATTTTTTTCAGCATGACTTTTGATGAAAAACGGACTTTTTTGTTTTTCATGTTATGGATCAGTTGGGCTTAGATAAAAGCTGTTGAAACCCTTTACCCCGCTTGGATTTGGTTAATACTTGGTTTATTGGCTGCGCACCATTGGATAGTACGTCACCATACTTTAAAACCGGTTCCCACCATTTTTTTCAGCATGACTTTTGATGAAAAACGGACTTTTTTGTTTTTCATGTTATGGATCAGTTGGGCTTAGATAAAAGCTGTTGAAACCCTTTACCCCGCTTGGATTTGGTTAATACTTGGTTTATTGGCTGCGCACCATTGGATAGTACGTCACCATACTTTAAAACCGGTTCCCACCATTTTTTTCAGCATGACTTTTGATGAAAAACGGACTTTTTTGTTTTTCATGTTATGGATCAGTTGGGCTTAGATAAAAGCTGTTGAAACCCTTTACCCCGCTTGGATTTGGTTAATACTTGGTTTATTGGCTGCGCACCATTGGATAGTACGTCACCATACTTTAAAACCGGTTCCCACCATTTTTTTCAGCATGACTTTTGATGAAAAACGGACTTTTTTGTTTTTCATGTTATGGATCAGTTGGGCTTAGATAAAAGCTGTTGAAACCCTTTACCCCGCTTGGATTTGGTTAATACTTGGTTTATTGGCTGCGCACCATTGGATAGTACGTCACCATACTTTAAAACCGGTTCCCACCATTTTTTTCAGCATGACTTTTGATGAAAAACGGACTTTTTTGTTTTTCATGTTATGGATCAGTTGGGCTTAGATAAAAGCTGTTGAAACCCTTTACCCCGCTTGGATTTGGTTAATACTTGGTTTATTGGCTGCGCACCATTGGATAGTACGTCACCATACTTTAAAACCGGTTCCCACCATTTTTTTCAGCATGACTTTTGATGAAAAACGGACTTTTTTGTTTTTCATGTTATGGATCAGTTGGGCTTAGATAAAAGCTGTTGAAACCCTTTACCCCGCTTGGATTTGGTTAATACTTGGTTTATTGGCTGCGCACCATTGGATAGTACGTCACCATACTTTAAAACCGGTTCCCACCATTTTTTTCAGCATGACTTTTGATGAAAAACGGACTTTTTTGTTTTTCATGTTATGGATCAGTTGGGCTTAGATAAAAGCTGTTGAAACCCTTTACCCCGCTTGGATTTGGTTAATACTTGGTTTATTGGCTGCGCACCATTGGATAGTACGTCACCATACTTTAAAACCGGTTCCCACCATTTTTTTCAGCATGACTTTTGATGAAAAACGGACTTTTTTGTTTTTCATGTTATGGATCAGTTGGGCTTAGATAAAAGCTGTTGAAACCCTTTACCCCGCTTGGATTTGGTTAATACTTGGTTTATTGGCTGCGCACCATTGGATAGTACGTCACCATACTTTAAAACCGGTTCCCACCATTTTTTTCAGCATGACTTTTGATGAAAAACGGACTTTTTTGTTTTTCATGTTATGGATCAGTTGGGCTTAGATAAAAGCTGTTGAAACCCTTTACCCCGCTTGGATTTGGTTAATACTTGGTTTATTGGCTGCGCACCATTGGATAGTACGTCACCATACTTTAAAACCGGTTCCCACCATTTTTTTCAGCATGACTTTTGATGAAAAACGGACTTTTTTGTTTTTCATGTTATGGATCAGTTGGGCTTAGATAAAAGCTGTTGAAACCCTTTACCCCGCTTGGATTTGGTTAATACTTGGTTTATTGGCTGCGCACCATTGGATAGTACGTCACCATACTTTAAAACCGGTTCCCACCATTTTTTTCAGCATGACTTTTGATGAAAAACGGACTTTTTTGTTTTTCATGTTATGGATCAGTTGGGCTTAGATAAAAGCTGTTGAAACCCTTTACCCCGCTTGGATTTGGTTAATACTTGGTTTATTGGCTGCGCACCATTGGATAGTACGTCACCATACTTTAAAACCGGTTCCCACCATTTTTTTCAGCATGACTTTTGATGAAAAACGGACTTTTTTGTTTTTCATGTTATGGATCAGTTGGGCTTAGATAAAAGCTGTTGAAACCCTTTACCCCGCTTGGATTTGGTTAATACTTGGTTTATTGGCTGCGCACCATTGGATAGTACGTCACCATACTTTAAAACCGGTTCCCACCATTTTTTTCAGCATGACTTTTGATGAAAAACGGACTTTTTTGTTTTTCATGTTATGGATCAGTTGGGCTTAGATAAAAGCTGTTGAAACCCTTTACCCCGCTTGGATTTGGTTAATACTTGGTTTATTGGCTGCGCACCATTGGATAGTACGTCACCATACTTTAAAACCGGTTCCCACCATTTTTTTCAGCATGACTTTTGATGAAAAACGGACTTTTTTGTTTTTCATGTTATGGATCAGTTGGGCTTAGATAAAAGCTGTTGAAACCCTTTACCCCGCTTGGATTTGGTTAATACTTGGTTTATTGGCTGCGCACCATTGGATAGTACGTCACCATACTTTAAAACCGGTTCCCACCATTTTTTTCAGCATGACTTTTGATGAAAAACGGACTTTTTTGTTTTTCATGTTATGGATCAGTTGGGCTTAGATAAAAGCTGTTGAAACCCTTTACCCCGCTTGGATTTGGTTAATACTTGGTTTATTGGCTGCGCACCATTGGATAGTACGTCACCATACTTTAAAACCGGTTCCCACCATTTTTTTCAGCATGACTTTTGATGAAAAACGGACTTTTTTGTTTTTCATGTTATGGATCAGTTGGGCTTAGATAAAAGCTGTTGAAACCCTTTACCCCGCTTGGATTTGGTTAATACTTGGTTTATTGGCTGCGCACCATTGGATAGTACGTCACCATACTTTAAAACCGGTTCCCACCATTTTTTTCAGCATGACTTTTGATGAAAAACGGACTTTTTTGTTTTTCATGTTATGGATCAGTTGGGCTTAGATAAAAGCTGTTGAAACCCTTTACCCCGCTTGGATTTGGTTAATACTTGGTTTATTGGCTGCGCACCATTGGATAGTACGTCACCATACTTTAAAACCGGTTCCCACCATTTTTTTCAGCATGACTTTTGATGAAAAACGGACTTTTTTGTTTTTCATGTTATGGATCAGTTGGGCTTAGATAAAAGCTGTTGAAACCCTTTACCCCGCTTGGATTTGGTTAATACTTGGTTTATTGGCTGCGCACCATTGGATAGTACGTCACCATACTTTAAAACCGGTTCCCACCATTTTTTTCAGCATGACTTTTGATGAAAAACGGACTTTTTTGTTTTTCATGTTATGGATCAGTTGGGCTTAGATAAAAGCTGTTGAAACCCTTTACCCCGCTTGGATTTGGTTAATACTTGGTTTATTGGCTGCGCACCATTGGATAGTACGTCACCATACTTTAAAACCGGTTCCCACCATTTTTTTCAGCATGACTTTTGATGAAAAACGGACTTTTTTGTTTTTCATGTTATGGATCAGTTGGGCTTAGATAAAAGCTGTTGAAACCCTTTACCCCGCTTGGATTTGGTTAATACTTGGTTTATTGGCTGCGCACCATTGGATAGTACGTCACCATACTTTAAAACCGGTTCCCACCATTTTTTTCAGCATGACTTTTGATGAAAAACGGACTTTTTTGTTTTTCATGTTATGGATCAGTTGGGCTTAGATAAAAGCTGTTGAAACCCTTTACCCCGCTTGGATTTGGTTAATACTTGGTTTATTGGCTGCGCACCATTGGATAGTACGTCACCATACTTTAAAACCGGTTCCCACCATTTTTTTCAGCATGACTTTTGATGAAAAACGGACTTTTTTGTTTTTCATGTTATGGATCAGTTGGGCTTAGATAAAAGCTGTTGAAACCCTTTACCCCGCTTGGATTTGGTTAATACTTGGTTTATTGGCTGCGCACCATTGGATAGTACGTCACCATACTTTAAAACCGGTTCCCACCATTTTTTTCAGCATGACTTTTGATGAAAAACGGACTTTTTTGTTTTTCATGTTATGGATCAGTTGGGCTTAGATAAAAGCTGTTGAAACCCTTTACCCCGCTTGGATTTGGTTAATACTTGGTTTATTGGCTGCGCACCATTGGATAGTACGTCACCATACTTTAAAACCGGTTCCCACCATTTTTTTCAGCATGACTTTTGATGAAAAACGGACTTTTTTGTTTTTCATGTTATGGATCAGTTGGGCTTAGATAAAAGCTGTTGAAACCCTTTACCCCGCTTGGATTTGGTTAATACTTGGTTTATTGGCTGCGCACCATTGGATAGTACGTCACCATACTTTAAAACCGGTTCCCACCATTTTTTTCAGCATGACTTTTGATGAAAAACGGACTTTTTTGTTTTTCATGTTATGGATCAGTTGGGCTTAGATAAAAGCTGTTGAAACCCTTTACCCCGCTTGGATTTGGTTAATACTTGGTTTATTGGCTGCGCACCATTGGATAGTACGTCACCATACTTTAAAACCGGTTCCCACCATTTTTTTCAGCATGACTTTTGATGAAAAACGGACTTTTTTGTTTTTCATGTTATGGATCAGTTGGGCTTAGATAAAAGCTGTTGAAACCCTTTACCCCGCTTGGATTTGGTTAATACTTGGTTTATTGGCTGCGCACCATTGGATAGTACGTCACCATACTTTAAAACCGGTTCCCACCATTTTTTTCAGCATGACTTTTGATGAAAAACGGACTTTTTTGTTTTTCATGTTATGGATCAGTTGGGCTTAGATAAAAGCTGTTGAAACCCTTTACCCCGCTTGGATTTGGTTAATACTTGGTTTATTGGCTGCGCACCATTGGATAGTACGTCACCATACTTTAAAACCGGTTCCCACCATTTTTTTCAGCATGACTTTTGATGAAAAACGGACTTTTTTGTTTTTCATGTTATGGATCAGTTGGGCTTAGATAAAAGCTGTTGAAACCCTTTACCCCGCTTGGATTTGGTTAATACTTGGTTTATTGGCTGCGCACCATTGGATAGTACGTCACCATACTTTAAAACCGGTTCCCACCATTTTTTTCAGCATGACTTTTGATGAAAAACGGACTTTTTTGTTTTTCATGTTATGGATCAGTTGGGCTTAGATAAAAGCTGTTGAAACCCTTTACCCCGCTTGGATTTGGTTAATACTTGGTTTATTGGCTGCGCACCATTGGATAGTACGTCACCATACTTTAAAACCGGTTCCCACCATTTTTTTCAGCATGACTTTTGATGAAAAACGGACTTTTTTGTTTTTCATGTTATGGATCAGTTGGGCTTAGATAAAAGCTGTTGAAACCCTTTACCCCGCTTGGATTTGGTTAATACTTGGTTTATTGGCTGCGCACCATTGGATAGTACGTCACCATACTTTAAAACCGGTTCCCACCATTTTTTTCAGCATGACTTTTGATGAAAAACGGACTTTTTTGTTTTTCATGTTATGGATCAGTTGGGCTTAGATAAAAGCTGTTGAAACCCTTTACCCCGCTTGGATTTGGTTAATACTTGGTTTATTGGCTGCGCACCATTGGATAGTACGTCACCATACTTTAAAACCGGTTCCCACCATTTTTTTCAGCATGACTTTTGATGAAAAACGGACTTTTTTGTTTTTCATGTTATGGATCAGTTGGGCTTAGATAAAAGCTGTTGAAACCCTTTACCCCGCTTGGATTTGGTTAATACTTGGTTTATTGGCTGCGCACCATTGGATAGTACGTCACCATACTTTAAAACCGGTTCCCACCATTTTTTTCAGCATGACTTTTGATGAAAAACGGACTTTTTTGTTTTTCATGTTATGGATCAGTTGGGCTTAGATAAAAGCTGTTGAAACCCTTTACCCCGCTTGGATTTGGTTAATACTTGGTTTATTGGCTGCGCACCATTGGATAGTACGTCACCATACTTTAAAACCGGTTCCCACCATTTTTTTCAGCATGACTTTTGATGAAAAACGGACTTTTTTGTTTTTCATGTTATGGATCAGTTGGGCTTAGATAAAAGCTGTTGAAACCCTTTACCCCGCTTGGATTTGGTTAATACTTGGTTTATTGGCTGCGCACCATTGGATAGTACGTCACCATACTTTAAAACCGGTTCCCACCATTTTTTTCAGCATGACTTTTGATGAAAAACGGACTTTTTTGTTTTTCATGTTATGGATCAGTTGGGCTTAGATAAAAGCTGTTGAAACCCTTTACCCCGCTTGGATTTGGTTAATACTTGGTTTATTGGCTGCGCACCATTGGATAGTACGTCACCATACTTTAAAACCGGTTCCCACCATTTTTTTCAGCATGACTTTTGATGAAAAACGGACTTTTTTGTTTTTCATGTTATGGATCAGTTGGGCTTAGATAAAAGCTGTTGAAACCCTTTACCCCGCTTGGATTTGGTTAATACTTGGTTTATTGGCTGCGCACCATTGGATAGTACGTCACCATACTTTAAAACCGGTTCCCACCATTTTTTTCAGCATGACTTTTGATGAAAAACGGACTTTTTTGTTTTTCATGTTATGGATCAGTTGGGCTTAGATAAAAGCTGTTGAAACCCTTTACCCCGCTTGGATTTGGTTAATACTTGGTTTATTGGCTGCGCACCATTGGATAGTACGTCACCATACTTTAAAACCGGTTCCCACCATTTTTTTCAGCATGACTTTTGATGAAAAACGGACTTTTTTGTTTTTCATGTTATGGATCAGTTGGGCTTAGATAAAAGCTGTTGAAACCCTTTACCCCGCTTGGATTAGGTTAATACTTGGTTTATTGGCTGCGCACCATTGGATAGTACGTCACCATACTTTAAAACCGGTTCCCACCATTTTTTTCAGCATGACTTTTGATGAAAAACGGACTTTTTTGTTTTTCATGTTATGGATCAGTTGGGCTTAGATAAAAGCTGTTGAAACCCTTTATCCCGCTTGGATTTGGTTAATACTTGGTTTATTGGCTGCGCACCATTGGATAGTACGTCACCATACTTTAAAACCGGTTCCCACCATTTTTTTCAGCATGACTTTTGATGAAAAACGGACTTTTTTGTTTTTCATGTTATGGATCAGTTGGGCTTAGATAAAAGCTGTTGAAACCCTTTACCCCGCTTGGATTTGGTTAATACTTGGTTTATTGGCTGCGCACCATTGGATAGTACGTCACCATACTTTAAAACCGGTTCCCACCATTTTTTTCAGCATGACTTTTGATGAAAAACGGACTTTTTTGTTTTTCATGTTATGGATCAGTTGGGCTTAGATAAAAGCTGTTGAAACCCTTTACCCCGCTTGGATTTGGTTAATACTTGGTTTATTGGCTGCGCACCATTGGATAGTACGTCACCATACTTTAAAACCGGTTCCCACCATTTTTTTCAGCATGACTTTTGATGAAAAACGGACTTTTTTGTTTTTCATGTTATGGATCAGTTGGGCTTAGATAAAAGCTGTTGAAACCCTTTACCCCGCTTGGATTTGGTTAATACTTGGTTTATTGGCTGCGCACCATTGGATAGTACGTCACCATACTTTAAAACCGGTTCCCACCATTTTTTTCAGCATGACTTTTGATGAAAAACGGACTTTTTTGTTTTTCATGTTTTGGATCAGTTGGGCTTAGATAAAAGCTGTTGAAACCCTTTACCCCGCTTGGATTTGGTTAATACTTGGTTTATTGGCTGCGCACCATTGGATAGTACGTCACCATACTTTAAAACCGGTTCCCACCATTTTTTTCAGCATGACTTTTGATGAAAAACGGACTTTTTTGTTTTTCATGTTATGGATCAGTTGGGCTTAGATAAAAGCTGTTGAATCCCTTTACCCCGCTTGGATTTGGTGAATACTTGGTTTATTGGCTGCGCACCATTGGATAGTACGTCACCATACTTTAAAACCGGTTCCCACCATTTTTTTCAGCATGACTTTTGATGAAAAACGGACTTTTTTGTTTTTCATGTTATGGATCAGTTGGGCTTAGATAAAAGCTGTTGAAACCCTTTACCCCGCTTGGATTTGGTTAATACTTGGTTTATTGGCTGCGCACCATTGGATAGTACGTCACCATACTTTAAAACCGGTTCCCACCATTTTTTTCAGCATGACTTTTGATGAAAAACGGACTTTTTTGTTTTTCATGTTATGGATCAGTTGGGCTTAGATAAAAGCTGTTGAAACCCTTTACCCCGCTTGGATTTGGTTAATACTTGGTTTATTGGCTGCGCACCATTGGATAGTACGTCACCATACTTTAAAACCGGTTCCCACCATTTTTTTCAGCATGACTTTTGATGAAAAACGGACTTTCTTGTTTTTCATGTTATGGATCAGTTGGGCTTAGATAAAAGCTGTTGAAACCCTTTACCCCGCTTGGATTTGGTTAATACTTGGTTTATTGGCTGCGCACCATTGGATAGTACGTCACCATACTTTAAAACCGGTTCCCACCATTTTTTTCAGCATGACTTTTGATGAAAAACGGACTTTTTTGTTTTTCATGTTATGGATCAGTTGGGCTTAGATAAAAGCTGTTGAAACCCTTTACCCCGCTTGGATTTGGTTAATACTTGGTTTATTGGCTGCGCACCATTGGATAGTACGTCACCATACTTTAAAACCGGTTCCCACCATTTTTTTCAGCATGACTTTTGATGAAAAACGGACTTTTTTGTTTTTCATGCTATGGATCAGTTGGGCTTAGATAAAAGCTGTTGAAACCCTTTACCCCGCTTGGATTTGGTTAATACTTGGTTTATTGGCTGCGCACCATTGGATAGTACGTCACCATACTTTAAAACCGGTTCCCACCATTTTTTTCAGCATGACTTTTGATGAAAAACGGACTTTTTTGTTTTTCATGTTATGGATCAGTTGGGCTTAGATAAAAGCTGTTGAAACCCTTTACCCCGCTTGGATTTGGTTAATACTTGGTTTATTGGCTGCGCACCATTGGATAGTACGTCACCATACTTTAAAACCGGTTCCCACCATTTTTTTCAGCATGACTTTTGATGAAAAACGGACTTTTTTGTTTTTCATGTTATGGATCAGTTGGGCTTAGATAAAAGCTGTTGAAACCCTTTACCCCGCTTGGATTTGGTTAATACTTGGTTTATTGGCTGCGCACCATTGGATAGTACGTCACCATACTTTAAAACCGGTTCCCACCATTTTTTTCAGCATGACTTTTGATGAAAAACGGACTTTTTTGTTTTTCATGTTATGGATCAGTTGGGCTTAGATAAAAGCTGTTGAAACCCTTTACCCCGCTTGGATTTGGTTAATACTTGGTTTATTGGCTGCGCACCATTGGATAGTACGTCACCATACTTTAAAACCGGTTCCCACCATTTTTTTCAGCATGACTTTTGATGAAAAACGGACTTTTTTGTTTTTCATGTTATGGATCAGTTGGGCTTAGATAAAAGCTGTTGAAACCCTTTACCCCGCTTGGATTTGGTTAATACTTGGTTTATTGGCTGCGCACCATTGGATAGTACGTCACCATACTTTAAAACCGGTTCCCACCATTTTTTTCAGCATGACTTTTGATGAAAAACGGACTTTTTTGTTTTTCATGTTATGGATCAGTTGGGCTTAGATAAAAGCTGTTGAAACCCTTTACCCCGCTTGGATTTGGTTAATACTTGGTTTATTGGCTGCGCACCATTGGATAGTACGTCACCATACTTTAAAACCGGTTCCCACCATTTTTTTCAGCATGACTTTTGATGAAAAACGGACTTTTTTGTTTTTCATGTTATGAATCAGTTGGGCTTAGATAAAAGCTGTTGAAACCCTTTACCCCGCTTGGATTTGGTTAATACTTGGTTTATTGGCTGCGCACCATTGGATAGTACGTCACCATACTTTAAAACCGGTTCCCACCATTTTTTTCAGCATGACTTTTGATGAAAAACGGACTTTTTTGTTTTTCATGTTATGGATCAGTTGGGCTTAGATAAAAGCTGTTGAAACCCTTTACCCCGCTTGGATATGGTTAATACTTGGTTTATTGGCTGCGCACCATTGGATAGTACGTCACCATACTTTAAAACCGGTTCCCACCATTTTTTTCAGCATGACTTTTGATGAAAAACGGACTTTTTTGTTTTTCATGTTATGGATCAGATGGGCTTAGATAAAAGCTGTTGAAACCCTTTACCCCGCTTGGATTTGGTTAATACTTGGTTTATTGGCTGCGCACCATTGGATAGTACGTCACCATACTTTAAAATCGGTTCCCACCATTTTTTTCAGCATGACTTTTGATGAAAAACGGACTTTTTTGTTTTTCATGTTATGGATCAGTTGGGCTTAGATAAAAGCTGTTGAAACCCTTTACCCCGCTTGGATTTGGTTAATACTTGGTTTATTGGCTGCGCACCATTGGATAGTACGTCACCATACTTTAAAACCGGTTCCCACCATTTTTTTCAGCATGACTTTTGATGAAAAACGGACTTTTTTGTTTTTCATGTTATGGATCAGTTGGGCTTAGATAAAAGCTGTTGAAACCCTTTACCCCGCTTGGATTTGGTTAATACTTGGTTTATTGGCTGCGCACCATTGGATAGTACGTCACCATACTTTAAAACCGGTTCCCACCATTTTTTTCAGCATGACTTTTGATGAAAAACGGACTTTTTTGTTTTTCATGTTATGAATCAGTTGGGCTTAGATAAAAGCTGTTGAAACCCTTTACCCCGCTTGGATTTGGTTAATACTTGGTTTATTGGCTGCGGACCATTGGATAGTACGTCACCATACTTTAAAACCGGTTCCCACCATTTTTTTCAGCATGACTTTTGATGAAAAACGGACTTTTTTGTTTTTCATGTTATGGATCAGTTGGGCTTAGATAAAAGCTGTTGAAACCCTTTACCCCGCTTGGATTTGGTTAATACTTGGTTTATTGGCTGCGCACCATTGGATAGTACGTCACCATACTTTAAAACCGGTTCCCACCATTTTTTTCAGCATGACTTTTGATGAAAAACGAACTTTTTTGTTTTTCATGTTATGGATCAGTTGGGCTTAGATAAAAGCTGTTGAAACCCTTTACCCCGCTTGGATTTGGTTAATACTTGGTTTATTGGCTGCGCACCATTGGATAGTACGTCACCATACTTTAAAACCGGTTCCCACCATATTTTTTCAGCATGACTTTTGATGAAAAACGGACTTTTTTGTTTTTCATGTTATGGATCAGTTGGGCTTAGATAAAAGCTGTTGAAACCCTTTACCCCGCTTGGATTTGGTTAATACTTGGTTTATTGGCTGCGCACCATTGGATAGTACGTCACCATACTTTAAAACCGGTTCCCACCATTTTTTTCAGAATGACTTTTGATGAAAAACGGACTTTTTTGCTTTTCATGTTATGGATCAGTTGGGCTTAGATAAAAGCTGTTGAAACCCTTTACCCCGCTTTGATTTGGTTAATACTTGGTTTATTGGCTGCGCACCATTGGATAGTACGTCACCATACTTTAAAACCGGTTCCCACCATTTTTTTCAGCATGACTTTTGATGAAAAACGGACTTTTTTGTTTTTCATGTTATGGATCAGTTGGGCTTAGATAAAAGCTGTTGAAACCCTTTACCCCGCTTGGATTTGGTTGATACTTGGTTTATTGGCTGGGCACCATTGGATAGTACGTCACCATACTTTAAAACCGGTTCCCACCATTTTTTTCAGCATGACTTTTGATGAAAAACGGACTTTTTTGCTTTTCATGTTATGGATCAGTTGGGCTTAGATAAAAGCTGTTGAAACCCTTTACCCCGCTTGGATTTGGTTAATACTTGGTTTATTGGCTGCGCACCATTGGATAGTACGTCACCATACTTTAAAACCGGTTCCCACCATTTTTTTCAGCATGACTTTTGATGAAAAACGGACTTTTTTGTTTTTCATGTTATGGATCAGTTGGGCTTAGATAAAAGCTGTTGAAACCCTTTACCCCGCTTGGATTTGGTTAATACTTGGTTTATTGGCTGCGCACCATTGGATAGTACGTCACCATACTTTAAAACCGGTTCCCACCATTTTTTTCAGCATGACTTTTGATGAAAAACGGACTTTTTTGTTTTTCATGTTATGGATCAGTTGGGCTTAGATAAAAGCTGTTGAAACCCTTTACCCCGCTTGGATTTGGTTAATACTTGGTTTATTGGCTGCGCACCATTGGATAGTACGTCACCATACTTTAAAACCGGTTCCCACCATTTTTTTCAGCATGACTTTTGATGAAAAACGGACTTTTTTGTTTTTCATGTTATGGATCAGTTGGGCTTAGATAAAAGCTGTTGAAACCCTTTACCCCGCTTGGATTTGGTTAATACTTGGTTTATTGGCTGCGCACCATTGGATAGTACGTCACCATACTTTAAAACCGGTTCCCACCATTTTTTTCAGCATGACTTTTGATGAAAAACGGACTTTTTTGTTTTTCATGTTATGGATCAGTTGGGCTTAGATAAAAGCTGTTGAAACCCTTTACCCCGCTTGGATTTGGTTAATACTTGGTTTATTGGCTGCGCACCATTGGATAGTACGTCACCATACTTTAAAACCGGTTCCCACCATTTTTTTCAGCATGACTTTTGATGAAAAACGGACTTTTTTGTTTTTCATGTTATGGATCAGTTGGGCTTAGATAAAAGCTGTTGAAACCCTTTACCCCGCTTGGATTTGGTTAATACTTGGTTTATTGGCTGCGCACCATTGGATAGTACGTCACCATACTTTAAAACCGGTTCCCACCATTTTTTTCAGCATGACTTTTGATGAAAAACGGACTTTTTTGTTTTTCATGTTATGGATCAGTTGGGCTTAGATAAAAGCTGTTGAAACCCTTTACCCCGCTTGGATTTGGTTAATACTTGGTTTATTGGCTGCGCACCATTGGATAGTACGTCACCATACTTTAAAACCGGTTCCCACCATTTTTTTCAGCATGACTTTTGATGAAAAACGGACTTTTTTGTTTTTCATGTTATGGATCAGTTGGGCTTAGATAAAAGCTGTTGAAACCCTTTACCCCGCTTGGATTTGGTTAATACTTGGTTTATTGGCTGCGCACCATTGAATAGTACGTTACCATACTTTAAAACCGGTTCCCACCATTTTTTTCAACATGACTTCTGATGAAAAACGGACTTTTTTGTTTTTCATGTTATGGATCAGTTGGGCTTAGATAAAAGCTGTTGAAACCCTTTACCCCGCTTGGATTTGGTTAATACTTGGTTTATTGGCTGCGCACCATTGGATAGTACGTCACCATACTTTAAAACCGGTTCCCACCATTTTTTTCAGCATGACTTTTGATGAAAAACGGACTTTTTTGTTTTTCATGTTATGGATCAGTTGGGCTTAGATAAAAGCTGTTGAAACCCTTTACCCCGCTTGGATTTGGTTAATACTTGGTTTATTGGCTGCGCACCATTGGATAGTACGTCACCATACTTTAAAACCGGTTCCCACCATTTTTTTCAGCATGACTTTTGATGAAAAACGGACTTTTTTGTTTTTCATGTTATGGATCAGTTGGGCTTAGATAAAAGCTGTTGAAACCCTTTACCCCGCTTGGATTTGGTTAATACTTGGTTTATTGGCTGCGCACCATTGGATAGTACGTCACCATACTTTAAAACCGGTTCCCACCATTTTTTTCAGCATGACTTTTGATGAAAAACGGACTTTTTTGTTTTTCATGTTATGGATCAGTTGGGCTTAGATAAAAGCTGTTGAAACCCTTTACCCCGCTTGGATTTGGTTAATACTTGGTTTATTGGCTGCGCACCATTGGATAGTACGTCACCATACTTTAAAACCGGTTCCCACCATTTTTTTCAGCATGACTTTTGATGAAAAACGGACTTTTTTGTTTTTCATGTTATGGATCAGTTGGGCTTAGATAAAAGCTGTTGAAACCCTTTACCCCGCTTGGATTTGGTTAATACTTGGTTTATTGGCTGCGCACCATTGGATAGTACGTCACCATACTTTAAAACCGGTTCCCACCATTTTTTTCAGCATGACTTTTGATAAAAAACGGACTTTTTTGTTTTTCATGTTATGGATCAGTTGGGCTTAGATAAAAGCTGTTGAAACCCTTTACCCCGCTTGGATTTGGTTAATACTTGGATTATTGGCTGCGCACCATTGGATAGTACGTCACCATACTTTAAAACCGGTTCCCACCATTTTTTTCAGCATGACTTTTGATGAAAAACGGACTTTTTTGTTTTTCATGTTATGAATCAGTTGGGCTTAGATAAAAGCTGTTGAAACCCTTTACCCCGCTTGGATTTGGTTAATACTTGGTTTATTTGCTGCGCACCATTGGATAGTACGTCACCATACTTTAAAACCGGTTCCCACCATTTTTTTCAGCATGACTTTTGATGAAAAACGGACTTTTTTGTTTTTCATGTTATGGATCAGTTGGGCTTAGATAAAAGCTGTTGAAACCCTTTACCCCGCTTGGATTTGGTTAATACTTGGTTTATTGGCTGCACACCATTGGATAGTACGTCACCATACTTTAAAACCGGTTCCCACCATTTTTTTCAGCATGACTTTTGATGAAAAACGGACTTTTTTGTTTTTCATGTTATGGATCAGTTGGGCTTAGATAAAAGCTGTTGAAACCCTTTACCCCGCTTGGATTTGGTTAATACTTGGTTTATTGGCTGCGCACCATTGGATAGTACGTCACCATACTTTAAAACCGGTTCCCACCATTTTTTTCAGCATGACTTTTGATGAAAAACGGACTTTTTTGTTTTTCATGTTATGGATCAGTTGGGCTTAGATAAAAGCTGTTGAAACCCTTTACCCCGCTTGGATTTGGTTAATACTTGGTTTATTGGCTGCGCACCATTGGATAGTACGTCACCATACTTTAAAACCGGTTCCCACCATTTTTTTCAGCATGACTTTTGATGAAAAACGGACTTTCTTGTTTTTCATGTTATGGATCAGTTGGGCTTAGATAAAAGCTGTTGAAACCCTTTACCCCGCTTGGATTTGGTTAATACTTGGTTTATTGGCTGCGCACCATTGGATAGTACGTCACCATACTTTAAAACCGGTTCCCACCATTTTTTTCAGCATGACTTTTGATGAAAAACGGACTTTTTTGTTTTTCATGTTATGGATCAGTTGGGCTTAGATAAAAGCTGTTGAAACCCTTTACCCCGCTTGGATTTGGTTAATACTTGGTTTATTGGCTGCGCACCATTGGATAGTACGTCACCATACTTTAAAACCGGTTCCCACCATTTTTTTCAGCATGACTTTTGATGAAAAACGGACTTTTTTGTTTTTCATGTTATGGATCAGTTGGGCTTAGATAAAAGCTGTTGAAACCCTTTACCCCGCTTGGATTTGGTTAATACTTGGTTTATTGGCTGCGCACCATTGGATAGTACGTCACCATACTTTAAAACCGGTTCCCACCATTTTTTTCAGCATGACTTTTGATGAAAAACGGACTTTCTTGTTTTTCATGTTATGGATCAGTTGGGCTTAGATAAAAGCTGTTGAAACCCTTTACCCCGCTTGGATTTGGTTAATACTTGGTTTATTGGCTGCGCACCATTGGATAGTACGTCACCATACTTTAAAACCGGTTCCCACCATTTTTTTCAGCATGACTTTTGATGAAAAACGGACTTTTTTGTTTTTCATGTTATGGATCAGTTGGGCTTAGATAAAAGCTGTTGAAACCCTTTACCCCGCTTGGATTTGGTTAATACTTGGTTTATTGGCTGCGCACCATTGGATAGTACGTCACCATACTTTAAAACCGGTTCCCACCATTTTTTCAGCATGACTTTTGATGAAAAACGGACTTTTTTGTTTTTCATGTTATGGATCAGTTGGGCTTAGATAAAAGCTGTTGAAACCCTTTACCCCGCTTGGATTTGGTTAATACTTGGTTTATTGGCTGCGCACCATTGGATAGTACGTCACCATACTTTAAAACCGGTTCCCACCATTTTTTTCAGCATGACTTTAGCAGCAGAGAGGGTGAATCCTACAACGTTTTGAGACAAAATTTGATTGAAATCCTAAAACGAGCCGTCCTATAATCTCATTTTAACCAAAAAGAGGGCGAACCCTACAACGTTTTCAGACAAAAAATTGATTGAAATCTTAATGAGCCTTCCCTACGAAATCTCATTTTAATTAAAAAAATGAAAACGAAGATTTTTACGATTTTTTAATTAATTTTGGTCGCAACTTGTTGTCATCCACCCTCTCTGCTGCTAGAACTTTCAGTTCTGGGTTAACAAAAAATAATAAATGATTTTAACCAGTCTTTATGATGGAAGTCTTTAGGACGAAAATCATTTATGATCTCACAAACAAACTAATCACTAACACCTCTTCTTGTAAATCAATCAGATTATTTGACTGGTCGGTGAGTTTGAAATTAATTCTGGTTAATGAATTATTATGGCATCGCATGTAGACAGGATTAATTGGGTTTTCAATAATTAAAAATCCTGGAGGAGCTGTTGGTGCAAACGAATAAAGAATATATCCTTGCTGAGCTTGATTTGATCGTTCGAGATTAATTTGATAGCTTCCTTCAATAACATCACATACTAAATTGAGTGCAATCACTGAGGATATATTTACGTTGAACGGAGCGATATGCCTACCGCCACCATCTGGGTCATTATTATGTTTGAGGATTTTTATTTCCGGTGATGCTGTTTTTTTCCATGCATCATGAATTATTTTAAAACTAACATCGATGGCATCACTGAGAAGTTTTTTTAGTTCTGGTACGTTATATTCTAGTAGTTTGACTGTTGGAATATCTTTGACGGGAATTTTATAGTCTGCTGCAAAAATTCTTCTTGTTTCAGGATTACTGTCATCTAATACCTCTTGAATAATTTGTGAATGAAATGTTTCCATATCGTCGATAATTTTATTGCATGTTTCTACGACGCTGATAAATTCATCTCGGGTGAGAGAGCCGGATTTAAGAGATATTAACAACAGTGAAAAATCATTATTCATTGCTTTGAAATTATCATTGAGTTTAAAAACGTTAGCAATAAGAAATTCCCCTTTACTATCTACTCTCTCAAAGATATCAAAAAAATCTGTAGTGAATAGATAATCTTGATAACTTTTTATTGGATTATCAGGTTTTATTCTGTCGGTGATATAATCAGTTTTTTGTGGTTCTGGTAAATCAACGGTTTCTTCCCGGGGTGGTAATTCAGGCCATCCCAGTACGGTCCTTATTGAGCTTTGATATATATCTACGACATATCCTTCTGAGTTTATTTCAATTGCGGATGATAGCGTCGGCTCATGAACTGTTATAGCGATTTTTGACTCTACTCCAGTAATCGATTTTATTCTACGCGCGAATTCATTATTGATTTGTTCGATTTGGTATGACCCTGTTGGTATCGAAACGACGTTCCAGTCTGGGGTTCCGTCGTCTTTATTCTTATTTGCAAATACCAGTGAATTATTCGGTTGTTGACCACCAAATGATTTTGATCTGATATTAGGCCAACTGTGATACACTCGTAGTTTTGCTAGCGCTATCTCCTTCACGGGGACTGGGCTAGGGAAATTCACACTGAATTCAGGATTCGTTGATGTTATTGATATCATACTTGTTTGTACTGGGTTCGTGTTCTCCACTACTCGTTGAAGTAATTCCTGCGGTGTCGTCATTGTTATTATACTCATATTGTATTTCTAATTTTGGTATCGAGGAATCATAAATACTGACCATCACTGAGAACTCACAATCTGGTAATGTTGATATTATTGAGATCATTTTGTTTTTTGGGTTCGTGTTTTCTAATTCCATCGGTGTTGTCATTGTTATTATATTCATGTTGTCGCTCTAATTTCGATATCGCGGAATCAAAAATACTGACCATCTCTGAGAATTCACTATCTGATATAATTGTATTATCGAGTGACGACGATATCATCAGGGATAACTGCGAATATGCGGTTGATGCAATATGAAATTGAAGTAAGTAATTCTGCAGTTTACTCTGGCTGCATGATGATATCTTTTTTGCTATCCCGGTTGATATACCCCCGATTGTAGCCACCGCAGAAATGCAAATTGGAACTACGACCGGGGCAATCATTGTAACCGATGCAAGTATTATTCCGGCGCCAGTGAGAACGCTTGACACCGAGTATATAATAATATCAATTGCAGTGATTTTTCGTCGGTATTTTTTTATTTTTATTTGATACTCCTCGGCGAGGGTTTTGAGTCTAGTCTGAAATTCTCTGACCTGATCATAGCGACATTGCGTTGATGAAATCATTGTTATTTTAAAAAAGCTAGCGTTTTCAATTGTGAAATCCTTTCAATTTAGTTATTTACTTAAATCCGCTACGAATTCAACATACCAGGTTACTGAAACCCCAATCAAATTTTTATCAGTAGCTGTGATTGTGAACTTTTCAGTTGTATTCTTGTCGATGATCGTTGAAATCGTATTATTGACCCCGGATGAACTGGACGATGAAATATTAAATTGACTCAATGGTGTCACTAGTGTTAATCGATAAATACCCTTAACGGTTGCAGTGATATCTAATTTGTTGTTTGCAGGTGTCCACTCAAATGATCCGTGTTGGATTGTATATACTACGTTGTTGGTTTTCTCATGAGGAATTTTTGTTTTTTCAATGATTGTTATCATCCTCGAAAAATCACCTTTGACGGCTTCGATGAAGTTTTTCGTCTCATCGATGGATTTTTTAATATCAGGGAGTTTTATTTCTATTTTATCCAACTGGGTTCCAATAAATTTATCAATGATATTTCTACGAAAAACTGAAAACTGTTTTCCGTTTTCTTCAATTCTAGATTCAAGTGTTGTTAGTACAAACAGAGAATTGTTTAACTCATCGTTGATAGTTTTTAATCGATCTGTAATCGTCGAAACGATTACACCCGGTTTGAGTTTACCCTGATCGGAAAATAACGCAACGGTGTTCTCGATTGCGTTTTGTTGTTTAACCAAAATATCATCCAGAGAAATATTACTGGTTTTCAATTTACCCTGTTTGTCTTGAAATACAACTATTTCATTAGGATCAACATTTGTTAAGTTCAACGTCTCAGCTATTTCATCTTTGATTAGTTTTTTTACATCCTTGACAGAATCAGGTGGTGCAGTGCCATCGGGTTTGGGTTTCAAAGATCTCCCCCAAATATCAATCATGTTATTGTAAAACTCTTTCTCTCTCTAAAAAGCGATTACTAGTGTATTCATTCACGACAACATGTGGTGGTTTTCCGCTTGGGTTACTCAAGGAGTTAGAAATAGCGTTAAGGACATTTAATACTTCGCTGCCACATATTGGTGGGTCATTCATTTGTTGTGTTGGTAGCGTAGAATACCAAGTCTTCATTGGAAGGGTTTTTATATAACGCAAAAACTCTTTTGGTGGGGCTAATCCATATGAATCGAAATAGACAATCCCACGTGGATCAATAGCGTATGTAACCCAGTGAGTTCCGGGTCCGGTGCTGTTATCTAAATTAATGATTCCGGTTTCAACGCTGTTTGGTTGATGTGGTAATTGATCTTTCATAAAGACACCTCTAAAATTTTTAATCGCTAGTTTTTTAGCAGCATCCATTAAATCAAAATTGGACATTGGAACCATAGGTTCCTCAATTAATAAATCGTTCCTGGTAGTCTTAGACCCTTTCCGCTGTACCACGAATACGGGGTTCCTGGTAGTCTTAGACCCAATCCGTGAACGGATCGTCCCTTTTTTTTATATCCTTTCCCAGTTGCCTTCTTTAGTGCCATTCCTGCTGCAGTACCAACGGCTCCTAACGCTGCCGCTTTAGCCACCGCTGGGGCTGCTGCTGCAATCAATGCTGGAATCGCAGCTAACAACGGAAATATACCGCCTGTTTTAATCATATTTTTGATAGCAGCCGCAGAAAGAGTAATCTGAACACCTTTTTTGGCTGCAAGTGCATCATTGAAATGTTTCACCTGACGAGTTGTCAGCGATAGTTTATTTGCACCACCAGTCATTTGGTTGGGTTTCAACGTGATTGTGGTTCCACATTTTTTAGCTGATTCCGATTGCAATTTTTTTAATTGACCGGGAGTTAACGCAACACTAATAACACTATATGACATTATACATAATAGATTGATTCTAAATCGTTTACAATTTCAATTACATGTTTTTGAAAATCAAAGATTTTCTACTGGGGCATCTACCACTCTCATTCTTCCACCAACACCTTCAAGTAGCATTGATTTATCACTGAGAATGACAGCAACCGCTCTATAATCAGCAATAGCACCACGAGTCACATTAGCTCTAAAATGTATATCAACGACAGATTGTCTCATCAAATCGAGATGTTCCAGTGAGAAGTAATAGATCGGATACAGATTTTTAAAGTCGTATTGTGATATTTGCAAACCAGTATCCACATTTTGGTCGCGTGCCATAAATGACAACAGACGATGATAAACTCGTGCGATATGATTTTCTGTGTAATTAAGTTGTATATCCTCGGATGGTTCCTGTTGGCCGTTTATTCTCAGTGAGACGTCTTTCACACCTAATTGATCAAATATCATATGGCTGAAGAGTTGATTGCCAACTCGTGAGTTATCCTGTAACGCAATAAATATATGACGTGGCGCAGAAACACCTTGTTTTGATGCTAGATTCCACGTGAATAACCCGTTGATATTTGATTGTTTAACATCTGTACTCACGATTAGCCAACTCAACAACGACTTTCCTCCTTGGTCCATAAATGATAGCAATCGTTCTTCTGCGGTGATTGCTGGAGTCAACACTGGCATCCACAATGATATTTTTGTTAAATTGACTTTACCGGCATCAGTATTTGGATTTGCATTGTCTGCTGGAATCCTCCAGATTGCGTCATTATCATCACTCTTTCGTACAAGCGATACTGTATGCTTCGCTCCATAGATAACTTTTCTGACGTTTCTACAGAATCCAAATATATGATGCAGTGGAATCGCGCATGAAAATGATTTACGCCCTACTCCCAACATTGAGTTTCGTGTTGCAGCTCCTAGATTGAAATTAGCATCGTTGTTTATAATCATATCTTCGGCATCAATATTAGCGGTGCCAGCATTATTCTTTGGTCGTCTTACAACAAATGGATTTCCTCCAGCGGTATTCTTACCATCTTTTGCAAACATCATAGAGGGTCCTGCTGATCTTGTATAATCATCAGAATATCTCGCTAACCCGATTATTGTTGTAGCCACATCAACATCGCGATCTATCGACTCGATTTCTTTTCCATCAATGAGATATCTAGCACTCTCAAATAGCGCCATGATACCATTATTGACAAAACCGACTTGAGTACCAGCTGGATACGGTGCTGGTACAGCAGGAGTATCAGCAGCTGTTACAAGTTCTCCTTCTACTTCAATAAACGCTTCACAGGGTAGAAAGTATTTACTGGTATCATGGACTTGAAGATCAATTCTTGCTCGACTATTTGAGTCTATGGCATGATAGGCGTAATATTGATAATCGCGTACAGAATCATCCTTGCCAACTGGGGCGTCTATATCAAATGCTGGATCACGTGACTGTTTGAACATTTTATTCTATTTATCAGAGTCTAAATCGCGATTTCCCATTTCATCATCGTGTTTTTTTAAAGCCACTTCCTGCTATCATGTTTGCAATATTGCTTTGGTCGGGGGTTAAAACCATCGACGCTAATTTTTCATCTACTGCGTTATTTATAATTCTACTAACACTTGCAGGCATTTCCGCTGTAGACGGTAACGGTTTTGAAAATCCTTTGGATTTCATCCGTGATTTCACTAATGATGTTAATTTATTCTTCGCAGTTGAAAACGCTTTTCCAGCAAGATCTCCAACAGCACCAATACCCTTATCACGAATAACATCAATTGCTTTCATTCCTAATTGTTTAGCCAACGGCATCACTTTTGGAGCCATTCTCGCAAATAACCCTAAAATGGTATTACCTAAACCATCTCCGTAGTATGCTCTATAAACCGGAAACCGTGAATTAACTACGTAGACGAGGGTTGGTTTATCATGATTGTAGTGTATGATCATTATTTGAAATCAGAAACAATTTTTCAATTGTTATTTATCTAATCAATTGACTTTTCAATTCAGTCACTATGATACCCACTTTCCACTAACTCGCCAATGAAATCTCGATATGTGCTGATATCCATGATACCACCCTGAAATAATCGTCTACAGATATCAGCTGCTTCATTAATTATTTCCGGTGAGTTATTTCCGGCTCGGAACCCTCCTACAAGAACCTCTAATCGTGATATATCACTGAGAACACTACCAGGACATGAAACGCTAGCGTTTCCAACTAGACCACTCCCAAGAAATTTCTTCTCATCGTATGGCTGTCTTATTTGGAGTTGAAATTTTCTTTTGAAGTCTCTGTAGTCCTTCATCCTTCTATCTAAACTCCCAGTATTTATTTCATACACTATATCAGCCCATTCATTATGTGACATTCTATAATCCGAATAATTGTCCGTGAAAAACTTCTCTTGTGAATCATAGCTGTTAGCAGCGAATTCACCTAAATTGTCTATATCCTCGTTGAGAATTTGTTGTTTAGCGCTCTCGGTAAATATAATTGATTTAGGTAGTCCACTAACTAGTTCTTCCTGAAATCCTTTAAATGTTCGTTTCGAAGCGGTTGATATATCCTGAGGAAGTGATTGCAAAGATTTTTTTGTTTGTTTAGTTCTTTTTGCTATTTTTTCTAACACAGGAATAAGACCCTCTTCTTTTCTTTTACCGTCAGGATCATCTCCCAGTATAGCACGCTCTATCTCCTTCGTTGCTGTGGTTACTGGTTTAAACAATTCTTCAGATCCCGCAGCAAAATCAGTCTGAAGACTCTGTCGTTGTTGTAGTTTATTCCGTACAGAGTCACGAATTGGTACAAATCTCTTAATTGCATCTAATCGTTCACGAGCCAATCGGGTTGTTAATGCTTCATTGACCATTATTTGAAATCAGAAACAATTTTTCAATTGTAAAACAATTTTTCAATCCCGACCTAACACCAGTGACAAAGTCACCGTGGAAGTGTTTTAACAGCTCTATCAATGATGAGGAAAGTATCATAATTGTATATAAAAATAATTAATACTGATAGTTCCCTCACTTTTTTGACATGTCGGATGATTTTTGATACCACCATGGAAGTGTTATTTCATCCTATCATTGATGGCGAAAGTATCATAATTGTATATAAAAATAATTAATACTGATAGTTTCGCCACTTTTCTATTTCTAAAAAAAATGATTAATGGTCGGGCAATCAAATATGATAAATGGTCGGTCACAATCAAATAATGATAAATGGTCAATCAAAATTGTTCATTTTCTTGAATTAACGCCCGTAGGTTTCTAACTTTAGAATTAACCTCCTTTTTCAATTCGTATTCGTACCCCAATTCTTTTCGTATTCGTTCTACGATGGTATACAACGGAGCGAACACACTTACGTCACTGGAAAATGCGAGAGAGTCCCGAATAGAATTCTGAATTCTCTTGATGAGCGCATACTTCTTTGGTAGCATATACTTGTTAGTGCTAACTCCGTATTCTATATCCTGAAAATCAGACATGATTTGATCAGGATTTAACCCATCTGATAGTTCAATATCCCAACTTTTCAATTTTGAAATCTCGGATAAAATGCTATTCATGTTTTCAGAATTCATTATTCTATAATAATGATATATTTCTAAATGAAAAATATGACGCATAAGACATAACTAAATCGAATTTTTTGTCCCGTCCCTTTTGAAATCGCAGATAGATAAATCCCCTCTGCAACTTTTCGTATTGAGGCTCTACAAATATCGAAGTGTCTACTGGCTTCATTCATTGATTGAAATACTTTTTCTTCGTTAGTTATCGTATTCAAAGATTTCACAGATCTCGCTTTTTTTGAACAAGTGCCAGTCTTTCCTCGTTTGGTATTCTCACTTTGTGTGATAGCCTGCAGATTTGATAAAGAATTGTTCTTTGGATTAGAATCGATATGATCAATAACAAAATCATCCTCGATCAATCCATAAAAACACTCAAATGCGAAACGATGATTGAGATAAGTTTTCGTTTCTTTTCCCTCCCTAACAGTAAACATCAAGTACCCTTGATTATTCACAGAACCAACTGGTTTCTTCAGTTTGCGGTTTCTTACAACACCATCACTGGATGCTTCATAATTTGTGATCACAGGGTGCTGTCTGAATTCTTGGTTCATTCGTATACATAATACTATTGTTTGTCTAATTCATTGTTTGGTTTAATGATAAATCTTTCGATGTAGTCTTGAGGAGTTCTTATGATTTTATCCTTGATACTGACTTTGTCAGCGTCAAGAATACTGACTTTGTCAGCGTCAAGAATACTGACTTTGTCAGCGTCAGGGTCATAATTTCTGATTGATTGTCCATTTTTTATTCTTTTATCATAATAACGCTTCAACTCCCTGTATCGCTTACCACCGCAATTCAAACACAACCGTGATTTCCCCCTAACCCCAACCCCACATAGAATACAGGGTAACGGACCAAGGCTTCCACGTCGAAAGCTTTGCATATGATACCCACAAAACTCATTTCTGCATGATTTGTTACACGGGGTTACTGATCCAATCATAAGCCACTTGCAGTGATTCATTATATAAAAATCTTTCATTTAAATGCTTGTTTTAATTATAGCATGATGGAGTTCAAGAGATTGACTTCGAGAAATGCTAAATTTAATGCTGATAGAGAGTTTAAGAGATTATTGAAAATCAGTCCTAGATTTAATCTCGATAGACCCAAAAAACGTCCAAGAGACGGAAACATGAAAGAGTTTAAGAGATTATTAAAAATCAATCCTAGATTTAATCTCGATAGACCCAAAAAACGTCCAAGAGACGTAAACATGAAAGAGTTTAAGAGATTATTGAAAATCAGTCCTAGATTTAATCTCGATAGACCCAAAAAACGTAACAAACGTCCAAGAGACGGAAACATGAAAGAGTTTAAGAGATTATTGAAAATCAGTCCTAGATTTAATCTCGATAGACCCAAAAAACGTAACAAAATCAATCCTAGATTTAATCTCGATAAACCAAAAAAAACGTCCAAAAAATTATCCTGGAAAGATGCTCAATTCAATCTCGATATAGTTTCTAATACACCAAAGAATACAATTCTTGATAAAGCCATGATTAGTAAAATCAGAGACTGTTTTAATGAATTCAAACGTGATGGAGCATCCTATTGTTGGTCAACATTTCGAATTGATGGTGTTGTTGACGCTACCATGAATGATGAAAAAGCAGCAGTGATAATTTCACGTGTTGGGGAAAAACGGTATTTTTTCCGAATCAAATTCATTATCGAAGTCGATGGCAAATGGATTATTAGGGATAAATTTGAACCAATTCTCAAGAATAAAAAAGCTGTCATTGTGAGTAGAGATTCCAAACCAGGAATTCTAACCGGCATTGACAAACCATACTACGAAAGATCTTATCCCGTAACAGCAATGGTTTATGGGATATATCCGTTAAATGATAAACCCGATATCGCAAAACTAGCTCCTATGAAATATTCGTCAGGGCTTAATTGTGTAGCAACACGGGTAATGGAGCACTTCACAAATGCATCCCGAGGAAATAAACTAACTGATCTGCGACGTAGGAAAATAACCGAATGGGAACTGACAGTGAAACAGCATGGTGCAAAGATTTCTGATATAGCTAAGTTAGAAACATCATTAAGATTTCCAATAACAGTTATGACGATAACCGGAGAGGTTTTATACGAACCGAAATATAACAAAAATGGAGCACCAATACAGATTATTGATCATAACAAACACGCGTGGACACCTGCGGTAACAGTATTTCCACGAGAACGAACCGTGAAATATATCCCCCCGGAATTTTCCGGGAAATTCGTCGGGGATGTTTTCTATGAAGAGAGATTATTTGATGCTATTAATGCGTTGTGTAAGGATGATCCTGTGTCAGTGTGGTTACTTAGAAGTGATGAAGATCCCGAAATAGGATTCGATCAATTTTTAAAACCAAATGGTGAATTATATCGCGTTGAAGAATTAGATAACAGAATGAGAAAAATCGCTAGTGATTTTTCACCGGAGAGTTTCCATGAAAAACTACTCACGGATAGTTTTACTATTCCATCAGTGGTAGCTCACTTCGCAAGAGAAAAAAACTCATGGCGTCCAACACGAAGTGATTTTCTCGAGGATGTTAAATCGAGTTGCGTCGAATTTGGTCATGGAGGATTGTGGAATACGAAATACTCACGTGATGGTATGATTTCAATTGATATAGCCGCGTGTTATCCCGGAAGTTTTCTCGGATATGGAGAATGCGCTGAGTACTTCAAACGATTTGGACACCCCACGCATGAAATGACTCGTGTTGCGATTAATGGACCATTGCCTAATTTTGATTTAACCGGATTCGCTCGTGTGATATCATTTGAATTAGCTACAGGGTTACATCCGTGTAGTTATGTTTGGCTCGGTAGACATCTATCTGAAAAGGCCTGGATGCCAATAGTGCTATTGAGATATATGATTGATTGTGGTATGCTAATATCGTTGATTGTTTCCGAGGCTATTATATGCTATCGAGCTCAGAAAGAAGTTTGGCTACCACAACCCGATCTAGATCGTATAATCAGCGAACTACGAAAACAATTCCCTGATTTCAATGAAGAAGAAATCATGAATTTGTCTATGAAGTTATTTGAAATTAAAAAAGAACAAGTAAAAGATCTCGGACGAAGAATAATCGGTAAATTCACTCAAGGTGGACGGTACGACAACGCAAAATACTCCTCGCGGTTGATCATAGATGTCGCTGAATACGATTTTATTGTAGCGGATTTAATGAAACAGGGAAAACTTGTATCCCGTAAGGATGCTTTTCTATCCAATGGTGAGAAAATGGGTACGGTTGTTACCTACTGTGATGGATATAATTCCCAGTACACACATTTGAGAAGTTCAATGCTAGCCTATGCTTCTATTAATCTATTTTCGATGATAAATAGATTTCCTAATACCGCGGTTAGAGTGGCCACTGATTCGATGTATATACACAATAAGTACAAATCAGCTGTAGCTAAATTCACAGATCCCGAAGAAAATTGGGGGCGTTGGCGATTTAAAAAGGAGATGCTACATGAGTATTGTGAATCCGCAGACGTTGCCATGGATGATAAATATCTTTGTTGTAACCGTATTGAAAATCAATCAGAATTTTCTAATGCACCACCGGTATCTGATCCAGTATGTAGATATAAAACAGTTTATTTAAACGGTTGTGGTGGGTCAGGAAAGACAACTCGTGCAATTGAATTATTTCGTCGGTCATCCATGATTGTGCTAACACCGACTCACAGACTCGCCAGAGAGATGATACAGCGAGGGGTAAATGCCTGTACTTACCATAGTTTCTTTCGATGGAAGGGTGACAAATGGACTCCTGAGCGTATGGGTGATAAATTCATTCCTGAAATCATAATTTGGGATGAAATATGCACAGTGTCATTAGATGTATTACAAACATTTCTTGAGTGGTTGTTAAACAAAAACACAAAAGTCGTCATGTGCGGTGATCACGGCCAACCACCACCATTTGTCGGTGCATCTCCACATGAATGGCTAAGGGGTTTTGTAGACTACTATGAAGAAATCACCACTGATTATAGATCACTTGATGAACGATTACGAGAATTTAAGAAACTAATTAGATTACAACCGGATAGAATCCAGTGCGAAATAGCGCGTGAAGTGATTTCAGAAACTCCAATGAATGATTTCTGGGAAACATGGAGACCAAATGATTTGATAATTGCAAGTAGAAAAATAGTCAGGGATACACTTCAGATGAAGTTATTTGAATTGCATAAAGAAAAATTTGCAACGCTTCCAGTACCCCTTTGTTATAGGCCATCGGATACACGAAAACAGAATATTGAAGTTGATATTCCAGGACAGAGTGAAAAACAAATTCTCGTATTAAATGATATTGTGCTGGTTGATATCAGCCTCGTCGAAAATGCATTGCGTGCTAATAAATCCCCGTGGACGCTAGGATACGCAGCAACAATACACTCTTCACAGGGATTGACTATATCGGATACAATTGTTTGGATGGTGGATAATCACATCGAATGGTCGAATTTAGTCTATCTCGCAGTATCCAGAGTACGAAAAATAAATCAACTTCGAAGAATTGTTTTCGATGATAATGACACCACAATGGATGATATTGATGTTAGCATCATTAATAAAAAACTCTCCGGTTACAAACAACAGGACAAAAAAAAAACAACGAGAATTTGATATTGATGCTAAATTAATAATTACGCTGAAGAAACAACAGAATAATCACTGCGCGAGTTGCAATTGTATAATGCGTTGGCAGTATTCGGATAAGGATCCTCGCCAATTCACCGTAGACAGAAAAAATAACAGTCTCGGTCATGTCAGAAATAATGTGATGTTGACTTGTCTTGAGTGCAATAGACGCAACGGTGCTAGTTAAGACCATGCTGTGGCAATTGAGTATCCTCGGGAATTACCTGTAGTTGTTGTCGAGTAAAACCCCGCTGAGGGGCAGTTGAATCCAGTTTATAGACTGGAGGTCTACCCGTAGATCGTGTTATACTAGATATCTTATGCGTAGTGACGCTCCAAATAGGATCAGTAGCCCTTTTTCTACCCCCTTCAAGCTCTCCTGGTTCGTATAAGTACCTCACAATGACATTACTACCAAGAATTGGTTCTTTGAAATCTTTTTGTGGTTGTACGGGTATTGACTTCTTTTTAATCGCGTTGATAGGTTTCATGTTGATTGTTCTAGTAATCTCGTTATTCAGTGCAGTAATCACAGATGGTAATCTTTTAACCCATTCACGGGATCGCTTTTCTTGAATGAATTCTTTTGCGTATTGATATCCAAATAACCGCTCAGCAATCGTCCGATTAAATCGTTCTACAATGGCCTGATCGCGATGTAGCGCAGTATGCCCTCGTCGTATGGTGACATTATGATGTTTCATTGTAGATAATACTGCACCCTGAAATTCCTTGCCAGGATCAACCTGCAATAGATTTGGCCAGTGCAGAGGACCTCGTCGATAAATCCTTTCAAATGCAGAAGCGACTTCAGTGGCTGATTTTGTTTTTAACGGTTCTGCTTCTTTGTATCGACTTGCAATATCAACTACGGTTAGCGCGTATTTGTAACCACGATCATGTGGCAGAAATAATATATCAGCCTGATGAACTTCATTAGGAGCGGTCACATCAAAATGCGAGAATTGAATTTGTTTAGGCGGTGGTAGATAAATTTGCCATAGTGCCTGTTTGGATAACCAATTAGCCGCAGTGGTTTTTTTCACTTTTGCAGCGCTAGCGAGTTTATGGACTGCTGATTTACCCCTCCAGTATCCTCTTGGGGAATAATAAATTGATTCCATATTATTAATTACCGGCACCTAACATCAATTTGCTTTTCATAGCCGATTTTATAAAAAATGAAGCCAATTTTTCTTTGAAGGATTTATCAGGAATAGCATTTAACGCATGAATTAATTTCACATCTGCTAGATGCCTGTGTTGCAAATTGCTGCTTTTATAAGCAACATCATGAAGGTGACAGGCCTTATCAATGGCGTTTATTGGTTCTTCACCGGGGTTGGGTTGATTTTGATTATTGAGTCTGATATCAAGTCTGGTTCCCGGTCCACAGTAGCTATATCCGGGAAGGTGCTTTTCTCCGGGGTACTTTGCCCATGGGGTTCCAGGGAGCTTTGCCAATTTGGCTGCGATATCACCTCCTCGTTTTTTTTAAAATCAGATTTCATAGACACAAATCTAAATTTCTTTGTACCACATTGCATGCATTTACCAGAAAGCGCTGATCGGTTATTTTTAGTTGTAACTGTCGTCACATCATCTGTGCCAGTACGCGTTTTGCACTTCACACAATATAGATCCATAATTTATGTATAGAAATATGGATATAATTGATTTTTCAGCGACTAAAACAAGAGAACCAGTTAAGCATCATGCAGCGCTACCAAACTCTATCCGGATGATTATAATCGGGCCATCTGGATCCGGTAAAACGCAATTGTTACTCAATTTAATAATGAGATGGATGAAGTGGGATAAGTTGTATTTAATTGCTCCTAGCGTAGATGATCAACGATGTTATGAAGTGCTAAAAGATTTTAACGAGAATGCATCAGAAATTAGCGGTGAGAACGCCATTGATTTTATAACCGATATCGATGAAGCACCGAGCATTGATGATATTGATGGAGATATTAACAATTTAGTCGTATACGACGATATAATGTTAGATAAGCAAAAAAATCCTGCTAGGATCTTTTCCCGGGGGCGTCACAAAAACACTGACGTGATATATGTCACTCAACGCTACACTCAGGTTCCAAAAGTCATCAGAGATAACTGCAATTTATTGTCTGTATTCAACGGAGTTGATACTCATACTCTTAGAAATATTTGGCAGACATGGTGCTCTGATATGGACTTCAATCAATTTCGAGATTTCTTTAGTCATGCTCAGTCGACTCCGCACGGATTCGCAACAATCAATCTACATGATCCTCGGACACGATATCGTATCGGACTGGATCAAATATTCGGTTGAAATCGTAAAATAATTATTAACCCATAGCAGCAGAGAGGGTGGATGACAACAAGTTGCGACCAAAATTGATTAAAAAATCGTAAAAATCTTCGTTTTCATTTTTTTAGTTAAAATGAGATTTCGAAGATTTTTAAGATTTCAACGAAATCCTACGGATCGTTTTAAGGATTCAATCAATTTTTTTTGACTGAAAACGTTGTAGGATTCGCCCTCTTTTTGGTTAAAATGAGATTATAGGACGGCTCGTTTTAGGATTTCAATCAAATTTTGTCTCAAAACGTTGTAGGATTCACCCTCTCTGCTGCTACTTTTGATGAAAAACGGACTTTTTTGTTTTTCATGTTATGGATCAGTTGGGCTTAGATAAAAGCTGTTGAAACCCTTTACCCCGCTTGGATTTGGTTAATACTTGGTTTATTGGCTGCGCACCATTGGATAGTACGTCACCATACTTTAAAACCGGTTCCCACCATTTTTTTCAGCATGACTTTTGATGAAAAACGGACTTTTTTGTTTTTCATGTTATGGATCAGTTGGGCTTAGATAAAAGCTGTTGAAACCCTTTACCCCGCTTGGATTTGGTTAATACTTGGTTTATTGGCTGCGCACCATTGGATAGTACGTCACCATACTTTAAAACCGGTTCCCACCATTTTTTTCAGCATGACTTTTGATGAAAAACGGACTTTTTTGTTTTTCATGTTATGGATCAGTTGAGCTTAGATAAAAGCTGTTGAAACCCTTTACCCCGCTTGGATTTGGTTAATACTTGGTTTATTGGCTGCGCACCATTGGATAGTACGTCACCATACTTTAAAACCGGTTCCCACCATTTTTTTCAGCATGACTTTTGATGAAAAACGGACTTTTTTGTTTTTCATGTTATGGATCAGTTGGGCTTAGATAAAAGCTGTTGAAACCCTTTACCCCGCTTGGATTTGGTTAATACTTGGTTTATTGGCTGCGCACCATTGGATAGTACGTCACCATACTTTAAAACCGGTTCCCACCATTTTTTTCAGCATGACTTTTGATGAAAAACGGACTTTTTTGTTTTTCATGTTATGGATCAGTTGGGCTTAGATAAAAGCTGTTGAAACCCTTTACCCCGCTTGGATTTGGTTAATACTTGGTTTATTGGCTGCGCACCATTGGATAGTACGTCACCATACTTTAAAACCGGTTCCCACCATTTTTTTCAGCATGACTTTTGATGAAAAACGGACTTTTTTGTTTTTCATGTTATGGATCAGTTGGGCTTAGATAAAAGCTGTTGAAACCCTTTACCCCGCTTGGATTTGGTTAATACTTGGTTTATTGGCTGCGCACCATTGGATAGTACGTCACCATACTTTAAAACCGGTTCCCACCATTTTTTTCAGCATGACTTTTGATGAAAAACGGACTTTTTTGTTTTTCATGTTATGGATCAGTTGGGCTTAGATAAAAGCTGTTGAAACCCTTTACCCCGCTTGGATTTGGTTAATACTTGGTTTATTGGCTGCGCACCATTGGATAGTACGTCACCATACTTTAAAACCGGTTCCCACCATTTTTTTCAGCATGACTTTTGATGAAAAACGGACTTTTTTGTTTTTCATGTTATGGATCAGTTGGGCTTAGATAAAAGCTGTTGAAACCCTTTACCCCGCTTGGATTTGGTTAATACTTGGTTTATTGCCTGCGCACCATTGGATAGTACGTCACCATACTTTAAAACCGGTTCCCACCATTTTTTTCAGCATGACTTTTGATGAAAAACGGACTTTTTTGTTTTTCATGTTATGGATCAGTTGGGCTTAGATAAAAGCTGTTGAAACCCTTTACCCCGCTTGGATTTGGTTAATACTTGGTTTATTGGCTGCGCACCATTGGATAGTACGTCACCATACTTTAAAACCGGTTCCCACCATTTTTTTCAGCATGACTTTTGATGAAAAACGGACTTTTTTGTTTTTCATGTTATGGATCAGTTGGGCTTAGATAAAAGCTGTTGAAACCCTTTACCCCGCTTGGATTTGGTTAATACTTGGTTTATTGGCTGCGCACCATTGGATAGTACGTCACCATACTTTAAAACCGGTTCCCACCATTTTTTTCAGCATGACTTTTGATGAAAAACGGACTTTTTTGTTTTTCATGTTATGGATCAGTTGGGCTTAGATAAAAGCTGTTGAAACCCTTTACCCCGCTTGGATTTGGTTAATACTTGGTTTATTGGCTGCGCACCATTGGATAGTACGTCACCATACTTTAAAACCGGTTCCCACCATTTTTTTCAGCATGACTTTTGATGAAAAACGGACTTTTTTGTTTTCCATGTTATGGATCAGTTGGGCTTAGATAAAAGCTGTTGAAACCCTTTACCCCGCTTGGATTTGGTTAATACTTGGTTTATTGGCTGCGCACCATTGGATAGTACGTCACCATACTTTAAAACCGGTTCCCACCATTTTTTTCAGCATGACTTTTGATGAAAAACGGACTTTTTTGTTTTTCATGTTATGGATCAGTTGGGCTTAGATAAAAGCTGTTGAAACCCTTTATCCCGCTTGGATTTGGTTAATACTTGGTTTATTGGCTGCGCACCATTGGATAGTACGTCACCATACTTTAAAACCGGTTCCCACCATTTTTTTCAGCATGACTTTTGATGAAAAACGGACTTTTTTGTTTTTCATGTTATGGATCAGTTGGGCTTAGATAAAAGCTGTTGAAACCCTTTACCCCGCTTGGATTTGGTTAATACTTGGTTTATTGGCTGCGCACCATTGGATAGTACGTCACCATACTTTAAAACCTGTTCCCACCATTTTTTTCAGCATGACTTTTGATGAAAAACGGACTTTTTTGTTTTTCATGTTATGGATCAGTTGGGCTTAGATAAAAGCTGTTGAAACCCTTTACCCCGCTTGGATTTGGTTAATACTTGGTTTATTGGCTGCGCACCATTGGATAGTACGTCACCATACTTTAAAACCGGTTCCCACCATTTTTTTCAGCATGACTTTTGATGAAAAACGGACTTTTTTGTTTTTCATGTTATGGATCAGTTGGGCTTAGATAAAAGCTGTTGAAACCCTTTACCCCGCTTGGATTTGGTTAATACTTGGTTTATTGGCTGCGCACCATTGGATAGTACGTCACCATACTTTAAAACCGGTTCCCACCATTTTTTTCAGCATGACTTTTGATGAAAAACGGACTTTTTTGTTTTTCATGTTATGGATCAGTTGGGCTTAGATAAAAGCTGTTGAAACCCTTTACCCCGCTTGGATTTGGTTAATACTTGGTTTATTGGCTGCGCACCATTGGATAGTACGTCACCATACTTTAAAACCGGTTCCCACCATTTTTTTCAGCATGACTTTTGATGAAAAACGGACTTTTTTGTTTTTCATGTTATGGATCAGTTGGGCTTAGATAAAAGCTGTTGAAACCCTTTACCCCGCTTGGATTTGGTTAATACTTGGTTTATTGGCTGCGCACCATTGGATAGTACGTCACCATACTTTAAAACCGGTTCCCACCATTTTTTTCAGCATGACTTTTGATGAAAAACGGACTTTTTTGTTTTTCATGTTATGGATCAGTTGGGCTTAGATAAAAGCTGTTGAAACCCTTTACCCCGCTTGGATTTGGTTAATACTTGGTTTATTGGCTGGGCACCATTGGATAGTACGTCACCATACTTTAAAACCGGTTCCCACCATTTTTTTCAGCATGACTTTTGATGAAAAACGGACTTTTTTGTTTTTCATGTTATGGATCAGTTGGGCTTAGATAAAAGCTGTTGAAACCCTTTACCCCGCTTGGATTTGGTTAATACTTGGTTTATTGGCTGCGCACCATTGGATAGTACGTCACCATACTTTAAAACCGGTTCCCACCATTTTTTTCAGCCTGACTTTTGATGAAAAACGGACTTTTTTGTTTTTCATGTTATGGATCAGTTGGGCTTAGATAAAAGCTGTTGAAACCCTTTACCCCGCTTGGATTTGGTTAATACTTGGTTTATTGGCTGCGCACCATTGGATAGTACGTCACCATACTTTAAAACCGGTTGCCACCATTTTTTTCAGCATGACTTTTGATGAAAAACGGGCTTTTTTGTTTTTCATGTTATGGATCAGTTGGGCTTAGATAAAAGCTGTTGAAACCCTTTACCCCGCTTGGATTTGGTTAATACTTGGTTTATTGGCTGCGCACCATTGGATAGTACGTCACCATACTTTAAAACCGGTTCCCACCATTTTTTTCAGCATGACTTTTGATGAAAAACGGACTTTTTTGATTTTCATGTTATGGATCAGTTGGGCTTAGATAAAAGCTGTTGAAACCCTTTACCCCGCTTGGATTTGGTTAATACTTGGTTTATTGGCTGCGCACCATTGGATAGTACGTCACCATACTTTAAAACCGGTTCCCACCATTTTTTTCAGCATGACTTTTGATGAAAAACGGACTTTTTTGTTTTTCATGTTATGGATCAGTTGGGCTTAGATTAAAGCTGTTGAAACCCTTTACCACGCTTGGATTTGGTTAATACTTGGTTTATTGGCTGCGCACCATTGGGTAGTACGTCACCATACTTTAAAACCGGTTCCCACCATTTTTTTCAGCATGACTTTTGATGAAAAACGGACTTTTTTGTTTTTCATGTTATGGATCAGTTGGGCTTAGATAAAAGCTGTTGAAACCCTTTACCCCGCTTGGATTTGGTTAATACTTGGTTTATTGGCTGCGCACCATTGGATAGTACGTCACCATACTTTAAAACCGGTTCCCACCATTTTTTTCAGCATGACTTTTGATGAAAAACGGACTTTTTTGTTTTTCATGTTATGGATCAGTTGGGCTTAGATAAAAGCTGTTGAAACCCTTTACCCCGCTTGGATTTGGTTAATACTTGGTTTATTGGCTGCGCACCATTGGATAGTACGTCACCATACTTTAAAACCGGTTCCCACCATTTTTTTCAGCATGACTTTTGATGAAAAACGGACTTTTTTGTTTTTCATGTTATGGATCAGTTGGGCTTAGATAAAAGCTGTTGAAACCCTTTACCCCGCTTGGATTTGGTTAATACTTGGTTTATTGGCTGCGCACCATTGGATAGTACGTCACCATACTTTAAAACCGGTTCCCACCATTTTTTTCAGCATGACTTTTGATGAAAAACGGACTTTTTAGTTTTTCATGTTATGGATCAGTTGGGCTTAGATAAAAGCTGTTGAAACCCTTTACCCCGCTTGGATTTGGTTAATACTTGGTTTATTGGCTGCGCACCATTGGATAGTACGTCACCATACTTTAAAACCGGTTCCCACCATTTTTTTCAGCATGACTTTTGATGAAAAACGGACTTTTTGTTTTTCATGTTATGGATCAGTTGGGCTTAGATAAAAGCTGTTGAAACCCTTTACCCCGCTTGGATTTGGTTAATACTTGGTTTATTGGCTGCTCACCATTGGATAGTACGTCACCATACTTTAAAACCGGTTCCCACCATTTTTTTCAGCATGACTTTTGATGAAAAACGGACTTTTTTGTTTTTCATGTTATGGATCAGTTGGGCTTAGATAAAAGCTGTTGAAACCCTTTACCCCGCTTGGATTTGGTTAATGCTTGGTTTATTGGCTGGGCACCATTGGATAGTACGTCACCATACTTTAAAACCGGTTCCCACCATTTTTTTCAGCATGACTTTTGATGAAAAACGGACTTTTTTGTTTTTCATGTTATGGATCAGTTGGGCTTAGATAAAAGCTGTTGAAACCCTTTACCCCGCTTGGATTTGGTTAATACTTGGTTTATTGGCTGGGCACCATTGGATAGTACGTCACCATACTTTAAAACCGGTTCCCACCATTTTTTTCAGCATGACTTTTGATGAAAAACGGACTTTTTTGTTTTTCATGTTATGGATCAGTTGGGCTTAGATAAAAGCTGTTGAAACCCTTTACCCCGCTTGGATTTGGTTAATACTTGGTTTATTGGCTGCGCACCATTGGATAGTACGTCACCATACTTTAAAACCGGTTCCCACCATTTTTTTCAGCCTGACTTTTGATGAAAAACGGACTTTTTTGTTTTTCATGTTATGGATCAGTTGGGCTTAGATAAAAGCTGTTGAAACCCTTTACCCCGCTTGGATTTGGTTAATACTTTCTTTTATTGGCTGCGCACCATTGGATAGTACGTCACCATACTTTAAAACCGGTTCCCACCATTTTTTTCAGCATGACTTTTGATGAAAAACGGACTTTTTTGTTTTTCATGTTATCGATCAGTTGGGCTTAGATAAAAGCTGTTGAAACCCTTTACCCCGCTTGGATTTGGTTAATACTTGGTTTATTGGCTGCGCACCATTGGATAGTACGTCACCATACTTTAAAACCGGTTCCCACCATTTTTTTCAGCATGACTTTTGATGAAAAACGGACTTTTTTGTTTTTCATGTTATGGATCAGTTGGGCTTAGATAAAAGCTGTTGAAACCCTTTACCCCGCTTGGATTTGGTTAATACTTGGTTTATTGGCTGCGCACCATTGGATAGTACGTCACCATACTTTAAAACCGGTTCCCACCATTTTTTTCAGCATGACTTTTGATGAAAAACGGACTTTTTTGTTTTTCATGTTATGGATCAGTTGGGCTTAGATAAAAGCTGTTGAAACCCTTTACCCCGCTTGGATTTGGTTAATACTTGGTTTATTGGCTGCGCACCATTGGATAGTACGTCACCATACTTTAAAACCGGTTCCCACCATTTTTTTCAGCATGACTTTTGATGAAAAACGGACTTTTTTGTTTTTCATGTTATGGATCAGTTGGGCTTAGATAAAAGCTGTTGAAACCCTTTACCCCGCTTGGATTTGGTTAATACTTGGTTTATTGGCTGCGCACCATTGGATAGTACGTCACCATACTTTAAAACCGGTTCCCACCATTTTTTTCAGCATGACTTTTGATGAAAAACGGACTTTTTTGTTTTTCATGTTATGGATCAGTTGGGCTTAGATAAAAGCTGTTGAAACCCTTTACCCCGCTTGGATTTGGTTAATACTTGGTTTATTGGCTGCGCACCATTGGATAGTACGTCACCATACTTTAAAACCGGTTCCCACCATTTTTTTCAGCATGACTTTTGATGAAAAACGGACTTTTTTGTTTTTCATGTTATGGATCAGTTGGGCTTAGATAAAAGCTGTTGAAACCCTTTACCCCGCTTGGATTTGGTTAATACTTGGTTTATTGGCTGCGCACCATTGGATAGTACGTCACCATACTTTAAAACCGGTTCCCACCATTTTTTTCAGCATGACTTTTGATGAAAAACGGACTTTTTTGTTTTTCATGTTATGGATCAGTTGGGCTTAGATAAAAGCTGTTGAAACCCTTTACCCCGCTTGGATTTGGTTAATACTTGGTTTATTGGCTGCGCACCATTGGATAGTACGTCACCATACTTTAAAACCGGTTCCCACCATTTTTTTCAGCATGACTTTTGATGAAAAACGGACTTTTTTGTTTTTCATGTTATGGATCAGTTGGGCTTAGATAAAAGCTGTTGAAACCCTTTACCCCGCTTGGATTTGGTTAATACTTGGTTTATTGGCTGCGCACCATTGGATAGTACGTCACCATACTTTAAAACCGGTTCCCACCATTTTTTTCAGCATGACTTTTGATGAAAAACGGACTTTTTTGTTTTTCATGTTATGGATCAGTTGGGCTTAGATAAAAGCTGTTGAAACCCTTTACCCCGCTTGGATTTGGTTAATACTTGGTTTATTGGCTGCGCACCATTGGATAGTACGTCACCATACTTTAAAACCGGTTCCCACCATTTTTTTCAGCATGACTTTTGATGAAAAACGGACTTTTTTGTTTTTCATGTTATGGATCAGTTGGGCTTAGATAAAAGCTGTTGAAACCCTTTACCCCGCTTGGATTTGGTTAATACTTGGTTTATTGGCTGCGCACCATTGGATAGTACGTCACCATACTTTAAAACCGGTTCCCACCATTTTTTTCAGCATGACTTTTGATGAAAAACGGACTTTTTTGTTTTTCATGTTATGGATCAGTTGGGCTTAGATAAAAGCTGTTGAAACCCTTTACCCCGCTTGGATTTGGTTAATACTTGGTTTATTGGCTGCGCACCATTGGATAGTACGTCACCATACTTTAAAACCGGTTCCCACCATTTTTTTCAGCATGACTTTTGATGAAAAACGGACTTTTTTGTTTTTCATGTTATGGATCAGTTGGGCTTAGATAAAAGCTGTTGAAACCCTTTACCCCGCTTGGATTTGGTTAATACTTGGTTTATTGGCTGCGCACCATTGGATAGTACGTCACCATACTTTAAAACCGGTTCCCACCATTTTTTTCAGCATGACTTTTGATGAAAAACGGACTTTTTTGTTTTTCATGTTATGGATCAGTTGGGCTTAGATAAAAGCTGTTGAAACCCTTTACCCCGCTTGGATTTGGTTAATACTTGGTTTATTGGCTGCGCACCATTGGATAGTACGTCACCATACTTTAAAACCGGTTCCCACCATTTTTTTCAGCATGACTTTTGATGAAAAACGGACTTTTTTGTTTTTCATGTTATGGATCAGTTGGGCTTAGATAAAAGCTGTTGAAACCCTTTACCCCGCTTGGATTTGGTTAATACTTGGTTTATTGGCTGCGCACCATTGGATAGTACGTCACCATACTTTAAAACCGGTTCCCACCATTTTTTTCAGCATGACTTTTGATGAAAAACGGACTTTTTTGTTTTTCATGTTATGGATCAGTTGGGCTTAGATAAAAGCTGTTGAAACCCTTTACCCCGCTTGGATTTGGTTAATACTTGGTTTATTGGCTGCGCACCATTGGATAGTACGTCACCATACTTTAAAACCGGTTCCCACCATTTTTTTCAGCATGACTTTTGATGAAAAACGGACTTTTTTGTTTTTCATGTTATGGATCAGTTGGGCTTAGATAAAAGCTGTTGAAACCCTTTACCCCGCTTGGATTTGGTTAATACTTGGTTTATTGGCTGCGCACCATTGGATAGTACGTCACCATACTTTAAAACCGGTTCCCACCATTTTTTTCAGCATGACTTTTGATGAAAAACGGACTTTTTTGTTTTTCATGTTATGGATCAGTTGGGCTTAGATAAAAGCTGTTGAAACCCTTTACCCCGCTTGGATTTGGTTAATACTTGGTTTATTGGCTGCGCACCATTGGATAGTACGTCACCATACTTTAAAACCGGTTCCCACCATTTTTTTCAGCATGACTTTTGATGAAAAACGGACTTTTTTGTTTTTCATGTTATGGATCAGTTGGGCTTAGATAAAAGCTGTTGAAACCCTTTACCCCGCTTGGATTTGGTTAATACTTGGTTTATTGGCTGCGCACCATTGGATAGTACGTCACCATACTTTAAAACCGGTTCCCACCATTTTTTTCAGCATGACTTTTGATGAAAAACGGACTTTTTTGTTTTTCATGTTATGGATCAGTTGGGCTTAGATAAAAGCTGTTGAAACCCTTTACCCCGCTTGGATTTGGTTAATACTTGGTTTATTGGCTGCGCACCATTGGATAGTACGTCACCATACTTTAAAACCGGTTCCCACCATTTTTTTCAGCATGACTTTTGATGAAAAACGGACTTTTTTGTTTTTCATGTTATGGATCAGTTGGGCTTAGATAAAAGCTGTTGAAACCCTTTACCCCGCTTGGATTTGGTTAATACTTGGTTTATTGGCTGCGCACCATTGGATAGTACGTCACCATACTTTAAAACCGGTTCCCACCATTTTTTTCAGCATGACTTTTGATGAAAAACGGACTTTTTTGTTTTTCATGTTATGGATCAGTTGGGCTTAGATAAAAGCTGTTGAAACCCTTTACCCCGCTTGGATTTGGTTAATACTTGGTTTATTGGCTGCGCACCATTGGATAGTACGTCACCATACTTTAAAACCGGTTCCCACCATTTTTTTCAGCATGACTTTTGATGAAAAACGGACTTTTTTGTTTTTCATGTTATGGATCAGTTGGGCTTAGATAAAAGCTGTTGAAACCCTTTACCCCGCTTGGATTTGGTTAATACTTGGTTTATTGGCTGCGCACCATTGGATAGTACGTCACCATACTTTAAAACCGGTTCCCACCATTTTTTTCAGCATGACTTTTGATGAAAAACGGACTTTTTTGTTTTTCATGTTATGGATCAGTTGGGCTTAGATAAAAGCTGTTGAAACCCTTTACCCCGCTTGGATTTGGTTAATACTTGGTTTATTGGCTGCGCACCATTGGATAGTACGTCACCATACTTTAAAACCGGTTCCCACCATTTTTTTCAGCATGACTTTTGATGAAAAACGGACTTTTTTGTTTTTCATGTTATGGATCAGTTGGGCTTAGATAAAAGCTGTTGAAACCCTTTACCCCGCTTGGATTTGGTTAATACTTGGTTTATTGGCTGCGCACCATTGGATAGTACGTCACCATACTTTAAAACCGGTTCCCACCATTTTTTTCAGCATGACTTTTGATGAAAAACGGACTTTTTTGTTTTTCATGTTATGGATCAGTTGGGCTTAGATAAAAGCTGTTGAAACCCTTTACCCCGCTTGGATTTGGTTAATACTTGGTTTATTGGCTGCGCACCATTGGATAGTACGTCACCATACTTTAAAACCGGTTCCCACCATTTTTTTCAGCATGACTTTTGATGAAAAACGGACTTTTTTGTTTTTCATGTTATGGATCAGTTGGGCTTAGATAAAAGCTGTTGAAACCCTTTACCCCGCTTGGATTTGGTTAATACTTGGTTTATTGGCTGCGCACCATTGGATAGTACGTCACCATACTTTAAAACCGGTTCCCACCATTTTTTTCAGCATGACTTTTGATGAAAAACGGACTTTTTTGTTTTTCATGTTATGGATCAGTTGGGCTTAGATAAAAGCTGTTGAAACCCTTTACCCCGCTTGGATTTGGTTAATACTTGGTTTATTGGCTGCGCACCATTGGATAGTACGTCACCATACTTTAAAACCGGTTCCCACCATTTTTTTCAGCATGACTTTTGATGAAAAACGGACTTTTTTGTTTTTCATGTTATGGATCAGTTGGGCTTAGATAAAAGCTGTTGAAACCCTTTACCCCGCTTGGATTTGGTTAATACTTGGTTTATTGGCTGCGCACCATTGGATAGTACGTCACCATACTTTAAAACCGGTTCCCACCATTTTTTTCAGCATGACTTTTGATGAAAAACGGACTTTTTTGTTTTTCATGTTATGGATCAGTTGGGCTTAGATAAAAGCTGTTGAAACCCTTTACCCCGCTTGGATTTGGTTAATACTTGGTTTATTGGCTGCGCACCATTGGATAGTACGTCACCATACTTTAAAACCGGTTCCCACCATTTTTTTCAGCATGACTTTTGATGAAAAACGGACTTTTTTGTTTTTCATGTTATGGATCAGTTGGGCTTAGATAAAAGCTGTTGAAACCCTTTACCCCGCTTGGATTTGGTTAATACTTGGTTTATTGGCTGCGCACCATTGGATAGTACGTCACCATACTTTAAAACCGGTTCCCACCATTTTTTTCAGCATGACTTTTGATGAAAAACGGACTTTTTTGTTTTTCATGTTATGGATCAGTTGGGCTTAGATAAAAGCTGTTGAAACCCTTTACCCCGCTTGGATTTGGTTAATACTTGGTTTATTGGCTGCGCACCATTGGATAGTACGTCACCATACTTTAAAACCGGTTCCCACCATTTTTTTCAGCATGACTTTTGATGAAAAACGGACTTTTTTGTTTTTCATGTTATGGATCAGTTGGGCTTAGATAAAAGCTGTTGAAACCCTTTACCCCGCTTGGATTTGGTTAATACTTGGTTTATTGGCTGCGCACCATTGGATAGTACGTCACCATACTTTAAAACCGGTTCCCACCATTTTTTTCAGCATGACTTTTGATGAAAAACGGACTTTTTTGTTTTTCATGTTATGGATCAGTTGGGCTTAGATAAAAGCTGTTGAAACCCTTTACCCCGCTTGGATTTGGTTAATACTTGGTTTATTGGCTGCGCACCATTGGATAGTACGTCACCATACTTTAAAACCGGTTCCCACCATTTTTTTCAGCATGACTTTTGATGAAAAACGGACTTTTTTGTTTTTCATGTTATGGATCAGTTGGGCTTAGATAAAAGCTGTTGAAACCCTTTACCCCGCTTGGATTTGGTTAATACTTGGTTTATTGGCTGCGCACCATTGGATAGTACGTCACCATACTTTAAAACCGGTTCCCACCATTTTTTTCAGCATGACTTTTGATGAAAAACGGACTTTTTTGTTTTTCATGTTATGGATCAGTTGGGCTTAGATAAAAGCTGTTGAAACCCTTTACCCCGCTTGGATTTGGTTAATACTTGGTTTATTGGCTGCGCACCATTGGATAGTACGTCACCATACTTTAAAACCGGTTCCCACCATTTTTTTCAGCATGACTTTTGATGAAAAACGGACTTTTTTGTTTTTCATGTTATGGATCAGTTGGGCTTAGATAAAAGCTGTTGAAACCCTTTACCCCGCTTGGATTTGGTTAATACTTGGTTTATTGGCTGCGCACCATTGGATAGTACGTCACCATACTTTAAAACCGGTTCCCACCATTTTTTTCAGCATGACTTTTGATGAAAAACGGACTTTTTTGTTTTTCATGTTATGGATCAGTTGGGCTTAGATAAAAGCTGTTGAAACCCTTTACCCCGCTTGGATTTGGTTAATACTTGGTTTATTGGCTGCGCACCATTGGATAGTACGTCACCATACTTTAAAACCGGTTCCCACCATTTTTTTCAGCATGACTTTTGATGAAAAACGGACTTTTTTGTTTTTCATGTTATGGATCAGTTGGGCTTAGATAAAAGCTGTTGAAACCCTTTACCCCGCTTGGATTTGGTTAATACTTGGTTTATTGGCTGCGCACCATTGGATAGTACGTCACCATACTTTAAAACCGGTTCCCACCATTTTTTTCAGCATGACTTTTGATGAAAAACGGACTTTTTTGTTTTTCATGTTATGGATCAGTTGGGCTTAGATAAAAGCTGTTGAAACCCTTTACCCCGCTTGGATTTGGTTAATACTTGGTTTATTGGCTGCGCACCATTGGATAGTACGTCACCATACTTTAAAACCGGTTCCCACCATTTTTTTCAGCATGACTTTTGATGAAAAACGGACTTTTTTGTTTTTCATGTTATGGATCAGTTGGGCTTAGATAAAAGCTGTTGAAACCCTTTACCCCGCTTGGATTTGGTTAATACTTGGTTTATTGGCTGCGCACCATTGGATAGTACGTCACCATACTTTAAAACCGGTTCCCACCATTTTTTTCAGCATGACTTTTGATGAAAAACGGACTTTTTTGTTTTTCATGTTATGGATCAGTTGGGCTTAGATAAAAGCTGTTGAAACCCTTTACCCCGCTTGGATTTGGTTAATACTTGGTTTATTGGCTGCGCACCATTGGATAGTACGTCACCATACTTTAAAACCGGTTCCCACCATTTTTTTCAGCATGACTTTTGATGAAAAACGGACTTTTTTGTTTTTCATGTTATGGATCAGTTGGGCTTAGATAAAAGCTGTTGAAACCCTTTACCCCGCTTGGATTTGGTTAATACTTGGTTTATTGGCTGCGCACCATTGGATAGTACGTCACCATACTTTAAAACCGGTTCCCACCATTTTTTTCAGCATGACTTTTGATGAAAAACGGACTTTTTTGTTTTTCATGTTATGGATCAGTTGGGCTTAGATAAAAGCTGTTGAAACCCTTTACCCCGCTTGGATTTGGTTAATACTTGGTTTATTGGCTGCGCACCATTGGATAGTACGTCACCATACTTTAAAACCGGTTCCCACCATTTTTTTCAGCATGACTTTTGATGAAAAACGGACTTTTTTGTTTTTCATGTTATGGATCAGTTGGGCTTAGATAAAAGCTGTTGAAACCCTTTACCCCGCTTGGATTTGGTTAATACTTGGTTTATTGGCTGCGCACCATTGGATAGTACGTCACCATACTTTAAAACCGGTTCCCACCATTTTTTTCAGCATGACTTTTGATGAAAAACGGACTTTTTTGTTTTTCATGTTATGGATCAGTTGGGCTTAGATAAAAGCTGTTGAAACCCTTTACCCCGCTTGGATTTGGTTAATACTTGGTTTATTGGCTGCGCACCATTGGATAGTACGTCACCATACTTTAAAACCGGTTCCCACCATTTTTTTCAGCATGACTTTTGATGAAAAACGGACTTTTTTGTTTTTCATGTTATGGATCAGTTGGGCTTAGATAAAAGCTGTTGAAACCCTTTACCCCGCTTGGATTTGGTTAATACTTGGTTTATTGGCTGCGCACCATTGGATAGTACGTCACCATACTTTAAAACCGGTTCCCACCATTTTTTTCAGCATGACTTTTGATGAAAAACGGACTTTTTTGTTTTTCATGTTATGGATCAGTTGGGCTTAGATAAAAGCTGTTGAAACCCTTTACCCCGCTTGGATTTGGTTAATACTTGGTTTATTGGCTGCGCACCATTGGATAGTACGTCACCATACTTTAAAACCGGTTCCCACCATTTTTTTCAGCATGACTTTTGATGAAAAACGGACTTTTTTGTTTTTCATGTTATGGATCAGTTGGGCTTAGATAAAAGCTGTTGAAACCCTTTACCCCGCTTGGATTTGGTTAATACTTGGTTTATTGGCTGCGCACCATTGGATAGTACGTCACCATACTTTAAAACCGGTTCCCACCATTTTTTTCAGCATGACTTTTGATGAAAAACGGACTTTTTTGTTTTTCATGTTATGGATCAGTTGGGCTTAGATAAAAGCTGTTGAAACCCTTTACCCCGCTTGGATTTGGTTAATACTTGGTTTATTGGCTGCGCACCATTGGATAGTACGTCACCATACTTTAAAACCGGTTCCCACCATTTTTTTCAGCATGACTTTTGATGAAAAACGGACTTTTTTGTTTTTCATGTTATGGATCAGTTGGGCTTAGATAAAAGCTGTTGAAACCCTTTACCCCGCTTGGATTTGGTTAATACTTGGTTTATTGGCTGCGCACCATTGGATAGTACGTCACCATACTTTAAAACCGGTTCCCACCATTTTTTTCAGCATGACTTTTGATGAAAAACGGACTTTTTTGTTTTTCATGTTATGGATCAGTTGGGCTTAGATAAAAGCTGTTGAAACCCTTTACCCCGCTTGGATTTGGTTAATACTTGGTTTATTGGCTGCGCACCATTGGATAGTACGTCACCATACTTTAAAACCGGTTCCCACCATTTTTTTCAGCATGACTTTTGATGAAAAACGGACTTTTTTGTTTTTCATGTTATGGATCAGTTGGGCTTAGATAAAAGCTGTTGAAACCCTTTACCCCGCTTGGATTTGGTTAATACTTGGTTTATTGGCTGCGCACCATTGGATAGTACGTCACCATACTTTAAAACCGGTTCCCACCATTTTTTTCAGCATGACTTTTGATGAAAAACGGACTTTTTTGTTTTTCATGTTATGGATCAGTTGGGCTTAGATAAAAGCTGTTGAAACCCTTTACCCCGCTTGGATTTGGTTAATACTTGGTTTATTGGCTGCGCACCATTGGATAGTACGTCACCATACTTTAAAACCGGTTCCCACCATTTTTTTCAGCATGACTTTTGATGAAAAACGGACTTTTTTGTTTTTCATGTTATGGATCAGTTGGGCTTAGATAAAAGCTGTTGAAACCCTTTACCCCGCTTGGATTTGGTTAATACTTGGTTTATTGGCTGCGCACCATTGGATAGTACGTCACCATACTTTAAAACCGGTTCCCACCATTTTTTTCAGCATGACTTTTGATGAAAAACGGACTTTTTTGTTTTTCATGTTATGGATCAGTTGGGCTTAGATAAAAGCTGTTGAAACCCTTTACCCCGCTTGGATTTGGTTAATACTTGGTTTATTGGCTGCGCACCATTGGATAGTACGTCACCATACTTTAAAACCGGTTCCCACCATTTTTTTCAGCATGACTTTTGATGAAAAACGGACTTTTTTGTTTTTCATGTTATGGATCAGTTGGGCTTAGATAAAAGCTGTTGAAACCCTTTACCCCGCTTGGATTTGGTTAATACTTGGTTTATTGGCTGCGCACCATTGGATAGTACGTCACCATACTTTAAAACCGGTTCCCACCATTTTTTTCAGCATGACTTTTGATGAAAAACGGACTTTTTTGTTTTTCATGTTATGGATCAGTTGGGCTTAGATAAAAGCTGTTGAAACCCTTTACCCCGCTTGGATTTGGTTAATACTTGGTTTATTGGCTGCGCACCATTGGATAGTACGTCACCATACTTTAAAACCGGTTCCCACCATTTTTTTCAGCATGACTTTTGATGAAAAACGGACTTTTTTGTTTTTCATGTTATGGATCAGTTGGGCTTAGATAAAAGCTGTTGAAACCCTTTACCCCGCTTGGATTTGGTTAATACTTGGTTTATTGGCTGCGCACCATTGGATAGTACGTCACCATACTTTAAAACCGGTTCCCACCATTTTTTTCAGCATGACTTTTGATGAAAAACGGACTTTTTTGTTTTTCATGTTATGGATCAGTTGGGCTTAGATAAAAGCTGTTGAAACCCTTTACCCCGCTTGGATTTGGTTAATACTTGGTTTATTGGCTGCGCACCATTGGATAGTACGTCACCATACTTTAAAACCGGTTCCCACCATTTTTTTCAGCATGACTTTTGATGAAAAACGGACTTTTTTGTTTTTCATGTTATGGATCAGTTGGGCTTAGATAAAAGCTGTTGAAACCCTTTACCCCGCTTGGATTTGGTTAATACTTGGTTTATTGGCTGCGCACCATTGGATAGTACGTCACCATACTTTAAAACCGGTTCCCACCATTTTTTTCAGCATGACTTTTGATGAAAAACGGACTTTTTTGTTTTTCATGTTATGGATCAGTTGGGCTTAGATAAAAGCTGTTGAAACCCTTTACCCCGCTTGGATTTGGTTAATACTTGGTTTATTGGCTGCGCACCATTGGATAGTACGTCACCATACTTTAAAACCGGTTCCCACCATTTTTTTCAGCATGACTTTTGATGAAAAACGGACTTTTTTGTTTTTCATGTTATGGATCAGTTGGGCTTAGATAAAAGCTGTTGAAACCCTTTACCCCGCTTGGATTTGGTTAATACTTGGTTTATTGGCTGCGCACCATTGGATAGTACGTCACCATACTTTAAAACCGGTTCCCACCATTTTTTTCAGCATGACTTTTGATGAAAAACGGACTTTTTTGTTTTTCATGTTATGGATCAGTTGGGCTTAGATAAAAGCTGTTGAAACCCTTTACCCCGCTTGGATTTGGTTAATACTTGGTTTATTGGCTGCGCACCATTGGATAGTACGTCACCATACTTTAAAACCGGTTCCCACCATTTTTTTCAGCATGACTTTTGATGAAAAACGGACTTTTTTGTTTTTCATGTTATGGATCAGTTGGGCTTAGATAAAAGCTGTTGAAACCCTTTACCCCGCTTGGATTTGGTTAATACTTGGTTTATTGGCTGCGCACCATTGGATAGTACGTCACCATACTTTAAAACCGGTTCCCACCATTTTTTTCAGCATGACTTTTGATGAAAAACGGACTTTTTTGTTTTTCATGTTATGGATCAGTTGGGCTTAGATAAAAGCTGTTGAAACCCTTTACCCCGCTTGGATTTGGTTAATACTTGGTTTATTGGCTGCGCACCATTGGATAGTACGTCACCATACTTTAAAACCGGTTCCCACCATTTTTTTCAGCATGACTTTTGATGAAAAACGGACTTTTTTGTTTTTCATGTTATGGATCAGTTGGGCTTAGATAAAAGCTGTTGAAACCCTTTACCCCGCTTGGATTTGGTTAATACTTGGTTTATTGGCTGCGCACCATTGGATAGTACGTCACCATACTTTAAAACCGGTTCCCACCATTTTTTTCAGCATGACTTTTGATGAAAAACGGACTTTTTTGTTTTTCATGTTATGGATCAGTTGGGCTTAGATAAAAGCTGTTGAAACCCTTTACCCCGCTTGGATTTGGTTAATACTTGGTTTATTGGCTGCGCACCATTGGATAGTACGTCACCATACTTTAAAACCGGTTCCCACCATTTTTTTCAGCATGACTTTTGATGAAAAACGGACTTTTTTGTTTTTCATGTTATGGATCAGTTGGGCTTAGATAAAAGCTGTTGAAACCCTTTACCCCGCTTGGATTTGGTTAATACTTGGTTTATTGGCTGCGCACCATTGGATAGTACGTCACCATACTTTAAAACCGGTTCCCACCATTTTTTTCAGCATGACTTTTGATGAAAAACGGACTTTTTTGTTTTTCATGTTATGGATCAGTTGGGCTTAGATAAAAGCTGTTGAAACCCTTTACCCCGCTTGGATTTGGTTAATACTTGGTTTATTGGCTGCGCACCATTGGATAGTACGTCACCATACTTTAAAACCGGTTCCCACCATTTTTTTCAGCATGACTTTTGATGAAAAACGGACTTTTTTGTTTTTCATGTTATGGATCAGTTGGGCTTAGATAAAAGCTGTTGAAACCCTTTACCCCGCTTGGATTTGGTTAATACTTGGTTTATTGGCTGCGCACCATTGGATAGTACGTCACCATACTTTAAAACCGGTTCCCACCATTTTTTTCAGCATGACTTTTGATGAAAAACGGACTTTTTTGTTTTTCATGTTATGGATCAGTTGGGCTTAGATAAAAGCTGTTGAAACCCTTTACCCCGCTTGGATTTGGTTAATACTTGGTTTATTGGCTGCGCACCATTGGATAGTACGTCACCATACTTTAAAACCGGTTCCCACCATTTTTTTCAGCATGACTTTTGATGAAAAACGGACTTTTTTGTTTTTCATGTTATGGATCAGTTGGGCTTAGATAAAAGCTGTTGAAACCCTTTACCCCGCTTGGATTTGGTTAATACTTGGTTTATTGGCTGCGCACCATTGGATAGTACGTCACCATACTTTAAAACCGGTTCCCACCATTTTTTTCAGCATGACTTTTGATGAAAAACGGACTTTTTTGTTTTTCATGTTATGGATCAGTTGGGCTTAGATAAAAGCTGTTGAAACCCTTTACCCCGCTTGGATTTGGTTAATACTTGGTTTATTGGCTGCGCACCATTGGATAGTACGTCACCATACTTTAAAACCGGTTCCCACCATTTTTTTCAGCATGACTTTTGATGAAAAACGGACTTTTTTGTTTTTCATGTTATGGATCAGTTGGGCTTAGATAAAAGCTGTTGAAACCCTTTACCCCGCTTGGATTTGGTTAATACTTGGTTTATTGGCTGCGCACCATTGGATAGTACGTCACCATACTTTAAAACCGGTTCCCACCATTTTTTTCAGCATGACTTTTGATGAAAAACGGACTTTTTTGTTTTTCATGTTATGGATCAGTTGGGCTTAGATAAAAGCTGTTGAAACCCTTTACCCCGCTTGGATTTGGTTAATACTTGGTTTATTGGCTGCGCACCATTGGATAGTACGTCACCATACTTTAAAACCGGTTCCCACCATTTTTTTCAGCATGACTTTTGATGAAAAACGGACTTTTTTGTTTTTCATGTTATGGATCAGTTGGGCTTAGATAAAAGCTGTTGAAACCCTTTACCCCGCTTGGATTTGGTTAATACTTGGTTTATTGGCTGCGCACCATTGGATAGTACGTCACCATACTTTAAAACCGGTTCCCACCATTTTTTTCAGCATGACTTTTGATGAAAAACGGACTTTTTTGTTTTTCATGTTATGGATCAGTTGGGCTTAGATAAAAGCTGTTGAAACCCTTTACCCCGCTTGGATTTGGTTAATACTTGGTTTATTGGCTGCGCACCATTGGATAGTACGTCACCATACTTTAAAACCGGTTCCCACCATTTTTTTCAGCATGACTTTTGATGAAAAACGGACTTTTTTGTTTTTCATGTTATGGATCAGTTGGGCTTAGATAAAAGCTGTTGAAACCCTTTACCCCGCTTGGATTTGGTTAATACTTGGTTTATTGGCTGCGCACCATTGGATAGTACGTCACCATACTTTAAAACCGGTTCCCACCATTTTTTTCAGCATGACTTTTGATGAAAAACGGACTTTTTTGTTTTTCATGTTATGGATCAGTTGGGCTTAGATAAAAGCTGTTGAAACCCTTTACCCCGCTTGGATTTGGTTAATACTTGGTTTATTGGCTGCGCACCATTGGATAGTACGTCACCATACTTTAAAACCGGTTCCCACCATTTTTTTCAGCATGACTTTTGATGAAAAACGGACTTTTTTGTTTTTCATGTTATGGATCAGTTGGGCTTAGATAAAAGCTGTTGAAACCCTTTACCCCGCTTGGATTTGGTTAATACTTGGTTTATTGGCTGCGCACCATTGGATAGTACGTCACCATACTTTAAAACCGGTTCCCACCATTTTTTTCAGCATGACTTTTGATGAAAAACGGACTTTTTTGTTTTTCATGTTATGGATCTAGTTGGGCTTAGATAAAAGCTGTTGAAACCCTTTACCCCGCTTGGATTTGGTTAATACTTGGTTTATTGGCTGCGCACCATTGGATAGTACGTCACCATACTTTAAAACCGGTTCCCACCATTTTTTTCAGCATGACTTTTGATGAAAAACGGACTTTTTTGTTTTTCATGTTATGGATCAGTTGGGCTTAGATAAAAGCTGTTGAAACCCTTTACCCCGCTTGGATTTGGTTAATACTTGGTTTATTGGCTGCGCACCATTGGATAGTACGTCACCATACTTTAAAACCGGTTCCCACCATTTTTTTCAGCATGACTTTTGATGAAAAACGGACTTTTTTGTTTTTCATGTTATGGATCAGTTGGGCTTAGATAAAAGCTGTTGAAACCCTTTACCCCGCTTGGATTTGGTTAATACTTGGTTTATTGGCTGCGCACCATTGGATAGTACGTCACCATACTTTAAAACCGGTTCCCACCATTTTTTTCAGCATGACTTTTGATGAAAAACGGACTTTTTTGTTTTTCATGTTATGGATCAGTTGGGCTTAGATAAAAGCTGTTGAAACCCTTTACCCCGCTTGGATTTGGTTAATACTTGGTTTATTGGCTGCGCACCATTGGATAGTACGTCACCATACTTTAAAACCGGTTCCCACCATTTTTTTCAGCATGACTTTTGATGAAAAACGGACTTTTTTGTTTTTCATGTTATGGATCAGTTGGGCTTAGATAAAAGCTGTTGAAACCCTTTACCCCGCTTGGATTTGGTTAATACTTGGTTTATTGGCTGCGCACCATTGGATAGTACGTCACCATACTTTAAAACCGGTTCCCACCATTTTTTTCAGCATGACTTTTGATGAAAAACGGACTTTTTTGTTTTTCATGTTATGGATCAGTTGGGCTTAGATAAAAGCTGTTGAAACCCTTTACCCCGCTTGGATTTGGTTAATACTTGGTTTATTGGCTGCGCACCATTGGATAGTACGTCACCATACTTTAAAACCGGTTCCCACCATTTTTTTCAGCATGACTTTTGATGAAAAACGGACTTTTTTGTTTTTCATGTTATGGATCAGTTGGGCTTAGATAAAAGCTGTTGAAACCCTTTACCCCGCTTGGATTTGGTTAATACTTGGTTTATTGGCTGCGCACCATTGGATAGTACGTCACCATACTTTAAAACCGGTTCCCACCATTTTTTTCAGCATGACTTTTGATGAAAAACGGACTTTTTTGTTTTTCATGTTATGGATCAGTTGGGCTTAGATAAAAGCTGTTGAAACCCTTTACCCCGCTTGGATTTGGTTAATACTTGGTTTATTGGCTGCGCACCATTGGATAGTACGTCACCATACTTTAAAACCGGTTCCCACCATTTTTTTCAGCATGACTTTTGATGAAAAACGGACTTTTTTGTTTTTCATGTTATGGATCAGTTGGGCTTAGATAAAAGCTGTTGAAACCCTTTACCCCGCTTGGATTTGGTTAATACTTGGTTTATTGGCTGCGCACCATTGGATAGTACGTCACCATACTTTAAAACCGGTTCCCACCATTTTTTTCAGCATGACTTTTGATGAAAAACGGACTTTTTTGTTTTTCATGTTATGGATCAGTTGGGCTTAGATAAAAGCTGTTGAAACCCTTTACCCCGCTTGGATTTGGTTAATACTTGGTTTATTGGCTGCGCACCATTGGATAGTACGTCACCATACTTTAAAACCGGTTCCCACCATTTTTTTCAGCATGACTTTTGATGAAAAACGGACTTTTTTGTTTTTCATGTTATGGATCAGTTGGGCTTAGATAAAAGCTGTTGAAACCCTTTACCCCGCTTGGATTTGGTTAATACTTGGTTTATTGGCTGCGCACCATTGGATAGTACGTCACCATACTTTAAAACCGGTTCCCACCATTTTTTTCAGCATGACTTTTGATGAAAAACGGACTTTTTTGTTTTTCATGTTATGGATCAGTTGGGCTTAGATAAAAGCTGTTGAAACCCTTTACCCCGCTTGGATTTGGTTAATACTTGGTTTATTGGCTGCGCACCATTGGATAGTACGTCACCATACTTTAAAACCGGTTCCCACCATTTTTTTCAGCATGACTTTTGATGAAAAACGGACTTTTTTGTTTTTCATGTTATGGATCAGTTGGGCTTAGATAAAAGCTGTTGAAACCCTTTACCCCGCTTGGATTTGGTTAATACTTGGTTTATTGGCTGCGCACCATTGGATAGTACGTCACCATACTTTAAAACCGGTTCCCACCATTTTTTTCAGCATGACTTTTGATGAAAAACGGACTTTTTTGTTTTTCATGTTATGGATCAGTTGGGCTTAGATAAAAGCTGTTGAAACCCTTTACCCCGCTTGGATTTGGTTAATACTTGGTTTATTGGCTGCGCACCATTGGATAGTACGTCACCATACTTTAAAACCGGTTCCCACCATTTTTTTCAGCATGACTTTTGATGAAAAACGGACTTTTTTGTTTTTCATGTTATGGATCAGTTGGGCTTAGATAAAAGCTGTTGAAACCCTTTACCCCGCTTGGATTTGGTTAATACTTGGTTTATTGGCTGCGCACCATTGGATAGTACGTCACCATACTTTAAAACCGGTTCCCACCATTTTTTTCAGCATGACTTTTGATGAAAAACGGACTTTTTTGTTTTTCATGTTATGGATCAGTTGGGCTTAGATAAAAGCTGTTGAAACCCTTTACCCCGCTTGGATTTGGTTAATACTTGGTTTATTGGCTGCGCACCATTGGATAGTACGTCACCATACTTTAAAACCGGTTCCCACCATTTTTTTCAGCATGACTTTTGATGAAAAACGGACTTTTTTGTTTTTCATGTTATGGATCAGTTGGGCTTAGATAAAAGCTGTTGAAACCCTTTACCCCGCTTGGATTTGGTTAATACTTGGTTTATTGGCTGCGCACCATTGGATAGTACGTCACCATACTTTAAAACCGGTTCCCACCATTTTTTTCAGCATGACTTTTGATGAAAAACGGACTTTTTTGTTTTTCATGTTATGGATCAGTTGGGCTTAGATAAAAGCTGTTGAAACCCTTTACCCCGCTTGGATTTGGTTAATACTTGGTTTATTGGCTGCGCACCATTGGATAGTACGTCACCATACTTTAAAACCGGTTCCCACCATTTTTTTCAGCATGACTTTTGATGAAAAACGGACTTTTTTGTTTTTCATGTTATGGATCAGTTGGGCTTAGATAAAAGCTGTTGAAACCCTTTACCCCGCTTGGATTTGGTTAATACTTGGTTTATTGGCTGCGCACCATTGGATAGTACGTCACCATACTTTAAAACCGGTTCCCACCATTTTTTTCAGCATGACTTTTGATGAAAAACGGACTTTTTTGTTTTTCATGTTATGGATCAGTTGGGCTTAGATAAAAGCTGTTGAAACCCTTTACCCCGCTTGGATTTGGTTAATACTTGGTTTATTGGCTGCGCACCATTGGATAGTACGTCACCATACTTTAAAACCGGTTCCCACCATTTTTTTCAGCATGACTTTTGATGAAAAACGGACTTTTTTGTTTTTCATGTTATGGATCAGTTGGGCTTAGATAAAAGCTGTTGAAACCCTTTACCCCGCTTGGATTTGGTTAATACTTGGTTTATTGGCTGCGCACCATTGGATAGTACGTCACCATACTTTAAAACCGGTTCCCACCATTTTTTTCAGCATGACTTTTGATGAAAAACGGACTTTTTTGTTTTTCATGTTATGGATCAGTTGGGCTTAGATAAAAGCTGTTGAAACCCTTTACCCCGCTTGGATTTGGTTAATACTTGGTTTATTGGCTGCGCACCATTGGATAGTACGTCACCATACTTTAAAACCGGTTCCCACCATTTTTTTCAGCATGACTTTTGATGAAAAACGGACTTTTTTGTTTTTCATGTTATGGATCAGTTGGGCTTAGATAAAAGCTGTTGAAACCCTTTACCCCGCTTGGATTTGGTTAATACTTGGTTTATTGGCTGCGCACCATTGGATAGTACGTCACCATACTTTAAAACCGGTTCCCACCATTTTTTTCAGCATGACTTTTGATGAAAAACGGACTTTTTTGTTTTTCATGTTATGGATCAGTTGGGCTTAGATAAAAGCTGTTGAAACCCTTTACCCCGCTTGGATTTGGTTAATACTTGGTTTATTGGCTGCGCACCATTGGATAGTACGTCACCATACTTTAAAACCGGTTCCCACCATTTTTTTCAGCATGACTTTTGATGAAAAACGGACTTTTTTGTTTTTCATGTTATGGATCAGTTGGGCTTAGATAAAAGCTGTTGAAACCCTTTACCCCGCTTGGATTTGGTTAATACTTGGTTTATTGGCTGCGCACCATTGGATAGTACGTCACCATACTTTAAAACCGGTTCCCACCATTTTTTTCAGCATGACTTTTGATGAAAAACGGACTTTTTTGTTTTTCATGTTATGGATCAGTTGGGCTTAGATAAAAGCTGTTGAAACCCTTTACCCCGCTTGGATTTGGTTAATACTTGGTTTATTGGCTGCGCACCATTGGATAGTACGTCACCATACTTTAAAACCGGTTCCCACCATTTTTTTCAGCATGACTTTTGATGAAAAACGGACTTTTTTGTTTTTCATGTTATGGATCAGTTGGGCTTAGATAAAAGCTGTTGAAACCCTTTACCCCGCTTGGATTTGGTTAATACTTGGTTTATTGGCTGCGCACCATTGGATAGTACGTCACCATACTTTAAAACCGGTTCCCACCATTTTTTTCAGCATGACTTTTGATGAAAAACGGACTTTTTTGTTTTTCATGTTATGGATCAGTTGGGCTTAGATAAAAGCTGTTGAAACCCTTTACCCCGCTTGGATTTGGTTAATACTTGGTTTATTGGCTGCGCACCATTGGATAGTACGTCACCATACTTTAAAACCGGTTCCCACCATTTTTTTCAGCATGACTTTTGATGAAAAACGGACTTTTTTGTTTTTCATGTTATGGATCAGTTGGGCTTAGATAAAAGCTGTTGAAACCCTTTACCCCGCTTGGATTTGGTTAATACTTGGTTTATTGGCTGCGCACCATTGGATAGTACGTCACCATACTTTAAAACCGGTTCCCACCATTTTTTTCAGCATGACTTTTGATGAAAAACGGACTTTTTTGTTTTTCATGTTATGGATCAGTTGGGCTTAGATAAAAGCTGTTGAAACCCTTTACCCCGCTTGGATTTGGTTAATACTTGGTTTATTGGCTGCGCACCATTGGATAGTACGTCACCATACTTTAAAACCGGTTCCCACCATTTTTTTCAGCATGACTTTTGATGAAAAACGGACTTTTTTGTTTTTCATGTTATGGATCAGTTGGGCTTAGATAAAAGCTGTTGAAACCCTTTACCCCGCTTGGATTTGGTTAATACTTGGTTTATTGGCTGCGCACCATTGGATAGTACGTCACCATACTTTAAAACCGGTTCCCACCATTTTTTTCAGCATGACTTTTGATGAAAAACGGACTTTTTTGTTTTTCATGTTATGGATCAGTTGGGCTTAGATAAAAGCTGTTGAAACCCTTTACCCCGCTTGGATTTGGTTAATACTTGGTTTATTGGCTGCGCACCATTGGATAGTACGTCACCATACTTTAAAACCGGTTCCCACCATTTTTTTCAGCATGACTTTTGATGAAAAACGGACTTTTTTGTTTTTCATGTTATGGATCAGTTGGGCTTAGATAAAAGCTGTTGAAACCCTTTACCCCGCTTGGATTTGGTTAATACTTGGTTTATTGGCTGCGCACCATTGGATAGTACGTCACCATACTTTAAAACCGGTTCCCACCATTTTTTTCAGCATGACTTTTGATGAAAAACGGACTTTTTTGTTTTTCATGTTATGGATCAGTTGGGCTTAGATAAAAGCTGTTGAAACCCTTTACCCCGCTTGGATTTGGTTAATACTTGGTTTATTGGCTGCGCACCATTGGATAGTACGTCACCATACTTTAAAACCGGTTCCCACCATTTTTTTCAGCATGACTTTTGATGAAAAACGGACTTTTTTGTTTTTCATGTTATGGATCAGTTGGGCTTAGATAAAAGCTGTTGAAACCCTTTACCCCGCTTGGATTTGGTTAATACTTGGTTTATTGGCTGCGCACCATTGGATAGTACGTCACCATACTTTAAAACCGGTTCCCACCATTTTTTTCAGCATGACTTTTGATGAAAAACGGACTTTTTTGTTTTTCATGTTATGGATCAGTTGGGCTTAGATAAAAGCTGTTGAAACCCTTTACCCCGCTTGGATTTGGTTAATACTTGGTTTATTGGCTGCGCACCATTGGATAGTACGTCACCATACTTTAAAACCGGTTCCCACCATTTTTTTCAGCATGACTTTTGATGAAAAACGGACTTTTTTGTTTTTCATGTTATGGATCAGTTGGGCTTAGATAAAAGCTGTTGAAACCCTTTACCCCGCTTGGATTTGGTTAATACTTGGTTTATTGGCTGCGCACCATTGGATAGTACGTCACCATACTTTAAAACCGGTTCCCACCATTTTTTTCAGCATGACTTTTGATGAAAAACGGACTTTTTTGTTTTTCATGTTATGGATCAGTTGGGCTTAGATAAAAGCTGTTGAAACCCTTTACCCCGCTTGGATTTGGTTAATACTTGGTTTATTGGCTGCGCACCATTGGATAGTACGTCACCATACTTTAAAACCGGTTCCCACCACCATTTTTTTCAGCATGACTTTTGATGAAAAACGGACTTTTTTGTTTTTCATGTTATGGATCAGTTGGGCTTAGATAAAAGCTGTTGAAACCCTTTACCCCGCTTGGATTTGGTTAATACTTGGTTTATTGGCTGCGCACCATTGGATAGTACGTCACCATACTTTAAAACCGGTTCCCACCATTTTTTTCAGCATGACTTTTGATGAAAAACGGACTTTTTTGTTTTTCATGTTATGGATCAGTTGGGCTTAGATAAAAGCTGTTGAAACCCTTTACCCCGCTTGGATTTGGTTAATACTTGGTTTATTGGCTGCGCACCATTGGATAGTACGTCACCATACTTTAAAACCGGTTCCCACCATTTTTTTCAGCATGACTTTTGATGAAAAACGGACTTTTTTGTTTTTCATGTTATGGATCAGTTGGGCTTAGATAAAAGCTGTTGAAACCCTTTACCCCGCTTGGATTTGGTTAATACTTGGTTTATTGGCTGCGCACCATTGGATAGTACGTCACCATACTTTAAAACCGGTTCCCACCATTTTTTTCAGCATGACTTTTGATGAAAAACGGACTTTTTTGTTTTTCATGTTATGGATCAGTTGGGCTTAGATAAAAGCTGTTGAAACCCTTTACCCCGCTTGGATTTGGTTAATACTTGGTTTATTGGCTGCGCACCATTGGATAGTACGTCACCATACTTTAAAACCGGTTCCCACCATTTTTTTCAGCATGTCTTTTGATGAAAAACGGACTTTTTTGTTTTTCATGTTATGGATCAGTTGGGCTTAGATAAAAGCTGTTGAAACCCTTTACCCCGCTTGGATTTGGTTAATACTTGGTTTATTGGCTGCGCACCATTGGATAGTACGTCACCATACTTTAAAACCGGTTCCCACCATTTTTTTCAGCATGACTTTTGATGAAAAACGGACTTTTTTGTTTTTCATGTTATGGATCAGTTGGGCTTAGATAAAAGCTGTTGAAACCCTTTACCCCGCTTGGATTTGGTTAATACTTGGTTTATTGGCTGCGCACCATTGGATAGTACGTCACCATACTTTAAAACCGGTTCCCACCATTTTTTTCAGCATGACTTTTGATGAAAAACGGACTTTTTTGTTTTTCATGTTATGGATCAGTTGGGCTTAGATAAAAGCTGTTGAAACCCTTTACCCCGCTTGGATTTGGTTAATACTTGGTTTATTGGCTGCGCACCATTGGATAGTACGTCACCATACTTTAAAACCGGTTCCCACCATTTTTTTCAGCATGACTTTTGATGAAAAACGGACTTTTTTGTTTTTCATGTTATGGATCAGTTGGGCTTAGATAAAAGCTGTTGAAACCCTTTACCCCGCTTGGATTTGGTTAATACTTGGTTTATTGGCTGCGCACCATTGGATAGTACGTCACCATACTTTAAAACCGGTTCCCACCATTTTTTTCAGCATGACTTTTGATGAAAAACGGACTTTTTTGTTTTTCATGTTATGGATCAGTTGGGCTTAGATAAAAGCTGTTGAAACCCTTTACCCCGCTTGGATTTGGTTAATACTTGGTTTATTGGCTGCGCACCATTGGATAGTACGTCACCATACTTTAAAACCGGTTCCCACCATTTTTTTCAGCATGACTTTTGATGAAAAACGGACTTTTTTGTTTTTCATGTTATGGATCAGTTGGGCTTAGATAAAAGCTGTTGAAACCCTTTACCCCGCTTGGATTTGGTTAATACTTGGTTTATTGGCTGCGCACCATTGGATAGTACGTCACCATACTTTAAAACCGGTTCCCACCATTTTTTTCAGCATGACTTTTGATGAAAAACGGACTTTTTTGTTTTTCATGTTATGGATCAGTTGGGCTTAGATAAAAGCTGTTGAAACCCTTTACCCCGCTTGGATTTGGTTAATACTTGGTTTATTGGCTGCGCACCATTGGATAGTACGTCACCATACTTTAAAACCGGTTCCCACCATTTTTTTCAGCATGACTTTTGATGAAAAACGGACTTTTTTGTTTTTCATGTTATGGATCAGTTGGGCTTAGATAAAAGCTGTTGAAACCCTTTACCCCGCTTGGATTTGGTTAATACTTGGTTTATTGGCTGCGCACCATTGGATAGTACGTCACCATACTTTAAAACCGGTTCCCACCATTTTTTTCAGCATGACTTTTGATGAAAAACGGACTTTTTTGTTTTTCATGTTATGGATCAGTTGGGCTTAGATAAAAGCTGTTGAAACCCTTTACCCCGCTTGGATTTGGTTAATACTTGGTTTATTGGCTGCGCACCATTGGATAGTACGTCACCATACTTTAAAACCGGTTCCCACCATTTTTTTCAGCATGACTTTTGATGAAAAACGGACTTTTTTGTTTTTCATGTTATGGATCAGTTGGGCTTAGATAAAAGCTGTTGAAACCCTTTACCCCGCTTGGATTTGGTTAATACTTGGTTTATTGGCTGCGCACCATTGGATAGTACGTCACCATACTTTAAAACCGGTTCCCACCATTTTTTAAGCATGACTTTTGATGAAAAACGGACTTTTTTGTTTTTCATGTTATGTATCAGTTGGGCTTAGATAAAAGCTGTTGAAACCCTTTACCCCGCTTGGATTTGGTTAATACTTGGTTTATTGGCTGCGCACCATTGGATAGTACGTCACCATACTTTAAAACCGGTTCCCACCATTTTTTTCAGCATGACTTTTGATGAAAAACGGACTTTTTTGTTTTTCATGTTATGGATCAGTTGGGCTTAGATAAAAGCTGTTGAAACCCTTTACCCCGCTTGGATTTGGTTAATACTTGGTTTATTGGCTGCGCACCATTGGATAGTACGTCACCATACTTTAAAACCGGTTCCAACCATTTTTTTCAGCATGACTTTTGATGAAAAACGGACTTTTTTGTTTTTCATGTTATGGATCAGTTGGGCTTAGATAAAAGCTGTTGAAACCCTTTACCCCGCTTGGATTTGGTTAATACTTGGTTTATTGGCTGCGCACCATTGGATAGTACGTCACCATACTTTAAAACCGGTTCCCACCATTTTTTTCAGCATGACTTTTGATGAAAAACGGACTTTTTTGTTTTTCATGTTATGGATCAGTTGGGCTTAGATAAAAGCTGTTGAAACCCTTTACCCCGCTTGGATTTGGTTAATACTTGGTTTATTGGCTGCGCACCATTGGATAGTACTTCACCATACTTTAAAACCGGTTCCCACCATTTTTTTCAGCATGTCTTTTGATGAAAAACGGACTTTTTTGTTTTTCATGTTATGGATCAGTTGGGCTTAGATAAAAGCTGTTGAAACCCTTTACCCCGCTTGGATTTGGTTAATACTTGGTTTATTGGCTGCGCACCATTGGATAGTACGTCACCATACTTTAAAACCGGTTCCCACCATTTTTTTCAGCATGACTTTTGATGAAAAACGGACTTTTTTGTTTTTCATGTTATGGATCAGTTGGGCTTAGATAAAAGCTGTTGAAACCCTTTACCCCGCTTGGATTTGGTTAATACTTGGTTTATTGGCTGCGCACCATTGGATAGTACGTCACCATACTTTAAAACCGGTTCCCACCATTTTTTTCAGCATGACTTTTGATGAAAAACGGACTTTTTTGTTTTTCATGTTATGGATCAGTTGGGCTTAGATAAAAGCTGTTGAAACCCTTTACCCCGCTTGGATTTGGTTAATACTTGGTTTATTGGCTGCGCACCATTGGATAGTACGTCACCATACTTTAAAACCGGTTCCCACCATTTTTTTCAGCATGACTTTTGATGAAAAACGGACTTTTTTGTTTTTCATGTTATGGATCAGTTGGGCTTAGATAAAAGCTGTTGAAACCCTTTACCCCGCTTGGATTTGGTTAATACTTGGTTTATTGGCTGCGCACCATTGGATAGTACGTCACCATACTTTAAAACCGGTTCCCACCATTTTTTTCAGCATGACTTTTGATGAAAAACGGACTTTTTTGTTTTTCATGTTATGGATCAGTTGGGCTTAGATAAAAGCTGTTGAAACCCTTTACCCCGCTTGGATTTGGTTAATACTTGGTTTATTGGCTGCGCACCATTGGATAGTACGTCACCATACTTTAAAACCGGTTCCCACCATTTTTTTCAGCATGACTTTTGATGAAAAACGGACTTTTTTGTTTTTCATGTTATGGATCAGTTGGGCTTAGATAAAAGCTGTTGAAACCCTTTACCCCGCTTGGATTTGGTTAATACTTGGTTTATTGGCTGCGCACCATTGGATAGTACGTCACCATACTTTAAAACCGGTTCCCACCATTTTTTTCAGCATGACTTTTGATGAAAAACGGACTTTTTTGTTTTTCATGTTATGGATCAGTTGGGCTTAGATAAAAGCTGTTGAAACCCTTTACCCCGCTTGGATTTGGTTAATACTTGGTTTATTGGCTGCGCACCATTGGATAGTACGTCACCATACTTTAAAACCGGTTCCCACCATTTTTTTCAGCATGACTTTTGATGAAAAACGGACTTTTTTGTTTTTCATGTTATGGATCAGTTGGGCTTAGATAAAAGCTGTTGAAACCCTTTACCCCGCTTGGATTTGGTTAATACTTGGTTTATTGGCTGCGCACCATTGGATAGTACGTCACCATACTTTAAAACCGGTTCCCACCATTTTTTTCAGCATGACTTTTGATGAAAAACGGACTTTTTTGTTTTTCATGTTATGGATCAGTTGGGCTTAGATAAAAGCTGTTGAAACCCTTTACCCCGCTTGGATTTGGTTAATACTTGGTTTATTGGCTGCGCACCATTGGATAGTACGTCACCATACTTTAAAACCGGTTCCCACCATTTTTTTCAGCATGACTTTTGATGAAAAACGGACTTTTTTGTTTTTCATGTTATGGATCAGTTGGGCTTAGATAAAAGCTGTTGAAACCCTTTACCCCGCTTGGATTTGGTTAATACTTGGTTTATTGGCTGCGCACCATTGGATAGTACGTCACCATACTTTAAAACCGGTTCCCACCAGCAGAGAGGGTGAACAGACCACGTTTTCAAGCAAAAATAAGGCTTCCCACAAATCTCATTTTAACCGAAAAAAAAAAGTCTCCATTTTTGTAAAACGGAGATTTTACGATTTTGCTCACAACGATGTGGTCATCCACCCTCTCTGCTGCTAAGGGTTAACAAAAAATAAGAAATGATTTTAACCGAATATTTGATCCAGTCCGATACGATATCGAGTCCGAGGATCATGTAAATTTATTGTTATAAATCCATGCGGGGTTGACTGAGCGTTACTAAAGAAATTTTTAAATTGATTGAAGTCCATATCGGAACACCATGTCTGCCAAATATTTCGTAGCGTATGTGTATCAACGCCGTTAAACACAGCAAGAATATTACAGTTATCTCTAATCACTTTTGGAATCTGTGTGTAGCGTTGAGTGACATATATCACGTCAGTGTTTTTATGCCTGCCTCTGGAAAAGATCCTAGCAGGATTTTTTTGTTTATCCAACATTATATCGTCGTATACGACTAAATTGTTAATATCTCCATCAATATCATCAATGCTCGGTGCTTCATCGATATCGGTTATAAAATCAATGGCGTTCTCGCCCTTAATTTCTGAAGCATTCTCGTTAAAATCCTTTAACACTTCATAACATCGTTGATCATCTACGCTAGGGGCAATTAAATACAACTTATCCCACTTCATCCATCTCATTATTAAATTGAGCAACAATTGCGTTTTACCGGATCCAGATGGCCCGATTATAATCATCCGGATAGAGTTTGGTAGCGCTGCATGATGCTTAATTGGTTCTCTTGTTTTAGTCGCCGAAAAATCAATTATATCCATATTTCTATACATAAATTATGGATCTATATTGTGTGAAATGTAAAACGCGTACTGGCACAGATGATGTGACGACGGTTACAACTAAAAATAACCGATCAGCGCTTTCTGGTAAATGCGTGCAATGTGGTACAAAGAAATTTAGATTTGTGTCTATGAAATCTGATTTTAAAAAAAACGAGGAGGTGATATCGCAGCCAAATTGGCAAAGCTCCCTGGAACCCCATTTTCAAAGTACCCCGGAGAAAAGCACCTCCCAGGATATAGCTACTGTGGACCGGGAACCAGACTTGATATCAGACTCAATAATCAAAATCAACCCAACCCCGGTGAAGAACCAATAAACGCCATTGATAAGGCCTGTCACCTTCATGATGTTGCTTATAAAAGCAGCAATCTGCAACACAGACATCTAGCAGATGTGAAATTAATTCATGCGTTAAATGCTATTCCTGATAAATCCTTCAAAGAAAAGTTATCTTCGTGGTTGGTAAAATCAGCTATGAAAGGCAAATTGATGATGGGTGCTGGTAATTAATAATATGGAATCAATTTATTATTCCCCAAGAGGATACTGGAGGGGTAAATCAGCAGTCCATAAACTCGCTAGCGCTGCAAAAGTGAAAAAAACTACAGCGGCGGATTGGTTATCCAAACAGGCACTATGGCAAATTTATCTACCACCGCCTAAACAAATTCAATTCTCGCATTTTGATGTGACTGCTCCTAATGAAGTTCATCAGGCTGATATATTATTTTTGCCACATGATCGTGGTTACAAATATGCGTTAACCGTAGTTGATATTGCAAGTCGATACAAAGAAGCAGAACCGTTAAAAACAAAATCAGCCACTGAAGTTGCTTCTGCATTTGAAAGGATTTATCGACGAGGTCCTCTGCACTGGCCAAATCTATTGCAGGTTGATCCTGGCAAGGAATTTCAGGGTGCGGTTCTATCTACAATGAAAAATCATAATGTCACCATACGACGAGGGCATACTGCGCTACATCGCGATCAGGCCATTGTCGAACGATTTAATCGGACGATTGCTGAGCGGTTATTTGGATATCAATACGCAAAAGAATTCATTCAAGAAAAGCGATCCCGTGAATGGGTCAAAAGGTTACCAGCTGTGATTACCGCACTGAATAATGAGATCACTAGAACAATCAACATGAAACCTAGGAACGCTATTAAAAAGAAGTCTATACCCGTACAACCACAAAAAGATTTCCCTAGAAACGCTAGCGTTTCCCAACCAATTCTTGGTAGTAATGTCACTGTTAGGTACTTATACGAACCAGGAGAGCTTGAAGGGGGTAGAAAAAGGGCTACTGATCCTATTTGGAGTGTTACTGCACACAAGATATCTAGTATAACACGATCTACGGGTAGACCTCCAGTCTATAAACTGGATTCAACTACCCCTCAACGAGGATTTACTCGACAACAATTACAGGTAATTCCCGAGGATACTCAATTACCACCGCGGGGTCTTAATTAGCACCCAGGGTGCTGGCACCCCGGCGTCTGTTGCACTCAAGACAAGTCAACATCACATTGTTTCTGACATGACCGAGACTGTTATTTTTTCTGTCTACGGTAAATTGGCGAGGATCTTTATCCGAATACTGCCAACGCATTATACAATTGCAACTCGCGCAGTGATTATTCTGTTGTTGTTTCAGCGTAATTATTAATTTAGCATCAATATCAAATTCTCGTTGTTTTTTTTTTCCTGTTGTTTGTAACCGGAGAGTTTTTTATTAATGATGCTAACATCAATATCACTTATTGTTGTGTCATTATCATCGCCTGACTCTGTCAGGACAACTCTTCGAAGTTGATTTATTTTTCGTACTCTGGATACTGCGAGATAGACTAAATTCGACCATTCGATGCGATTATCTACCATCCAAACAATTGTATCCGATATAGTTAATCCCTGTGAAGAATGTATCGTCGCTGCGTATCCTAGCGTCCATGGGCATTTATTAGCACGCAATGCATTTTCGACGACGCTGATATCAACCAGCACAATATCATTTAACACGAGAATCTGCTTTTCACTCTTCCCTGGAATATCAACTTCAATATTCTGCTTTCGTGTATCTGAAGGCCTATAACACAACGGTACTGGAAGTGTTGCAAATTTTTCTTTATGCGTTTCAAATAACTTCATCTGAAGTGTGTCTCTGACTATTTTTCTACTTGCTACTATCAAATCATTTGGTCTCCACGTTTCCCAGAAATCATTCATGGGAGTTTCTGAAATTATTTCACGCGCTATTTCGCATTGGATTTTATCCGGTTGTAATCTAATCAGTGCTTTGAACTCGCGTAATTGTTCATCAAGTGATCTATGGTCGGTATTAATTTCTTCATAATAGTCTACAGAACCCTTTAGCCATTCATGTGGAGATCCACCGACAAATGGTGGTGGTTGGCCGTGATCACCGCACATGACGACTTTTGTGTTTTTGTTTAACAACCACTCGAGAAATGTTTGTAATACTCTCAACGATACCGTGCATATTTCATCCCAAATTATGATTTCAGGAATGAATTTATCACCCATTCGATCAGGGGTCCATTCATCGCCTTTCCATCGAAAGAAACTATGATAAGTACAGGCATTTACCCCTCGCTGTATCATCTCTCTGGCGAGTCTGTGAGTCGGTGTTAACACAATCATGTTTGACCGACGATATAATTCAATTGCACGAGTTGTCTTTCCTGACCCACCACAACCGTTTAAATAAACTGTCTTGTATCTACATATTGGATCAGATACCGGTGGTGCATTAGAAAATTCTGATTGAATCTCATCACATTTTAAGTACTTTTCATCCATGGTAACATCTGCCGATTCACAATACTCATGTAGCGTCTCCTTTTTAAATCTCCAACATCCCCACGCTTCCTCCTGGGATGTGAATTTAGCTACATCTGATTTGTATTTATTGTTTATATACATCGAATCAGTAGCTACTCTAACCGCGGTATTAGGAAATCTATTTATCATCGAAAATAAATTGATAGAAGCATAAGCTAGCATAGAACTTCTCAAATGTGTGTACTGGGAATTATATCCATCACAGTAGGTAACAACCGTACCCAATTTCTCACCATTGAATAGAAAAGCATCCTTACGGGATACAAGTTTTCCCTGTTTCGTTAAATCCGTTACAAGAAAATCGTATTCAGCGACGTCTATGATCAACCGCGAGGAAAATTTTGCATTGTCGTATCTTCCACCCTGGGTAAATTTACCGATTATTCTTCGTCCAAAATCCTTTGCTTGTTCTTTTTTAATTTCAAATAACTTCTATGACCAATTCATGATTTGTTCTTCATTGAAATCAGGGAATTGTTTTCGCAATTCGCTAATTATACGATCTAGATCGGGTTGTGGTAGCCAAACTTCTTTCTGAGCTCGATAGCATATAATAGCTTCGGAAACAATCAACGATATCAGCATGCCACAATCAATCATATATCGTAGTAACACTATTGGCATCCAGGCCTTTTCAGATATATGTCTACCAAGCCAAACATAACTACACGGATGTAACCCTGTAGCGAGTTCAAATGATATCACACGAGCGAATCCGGTTAAATCAAAATCAGGTAATGGCCCATTAATCGCAACACGAGTCATTTCATGCGTGGGGTGTCCAAATCGTTTAAAATAGTTACTACATTCCCCATACCCGAGAAAACTTCCGGGATAACACGCGGCTATATCAATTGAAATCATACCATCACGTGAGTATTTCGTATTCCACACCAAATTCGATGCAACTTAATTTAACGTCCTCGAGAAAATCACTTCGTGTTGGACGCCATGAGTTTTTTTCTCTTGCGAAGTGAGCTACCACTGATGGAATAGTAAAACTATCCGTCAATAGTTTTTCATGGGAACTCTCTGGTGAAAAATCACTAGCGATTTTTCTCATTCTGTTATCTAATTCTTCAACGCGATATAATTCACCATTTGGTCTTACAAATTGATCAAATCCTGATTCGGAACCAGCACTACTAAGTAACCACACTGACACAGGATCATCTTTACACAACGCATGAATAGCATCTAATAATTTCTCTTCATAGAAAACATCCCCGGAAAATTCCCCGGAAAATTCCGGGGGGATATATCTCACGGTTCTATCTCGTGGAAATATTGTTACTGCAGGTGTCCACGCGTGTTCGTTATGATCAATAATTTGTATTGGAGCCCCTCGCGATTGATATTTCGGTTCGTATAATACTTCTCCGGTTATTGTTGTTACTGATATTGGGAATTTTAATGATGCTTCTAATTTAGCTATATCAGAAATCTTTGCACCGTGCTATTTCACTGTCAGTTCCCATTCGGTTATTTTCCTACGTCGCAGATCAGTTAGTTTATTTCCTCGGGATGCATTTGTGAAGTGTTCCATTACCCGTGTTGCTACACAATTGAGCCTTGACGAAGTCAACGGTGAATATTTCATAGGAGCTAGTTTTGCAATATCGGGTTTATCATTTAACGGATATATCCCATAAACGATTGCTGTTACAGGATAAGATCTCTCGTAGTATGGTTTGTCAATTCCAGTTAGAATTCCTGGTTTGGAATCTCTACTTACAATGACAGTTTTTTTATCCTTGAGGATTGGTTCAAATTTATCCCTAATAATCCATTTGCCTTCGACTTCGATAATGAATTTTATTCTGAAAAAATACTTCTGATGGGAATTGCTTTGTTTGGGAATTGCTTTGCTTGAAATCCTTTGGATTTCCACCTTTGGATTTCCACCTTTGGATTTTACGCCAAGGTGTGAAATTATCTCAGCTGCTCTTTTATCGTTCATAGTAGCATCGATGATGGGTACATTGACATCTTCATCAATAATTCGAAATGTCGACCAACAGTATGCTGCACCGTCTCGGTAGAATTCATTAAAACACTCCCTGATTTTACCGAGTATAGTTCTATCACCGATTAGACGTTTTGGTGTATCAGAGACTCTATCAAGATTGAATTTAGTATTTTTCCAGGGCTTAATTTTCGATAATCTTTGGAACTCCCTATCAAGATTGAATTTAGTATTTTTCCAGGGCTTAATTTTCGATAATCTCTTGAACTCTGCCATGTTATAATCAATGAATTTAGTATTTCTCCAAGGCTTAATTTTGGATAATCTCTTGAACTCTGCCATGTTATAATCAATGAATTTAGTATTTCTCCAAGGCTTAATTTTGGATAATCTGTTGAATTCCTCCATGTTATAATTAAAACAAGTATTTAAATAGAAAAATATAGTATAATGAATCACTGCAAGTGGCTAATGATTGGATCAACAACCCCGTGTAACAAATCATGCAGAAGCGAATTCTGTGGGTATCATATGCAAAGCGTTAGGCGAGGAAGTTTTGGCCCTCTTCCATGCCTCCAATGTGGGGTGGGCGTTAGAGGAAAATCGCAGTTGTGTCTTGCTTGTGGGGGTAAACGATACAGGGAACTAAAATGCTACTATGACAAACGAATCATTGACCCTAACGTCCTTGATAAAATCAAGGACAAAATCATCAAAACCCCTCAAGACTACATTGATAGACTTATAATTAAAGCAAATAATAAATTAGACAAGTAATACTATTATATAAATGAGCCAAGATTTCAGACCTCATCCAGTGCTCGTTAATTACGAAGCCTCCAGTGATGGTGTTGTCAGGCACCGCAGACTAAAAAACCCGGTTGGATATCTAAATAATATGGGGTATTTGTTGTTTAGTGCTAGAAATAAAACATATCTCTGTCACAGAATTATTTTTGAATGTCATAATGGATTAATCGAAGACGGATTTGTGATTGATCACATAAATGGCGTGAAGACTGATAATTGTCTTGTGAATCTTCAAGCCGTCTCACAAAGTCGGAATGCAAAATTAGGTGGAACTGGCAAACATGCAAAACCCCCTAGGAGAGTTAAATCGTTTGATTTAGAAAATAATGAAGAGAGAAGCTTTCAATCGATAAATGAAGCCAGTAGATACTTTGACATTTGTAGGGCTTCAATACGATTTGTTTCAGAAAATATAATTAAAACTGCTCTGTCTAAAAAAAATGGTCATAAAATAAAATTCGTATACACCTAAACGATTCAAGGTTGCACGATGTGGTCATCACCCTCTCTGCTGCTGCTGCAAATGTTTCATTTGTGGGTTAATAATTCTTTTACGAGTTCAACCGAAAATTTGATCGAGTCCGATACGATATCGTGTCCCAGACCTTGTCCCAGACCTTGTCCCAGACCTTGTCCCAGACCTTGTCTGGGGGGGGGGGGATGAAAATCCTTTGTTGAAAATCGAAGATTTTTAGGATTTCACAAACAGACTAATCGCTAACACCTCTTCTTGTAAATCAATCAGATTATTTGACTGGTCGGTGAGTTTGAAATTAATTCTCGTTAACGAATTATTATGGCATCGCATGTAGACAGGATTAATTGGGTTCTCAATAATTAGGAATCCTGGAGGAGCTGTTGGTGCAAACGAATAAAGAATATATCCTTGCTGAGCTTGATTTGATCGTTCGAGATTAATTTGATAGCTTCCTTCAATTGCATCACATACTAAATTGAGCGCAATCACTGAGGATATATTCACGTTGAACGGAGCAATATGCCTACCACCGCCATCTGGGTCATTATTATATTTGAGGAGGACAGATGGATCTTGTTTTTGTAGCGCCTTGATATCGGTTTTAACAATTCTTGCTAGTTCATCAGCTTTGTACCCGGGAAACTTGAAATTACGCAGATTGTCCTCTGTGATATTGTAATCGGTTAGGAAACGTTGTTTATTGTCGCTGTTGTCATTAATTATTGTTTGAATAATTAGTTCATAGATATATTCCATATCAGATATAAGTTGATTTATTATTTCAACGTGTTTTTGCGATTTTGTTTTCCGTAGTTGTTCTAGTTGTGTTTCATATAATTGTTCAATTTCATTAAAATAACCACGGACGTCAGTTAGCGTAAATGAAATAGTAACAGATGAGTCGGTTGTTCTTTTAATGATAAAATCCCATTGCAATGTGTCTTTGTTGGTAAATATAAATCTATCGGCGATTCTTCCTTTTCTTATATCAGATAAATTATCTCGATAACTGGGATTGATTTCATGATATGATTGTACGTCCGTGGTTAAGTCGGCGGTGGAATTTTCCGGTGGTTTTTCAGGCCATCCTAACACTGTTCTTAACGAGCTGTTATATATATCTACAATGTATCCCTCTGTGCTTATTTCGATCGACGATGAGAGCGTCGGTTGATGAAGATTAATAGCTATTTTTGATTCTTTTCCAGTGATTGATTTTATTCTACGCTGAATTTCAGCATTGATTTGCTTAATTTGGTACGACCCAGTTGGTAACGAAACAGTTTCCCACTCTGGAGTACCATCGGGTTTATTCTTATACGAGAACACCAGTGCGTTATTGGGTTGCTGACCACCAAATGCAACCGATCTGATATTAGGCCAGCTATGATATACTCGTAATTTTGCCAGCGCGATCTCACGCACTGGAATCGGAGAAGGGAAGTTCACACTAAATTCAGGGCTCGTTGATGTTATTGATATCATGCTTGTTTGTACTGGGTTCGTGTTCTCCACTACTCGTTGAAGTAATTCCATCGGTGTCGTCATTGTTATTATACTCATGTTGTATTTCTAATTTTGACACCGCGGAATCATAAATACTGACCATCACTGAGAACTCACAATCTGGTATGGTTGAGATTATTGAGATCATTCTGGTTTTTTTTGGGTTCGTGTTTTCTGATTCCATCGGTGTTGTCATTGTTATTATATTCATGTTGTTGCTCTAATTTTGATATCGCTGAATCAAAAATACTGACCATCGCTGAGAATTCACTATCTGATATAATTGTATTATCGAGTGACGATGATATCATTAATGATAATTGCGAATATGCGGTTGATGCAATATGAAATTGAAGTAAGTAATTCTGCAGTTTGCGTTGGCTGCATGATGAAATTCTTTTTGCTATCCCGGTTGATATACCCCCGATTGTAGACACCGCAGAAATGCAAATTGGAACTACGACCGGGGCAATCATTATAACCGATGCAAGTATTATTCCGGCGCCAGTGAGAACGCTTGACACCGAGTACATAATAACATCAATTGCGGTGATTCTTCGTCGGTATTTTTTTATTTTTATTTGATACTCCTCAGTGAGGGTTTTGAGTCTAGTCTGAAATTCTCTGACCTGATCATAGCGACATTGCGTTGATGAAATCATTTTATTTTAAAAACGCTAGCGTTTTCAATTGTGAATTCCGAAGGATTTTCCTTTCAATTATCCTATTATTGACCTGGTTTTAGGATCTGATGAGGGGACACCGTATAAAAATTCTATTATCCAGGGTAGTGACTCCCTAATCACAGACTCGTCGGAATTTTTTATAGTAATTGGAAATGGGATTGGTATCCGGGGTGGAGGTTGTGGTACTTTCTCTAGTATATATGTCAGCGTGTTAACACCGGTGATACCCCAATTACTGAATTCCAAATCAAATTTACGGTGATGTATTATTGTAAGTCGGTAGCAACCTGGTACACTAGTATGTCTGTGGCCAACATAAAGATAATTATCATTTCCCCGGATCCAATCAAAAGTCCCACTATCAACCGTGTACACGATGTTATTGACGCTTACACTATGTGGAATTTTTACCTTATTGATAGCCGCGATAATTTCAACGAACGTCATAACTGCCACAGGTGGGGTTCCAAAAAACTTATCGACGACGTCGTTGGCAGGGGTTTGTACCTTTTCAGATTTTTCTTTTAGTTTAATAATATCGTCAATGACGTCGAGATAGGTTTTATTGATTTCGGTATATTTCATCATCGTTCCATTCCGGCGTTTAAAAAATGAAATCAAAAGGAGGTCAGATTCTATACCTTTTCGGGTTAGATAATCCCCCTCAAGTTGAGAATATGTCGTCGTGATATTGTAACTTTCAGAACCCTCAAAGAAATTTTTAGCCATTGCGATGATGCGTTTTTGTTCGTCAATAGCGCTTTTAATTTCAGCGAGAGTCGGACCTGTCAGTGTGGTTTCAGATACAGGTGTTCTCCCTAAAAATTTATCAACGATGGTATTAAGTGTTGTTTGTCTCACCATAAACATATTAATATCTTTGAGAGTCATCGTAGATGTAGCCGGGACACCAAAGAAACTATTAGCGATGTAGGCATTGTGAGTATGCTTGCCGATAAACTCACTGATTTCAGCGAGAGTCATTCCTGCCACAAGCGGGTTTCCAAAGAATCTACTAACAATGTCGTTAGTGGGTTTTTGATCTTCTATTAGTTTAAAAATCTCGAGATAATTTGCCTTGATTTCTGAAGCAGTCATCATCCTTCCAGCTTCCTTGTTAGCGAAGAATGAATTCAACAAGTCTTTAATTTCAGCGAGAGTCATGCCAACCACAAGCGGGGTTCCAAAGAATTTATGTACGACATTTTTGCGAAAATTATTATAACCTCGTATATGATCATCCAGCTCACGGCCGTGGGTGGCAATCGTGTTGTCGTGGGTGGCAATCGTGTTGTCGTGGGCGGCAATCGCGTCGGTGATCGTAGACACAAGTGCGCCTGGTTTAAGTCGTCCACCGATGGAATAAAGCGCAATAGAGTTTTCAGCGGCATCGCTCTGCCGTATCAAAATGTCATTCACGGATATATTACTGCTTTTCAATTTACCCTGTTTGTCTTGAAATACAACTATTTCGTTCGGGTCAACATTTACTAAATTTAACGTCTCAGCGATTTCATCTTCAATTATTTTTTTTACATCCTCGATAGAACCCGCAGATGTTTCCGCGGTGGGTTCCGACATTGACAGAGATTGTCCCCAAATATCAATCATTATTGTTATCGTAACTTGTGTTTTCAATTTATTGATCCTTGTAATTTCCCACTCGTGTATTCGTTTACAACCAGATGAGGTGGTTTCCACGGAGATCCAAAGGATTTTAATGAAATCTCCGCGAGGACATTTAATACTTCACGGCCGCATATCGGTGGATCATTTAATTGTTGTGTTGGCAGCGTGGAATAAAAAATCGGAAACTTTTTGAGTTTCATCGAAGAATTTATATACCGCATAAACTCGCTTGGTGGAGCTAACCCATATGAATCGAAATAGACAATCCCACGTGGATCAATCGCGTATGCAACCCAGTGAGTTCCCGATCCGCTGCTGTTATCAAGATTGATAATACCGGTTTCAACGTTATTTGGTTTTCTCGGTAATTGATCTCTCATAAAAACCCCTCTGAAGTTTTTTATCGCTAGTTTTTTAGCAGCATCAATTAAATCAAAATTGGACATAGGAACCATAGGTTCGGAAATCGAAGATTCGGAAATCGAAGATTTCTGAATTAATAAACCGTTCCTGGTATTCTTCTTAGACCCGATCCGTTCACGGATTTCCCGCTGTACCATGAATACGGGGTTCCTGGTAGGTACAACCCCTTTCCCTTTTTTTTATATCCTTTCCCAGTTGCCTTTTTCAACGCCATCCCTGCCGCGGTACCAACGGCTCCCAACGCTGCCGCTTTCGCCACCGCTGGGGCAGCCGCTGCAATCAATGCTGGTATTGCGGCTAACAATGGAAATATACCACCTGATTTTATCATGTTCGCGACTGCGGCTTTTGAAAATTCTATTTGAACTCCTCGCCGTTTTTTCATTGCATCATTGAAATGTTTTATTTGACGATCCGTTAATGATATTTTATGTGTACCGCCAGACATCTGCGCTGGTTTTAACGTTATTGTTGTTCCACATTCTTTAGCGGATTTTGATTTTAATTTCTTGACCTGACCATCAGTCAGCTTGACACTAACAATACTATATGGCATTTTATTGTAAAACACATTTATGCTTTCAATTGATCTAATTGTGAAAATCGTTTACGATTTCAATCATAGATTTTCTACTGGTGCATCAACGAGTCTCATTCGTCCGCCAGCCCCTTCTAACAACATTGATTTGTCGCTGAGAATAACAGCAACCGCTCTATAATCAACACCGCCAGGATCTATACGAGCCCTAAAATGTATGTCAACAACGGATTGTCTTGTTAAATCAAGATGTTCCAGTGAAAAGTAATAAATTGGATACAAGTTCTTAAAATCGAGTTGCGATATTTGCAAACCGGTATCAACATTTTGATCACGACCCATATATGACAGCATCCGATGATACACACGTGCTATTTGGTTGTTTCCGTAATTAAGCTGTATATCCTCAGATGGTTCTTGTTGTCCGTTTATTCTCAGTGAAACCTCACTTACCCCTAACCGATCAAATATCATATGACTGCGTTCTTGGGAACCTAATCGATTCCGATTCTGCAGCGCTATAAATATATGACGTGGAGCTGAAACGCCTTGTTTTGATGCCAGGTGCCATGTAAATGTACCATTAACATTATCCTCTTTAGCATCAGTCGTTGTTGTTAGCCAACTTAGCAATGATTTACCACCTGTTTCCATAAATGAGAGCAGCCGCTCTTCCGTGGTAATTGATGGAGTCATTACTGGCACCCATAATACTATTTTACTCAAAACAACTTTACCTTCATCGGCACCAGTACGCCAAATTGCATCATTGTCATTGCCTTTTCGCACTAATGCGATTGTGTGTTTGGCTCCATAGATGACTTTTCTTACATTTCTGCAGAATCCAAATATATGATGGAGTGGAATCGCACATGAAAAATATCGCTGCTGTTCTTGCAATGCTAATTTTCGTGTTGCAAATCCTAAATTGAAATTACCATTAACGCCTCCAAGAATATCAAACGCAGCTCCGGGTCTAGCTCGACGTTCTGGATTAGTTGCTTCTCGTTGATTATCAACTGAAGTGTCTTGCGGTGTTAACACTTTAATGTATTGAAGGTGGTCAGCGTTATCAGAGGTATCCTTTGCAAACATCATAGATGGACCAGCCGATCTTGTATAATCATCGGAGTATCTTGCTAGTCCGATTATTGTTGTTGCAACATCAACCTCGCGGTCTATTGATTCAATTTCTTTTCCATCAATGAGATATCTTGCACTTTCAAATAACGCCATTATACCATTGTTGACGAAACCAACTCGGATATTTGAATCATTTGCATATGGGGTATCGGCTGCAACATTTGTTACAAGTTTTCCTTCTACTTCAATAAATGCTTCACATGGCAAAAAGTATTTACTGGTATCTTGAACTTGAAGTTCAATTCGCGATCGTAGGTCGGGTTGTATTGCATGATAGGAATAGTATTGATAATCGCGGACGGAATCATCCTTGCGCACTGGGGCTTCCATATCTAACGCGGGATCAGCTGTTCGTTTAAACATTATAACATTACTAGCGTTTTCAATTGGTGAATTGCAAAGCAATAATTATCGTCGTTGAAAATTCTTCGAATTTCTTTTTTGTTTCAAACCACTTCCTGCTATCGCGTTCATGATAGCGCTATCTGTTACCGGTGGTGACGAAGTCAATTGCGCTAGTTTTTCTTCCACTGCACTATTTATTGCTTTGCTGATTTTTGCAGGCATCACTGTAGTTGATGGCAGCACTGGTGGTTTCACCACCGACGAAGTCATTCCTGGTTTCTTTCGTACCAATAATGCTATTTTATCTTTCGCGGCAGAAAATGCCTTTCCTGCAAGATTTCCAACGAAATTGATTCCCTTATCACGAATAGCATCAATGGCTTTCATTGATAATTGTTTAGCTAACGGCGCTACCTTGGGAGCCATTCTTGTAAATAACCCCGCAATGGTATTGCCGAAACCATCTCCGTAATATGCTCTATAAACAGGCAATCGTGAGTTCACCACGTAGACGCTTACTGGTTTATCATGGTTGTAGTGTATAATCATCTTGTTATAAAACTAGTAGTTTTTCAATTAGTGATTAATCGCTTACATCCATTGGATTTTCATCATCAATGACGTTGTCATCGTTGTGATTTTCAACTAATTCAGCAATAAGTTCTCGATATACATCAATGTCCATGATACCGCCGGCAAATAATCGTCTACAGATATCAGCTGCTTCATTAATTACTTCCGGTGAGTTATTTCCGGCTCGTTTCCCTCCGATGAGAACCTCTAACCTTGATATATCACTTAGAATGTTACCAGGGCATGTCACTGTAGAGTCAAAGACATCCTTTAGATTTCCAATCGAATATCCTTTTCCGCTTGTTTTCTCAGTTATACCAGTTTCATCATACTCTTCAATTCCCTTTCTAAATTCTTTATATCCCAATTCTCTTTTATTTAAACGGCCAACCCCCCTATTCGTTTTATACAACCAATCAGCCCATTCATCTCGGCTTATTCTACTGTTCTTATACTCGTCTTTTAAAAAGTTTTTTCTGGAATGAAAGCTTTGGGCGGCAAAATTACCAAAAATCTTATAATGTTCGGGTTTTATTAATTGAGGTCGTTTGATTTCTGCTATAGCTCCTTCGGTGAGTTTGTCTATAAAGGAAACACCTCTTGGGGTGACGACATCAACAGGTTGAGTTTCAGGCGCAGAATCATCAATATCAGCTAGTCGTTCATACTCGCGTTGAGTTTTTATATCACTGGATAACTGTTGTATCCCTGCGCGTGTTTGTCCGGTCTCTGCTGCTATCTTTTCAAGCACACCAAGAACAGGCACTTCTCCTCGCTTGCCTTCCTTAGGAATATCTCCGTATATTGCTCGTTCAGTTGCTGTTTTCACATCTTTGGTCGCACTTGTTATCGGAGTAAACAGTTCACTTGACACAGAAAAGTCAGTCTGCGCTTGTTGTCGTTGTTGAAGTTTCTCGCGAAGTCTGTCTCGAACCGGTATAAACTTTTTAATTGCTGCTAGCCGCTCTCGGGTTAATTTAGTTGTAAGCGATTCACCAACCATATATTGTTTGTGAACTAAATTTTCAAATGTAAAACTATCACAATTAAAAGCTTAGTTATTAAATAACTTAGTTATTAATTAATGTACCATCAAGCTAACGTATTCATCTTCGACAGGGTTAAACTGTACGACGCTATCCGCGAATGTTTCAGAAATAACATCGCTGGGGGTTTCAGAATTGTAATATCTGAGAACGGCGATGAACGATTTGTGTTAACGACGCGGCAACAAGAACAACTACGTGAAAATGGAGGCGTCGCGGTGATTACTTGCTACTACGACCAGATCATCCATTATGCACATAACTGCATGGGCAAGTCCAGACTGCTGAGTATCCTTTCAGGAGAAAATCCTATGTAAGTGTTACAAAAAACGCTAAAAAAAAATAAATTATTTAAATTATTTACGAAAGCCTATTTTTTTTTTTTTAGTAACACCCACGTGGTTAAGATACGGGTCGCTCCTCGTTTAATATCTTCCTAAGATCACGAACCTTAGAACTAATTTCAGCTCGTTTTTGATATTCTTGGCCGAGCTTTTGACGTATTGCTTCAACGGTGCTAAATAGCGTTATGAATACATTAATGACGTTACCGTATAAACAAGCATTGATGGATTTTTTAATTCCTTTCACGAGCCTGTACATCCTAGGTAAAACATAACGACCCTTACTAGACTGATATTCAATATCTTCATATTCCGAGGTAATCCTGTCACAGTCGAGACTTTCAGATAATAATACCCCTTTATTATTTAAATTTGAGATTTCAGCAATTATAGCATTTACATCATTGATATCCATTATTTATATTTTTATATAAATATAGTATACTGTATCTCTAATTATTAAGTAAGCCCAAGGGGACCCGAAACATACATCTCCGGCGGGAGGCCTAAGGTGGCAAACGCCATCTTAGACCGCCCAGAAGATATGCTTGGGGGGGGACGTCACAACATGGACGGCACAATGCCATATATATCTCCGCTCGAGTGTTGCGGCAAATTTTAGGCATAACATGTACTTAATTTTAACTTAACTTAATTAAGGATGGATTATAATTCAATGGAACGATGATGGTAATGATGTGGGCGTGGTAAACCAAACCAACATGGCAACCCATGAAATCGAATTCATGGTTGCATGAGTTGGAAAAAAACACCGACCCACGCTACCGAGAATGCGATAGCATGAGTTACAATGTTGGTTTGGCTGAGGGGGATCGCCCCTCCCCCCCAATTAATAGAAAAAACATCTTCCGTTTCGCCATCAAATAATGTATCTGCTATGGGGACCGAACACGTAGTTGATAGATCTATGTTTACAAGACAAACACGATATACCATTACACCACGGAGCTGTCATACAGAATAGAGATTTTTTAATATATATATATCTTCTGATATACTTAACAATAAGAGATTTTTAAAACAGACAATTTTATGCTGCAACATTTTAGTTGTTAAATAAAACAGCGTTTTATATACTCTGTTATAATTCTCTAGATAAAATACATTATCAATTAGATCATAAAGAGCTGTATACAAGGAATTTTAACCACGCCCACCTACTTCAATGAATAGGAAACACTCGCGTTCCGGCTGAGCGAACATAGGTAATGCGTAGATTATAAAGAACGTCTGTACTGAAAAGAACGAGTTAGCTGTCTGCTTTACTGCTAGTCCACCCACCCCCACACATGAGATATGTAGATAAATAAAAATACAACTATTTAAATAATTCAGTTTTAGCCCACAAGCGACAATAAAAAGTTTTATTCTCGAAACTCATGTATTATATCTCCATTACAGTCACGTGGGCGCGCCTAGTTACAGGTAATATAGCAGGCGACAAATTCCTTTGACGTCATAATACAAGGGAACTTAGTAGGTAAATGTTATAAGTTGTGGCAGATTAATCTATAAAGAATTTATCTCCCTTAGCAGCAGAGAGGGTGGATGACCACATTGTTGTGAGCAAAATCGTAAAATCTCCGTTTTACAAAAATGTAGACTTTTTTTTTTTGGTTAAAATGAGATTTGTGGGAAGCCTTATTTTTGCTTGAAAACGTGGTCTGTTCACCCTCTCTGCTGCTCCACCATTTTTTTCAGCATGACTTTTGATGAAAAACGGACTTTTTTGTTTATCATGTTATGGATCAGTTGGGCTTAGATAAAAGCTGTTGAAACCCTTTACCCCGCTTGGATTTGGTTAATACTTGGTTTATTGGCTGCGCACCATTGGATAGTACGTCACCATACTTTAAAACCGGTTCCCACCATTTTTTTCAGCATGACTTTTGATGAAAAACGGACTTTTTTGTTTTTCATGTTATGGATCAGTTGGGCTTAGATAAAAGCTGTTGAAACCCTTTACCCCGCTTGGATTTGGCTAATACTTGGTTTATTGGCTGCGCACCATTGGATAGTACGTCACCATACTTTAAAACCGGTTCCCACCATTTTTTTCAGCATGACTTTTGATGAAAAACGGACTTTTTTGTTTTTCATGTTATGGATCAGTTGGGCTTAGATAAAAGCTGTTGAAACCCTTTACCCCGCTTGGATTTGGTTAATACTTGGTTTATTGGCTGCGCACCATTGGATAGTACGTCACCATACTTTAAAACCGGTTCCCACCATTTTTTTCAGCATGACTTTTGATGAAAAACGGACTTTTTTGTTTTTCATGTTATGGATCAGTTGGGCTTAGATAAAAGCTGTTGAAACCCTTTACCCCGCTTGGATTTGGTTAATACTTGGTTTATTGGCTGCGCACCATTGGATAGTACGTCACCATACTTTAAAACCGGTTCCCACCATTTTTTTCAGCATGACTTTTGATGAAAAACGGACTTTTTTGTTTTTCATGTTATGGATCAGTTGGGCTTAGATAAAAGCTGTTGAAACCCTTTACCCCGCTTGGATTTGGTTAATACTTGGTTTATTGGCTGCGCACCATTGGATAGTACGTCACCATACTTTAAAACCGGTTCCCACCATTTTTTTCAGCATGACTTTTGATGAAAAACGGACTTTTTTGTTTTTCATGTTATGGATCAGTTGGGCTTAGATAAAAGCTGTTGAAACCCTTTACCCCGCTTGGATTTGGTTAATACTTGGTTTATTGGCTGCGCACCATTGGATAGTACGTCACCATACTTTAAAACCGGTTCCCACCATTTTTTTCAGCATGATTTTTGATGAAAAACGGACTTTTTTGTTTTTCATGTTATGGATCAGTTGGGCTTAGATAAAAGCTGTTGAAACCCTTTACCCCGCTTGGATTTGGTTAATACTTGGTTTATTGGCTGCGCACCATTGGATAGTACGTCACCATACTTTAAAACCGGTTCCCACCATTTTTTTCAGCATGACTTTTGATGAAAAACGGACTTTTTTGTTTTTCATGTTATGGATCAGTTGGGCTTAGATAAAAGCTGTTGAAACCCTTTACCCCGCTTGGATTTGGTTAATACTTGGTTTATTGGCTGCGCACCATTGGATAGTACGTCACCATACTTTAAAACCGGTTCCCACCATTTTTTTCAGCATGACTTTTGATGAAAAACGGACTTTTTTATTTTTCATGTTATGGATCAGTTGGGCTTAGATAAAAGCTGTTGAAACCCTTTACCCCGCTTGGATTTGGTTAATACTTGGTTCATTGGCTGCGCACCATTGGATAGTACGTCACCATACTTTAAAACCGGTTCCCACCATTTTTTTCAGCATGACTTTTGATGAAAAACGGACTTTTTTGTTTTTCATGTTATGGATCAGTTGGGCTTAGATAAAAGCTGTTGAAACCCTTTACCCCGCTTGGATTTGGTTAATACTTGGTTTATTGGCTGCGCACCATTGGATAGTACGTCACCATACTTTAAAACCGGTTCCCACCATTTTTTTCAGCATGACTTTTGATGAAAAACGGACTTTTTTGTTTTTCATGTTATGGATCAGTTGGGCTTAGATAAAAGCTGTTGAAACCCTTTACCCCGCTTGGATTTGGTTAATACTTGGTTTATTGGCTGCGCACCATTGGATAGTACGTCACCATACTTTAAAACCGGTTCCCACCATTTTTTTCAGCATGACTTTTGATGAAAAACGGACTTTTTTGTTTTTCATGTTATGGATCAGTTGGGCTTAGATAAAAGCTGTTGAAACCCTTTACCCCGCTTGGATTTGGTTAATACTTGGTTTATTGGCTGCGCACCATTGGATAGTACGTCACCATACTTTAAAACCGGTTCCCACCATTTTTTTCAGCATGACTTTTGATGAAAAACGGACTTTTTTGTTTTTCATGTTATGGATCAGTTGGGCTTAGATAAAAGCTGTTGAAACCCTTTACCCCGCTTGGATTTGGTTAATACTTGATTTATTGGCTGCGCACCATTGGATAGTACGTCACCATACTTTAAAACCGTTTCCCACCATTTTTTTCAGCATGACTTTTGATGAAAAACGGACTTTTTTGTTTTTCATGTTATGGATCAGTTGGGCTTAGATAAAAGCTGTTGAAACCCTTTACCCCGCTTGGATTTGGTTAATACTTGGTTTATTGGCTACGCACTATTGGATAGTACGTCACCATACTTTAAAACCGGTTCCCACCATTTTTTTCAGCATGACTTTTGATGAAAAACGGACTTTTTTGTTTTTCATGTTATGGATCAGTTGGGCTTAGATAAAAGCTGTTGAAACCCTTTACCCCGCTTGGATTTGGTTAATACTTGGTTTATTGGCTGCGCACCATTGGATAGTACGTCACCATACTTTAAAACCGGTTCCCACCATTTTTTTCAGCATGACTTTTGATGAAAAACGGACTTTTTTGTTTTTCATGTTATGGATCAGTTGGGCTTAGATAAAAGCTGTTGAAACCCTTTACCCCGCTTGGATTTGGTTAATACTTGGTTTATTGGCTGCGCACCATTGGATAGTACGTCACCATACTTTAAAACCGGTTCCCACCATTTTTTCAGCATGACTTTTGATGAAAAACGGACTTTTTTGTTTTTCATGTTATGGATCAGTTGGGCTTAGATAAAAGCTGTTGAAAACCTTTACCCCGCTTGGATTTGGTTAATACTTGGTTTATTGGCTGCGCACCATTGGATAGTACGTCACCATACTTTAAAACCGGTTCCCACCATTTTTTTCAGCATGACTTTTGATGAAAAACGGACTTTTTTGTTTTTCATGTTATGGATCAGTTGGGCTTAGATAAAAGCTGTTGAAACCCTTTACCCCGCTTGGATTTGGTTAATGCTTGGTTTATTGGCTGCGCACCATTGGATAGTACGTCACCATACTTTAAAACCGGTTCCCACCATTTTTTTCAGCATGACTTTTGATGAAAAACGGACTTTTTTGTTTTTCATGTTATGGATCAGTTGGGCTTAGATAAAAGCTGTTGAAACCCTTTACCCCGCTTGGATTTGGTTAATACTTGGTTTATTGGCTGCGCACCATTGGATAGTACGTCACCATACTTTAAAACCGGTTCCCACCATTTTTTTCAGCATGACTTTTGATGAAAAACGGACTTTTTTGTTTTTCATGTTATGGATCAGTTGGGCTTAGATAAAAGCTGTTGAAACCCTTTACCCCGCTTGGATTTGGTTAATACTTGGTTTATTGGCTGCGCACCATTGGATAGTACGGCACCATACTTTAAAACCGGTTCCCACCATTTTTTTCAGCATGACTTTTGATGAAAAACGGACTTTTTTGTTTTTCATGTTATGGATCAGTTGGGCTTAGATAAAAGCTGTTGAAACCCTTTACCCCGCTTGGATTTGGTTAATACTTGGTTTATTGGCTGCGCACCATTGGATAGTACGTCACCATACTTTAAAACCGGTTCCCACCATTTTTTTCAGCATGACTTTTGATGAAAAACGGACTTTTTTGTTTTTCATGTTATGGATCAGTTGGGCTTAGATAAAAGCTGTTGAAACCCTTTACCCCGCTTGGATTTGGTTAATACTTGGTTTATTGGCTGCGCACCATTGGATAGTACGTCACCATACTTTAAAACCGGTTCCCACCATTTTTTTCAGCATGACTTTTGATGAAAAACGGACTTTTTTGTTTTTCATGTTATGGATCAGTTGGGCTTAGATAAAAGCTGTTGAAACCCTTTACCCCGCTTGGATTTGGTTAATACTTGGTTTATTGGCTGCGCACCATTGGATAGTACGTCACCATACTTTAAAACCGGTTCCCACCATTTTTTTCAGCATGACTTTTGATGAAAAACGGACTTTTTTGTTTTTCATGTTATGGATCAGTTGGGCTTAGATAAAAGCTGTTGAAACCCTTTACCCCGCTTGGATTTGGTTAATACTTGGTTTATTGGCTGCGCACCATTGGATAGTACGTCACCATACTTTAAAACCGGTTCCCACCATTTTTTTCAGCATGACTTTTGATGAAAAACGGACTTTTTTGTTTTTCATGTTATGGATCAGTTGGGCTTAGATAAAAGCTGTTGAAACCCTTTACCCCGCTTGGATTTGGTTAATACTTGGTTTATTGGCTGCGCACCATTGGATAGTACGTCACCATACTTTAAAACCGGTTCCCACCATTTTTTTCAGCATGACTTTTGATGAAAAACGGACTTTTTTGTTTTTCATGTTATGGATCAGTTGGGCTTAGATAAAAGCTGTTGAAACCCTTTACCCCGCTTGGATTTGGTTAATACTTGGTTTATTGGCTGCGCACCATTGGATAGTACGTCACCATACTTTAAAACCGGTTCCCACCATTTTTTTCAGCATGACTTTTGATGAAAAACGGACTTTTTTGTTTTTCATGTTATGGATCAGTTGGGCTTAGATAAAAGCTGTTGAAACCCTTTACCCCGCTTGGATTTGGTTAATACTTGGTTTATTGGCTGCGCACCATTGGATAGTACGTCACCATACTTTAAAACCGGTTCCCACCATTTTTTTCAGCATGACTTTTGATGAAAAACGGACTTTTTTGTTTTTCATGTTATGGATCAGTTGGGCTTAGATAAAAGCTGTTGAAACCCTTTACCCCGCTTGGATTTGGTTAATACTTGGTTTATTGGCTGCGCACCATTGGATAGTACGTCACCATACTTTAAAACCGGTTCCCACCATTTTTTTCAGCATGACTTTTGATGAAAAACGGACTTTTTTGTTTTTCATGTTATGGATCAGTTGGGCTTAGATAAAAGCTGTTGAAACCCTTTACCCCGCTTGGATTTGGTTAATACTTGGTTTATTGGCTGCGCACCATTGGATAGTACGTCACCATACTTTAAAACCGGTTCCCACCATTTTTTTCAGCATGACTTTTGATGAAAAACGGACTTTTTTGTTTTTCATGTTATGGATCAGTTGGGCTTAGATAAAAGCTGTTGAAACCCTTTACCCCGCTTGGATTTGGTTAATACTTGGTTTATTGGCTGCGCACCATTGGATAGTACGTCACCATACTTTAAAACCGGTTCCCACCATTTTTTTCAGCATGACTTTTGATGAAAAACGGACTTTTTTGTTTTTCATGTTATGGATCAGTTGGGCTTAGATAAAAGCTGTTGAAACCCTTTACCCCGCTTGGATTTGGTTAATACTTGGTTTATTGGCTGCGCACCATTGGATAGTACGTCACCATACTTTAAAACCGGTTCCCACCATTTTTTTCAGCATGACTTTTGATGAAAAACGGACTTTTTTGTTTTTCATGTTATGGATCAGTTGGGCTTAGATAAAAGCTGTTGAAACCCTTTACCCCGCTTGGATTTGGTTAATACTTGGTTTATTGGCTGCGCACCATTGGATAGTACGTCACCATACTTTAAAACCGGTTCCCACCATTTTTTTCAGCATGACTTTTGATGAAAAACGGACTTTTTTGTTTTTCATGTTATGGATCAGTTGGGCTTAGATAAAAGCTGTTGAAACCCTTTACCCCGCTTGGATTTGGTTAATACTTGGTTTATTGGCTGCGCACCATTGGATAGTACGTCACCATACTTTAAAACCGGTTCCCACCATTTTTTTCAGCATGACTTTTGATGAAAAACGGACTTTTTTGTTTTTCATGTTATGGATCAGTTGGGCTTAGATAAAAGCTGTTGAAACCCTTTACCCCGCTTGGATTTGGTTAATACTTGGTTTATTGGCTGCGCACCATTGGATAGTACGTCACCATACTTTAAAACCGGTTCCCACCATTTTTTTCAGCATGACTTTTGATGAAAAACGGACTTTTTTGTTTTTCATGTTATGGATCAGTTGGGCTTAGATAAAAGCTGTTGAAACCCTTTACCCCGCTTGGATTTGGTTAATACTTGGTTTATTGGCTGCGCACCATTGGATAGTACGTCACCATACTTTAAAACCGGTTCCCACCATTTTTTTCAGCATGACTTTTGATGAAAAACGGACTTTTTTGTTTTTCATGTTATGGATCAGTTGGGCTTAGATAAAAGCTGTTGAAACCCTTTACCCCGCTTGGATTTGGTTAATACTTGGTTTATTGGCTGCGCACCATTGGATAGTACGTCACCATACTTTAAAACCGGTTCCCACCATTTTTTTCAGCATGACTTTTGATGAAAACGGACTTTTTTGTTTTTCATGTTATGGATCAGTTGGGCTTAGATAAAAGCTGTTGAAACCCTTTACCCCGCTTGGATTTGGTTAATACTTGGTTTATTGGCTGCGCACCATTGGATAGTACGTCACCATACTTTAAAACCGGTTCCCACCATTTTTTTCAGCATGACTTTTGATGAAAAACGGACTTTTTTGTTTTTCATGTTATGGATCAGTTGGGCTTAGATAAAAGCTGTTGAAACCCTTTACCCCGCTTGGATTTGGTTAATACTTGGTTTATTGGCTGCGCACCATTGGATAGTACGTCACCATACTTTAAAACCGGTTCCCACCATTTTTTTCAGCATGACTTTTGATGAAAAACGGACTTTTTTGTTTTTCATGTTATGGATCAGTTGGGCTTAGATAAAAGCTGTTGAAACCCTTTACCCCGCTTGGATTTGGTTAATACTTGGTTTATTGGCTGCGCACCATTGGATAGTACGTCACCATACTTTAAAACCGGTTCCCACCATTTTTTTCAGCATGACTTTTGATGAAAAACGGACTTTTTTGTTTTTCATGTTATGGATCAGTTGGGCTTAGATAAAAGCTGTTGAAACCCTTTACCCCGCTTGGATTTGGTTAATACTTGGTTTATTGGCTGCGCACCATTGGATAGTACGTCACCATACTTTAAAACCGGTTCCCACCATTTTTTTCAGCATGACTTTTGATGAAAAACGGACTTTTTTGTTTTTCATGTTATGGATCAGTTGGGCTTAGATAAAAGCTGTTGAAACCCTTTACCCCGCTTGGATTTGGTTAATACTTGGTTTATTGGCTGCGCACCATTGGATAGTACGTCACCATACTTTAAAACCGGTTCCCACCATTTTTTTCAGCATGACTTTTGATGAAAAACGGACTTTTTTGTTTTTCATGTTATGGATCAGTTGGGCTTAGATAAAAGCTGTTGAAACCCTTTACCCCGCTTGGATTTGGTTAATACTTGGTTTATTGGCTGCGCACCATTGGATAGTACGTCACCATACTTTAAAACCGGTTCCCACCATTTTTTTCAGCATGACTTTTGATGAAAAACGGACTTTTTTGTTTTTCATGTTATGGATCAGTTGGGCTTAGATAAAAGCTGTTGAAACCCTTTACCCCGCTTGGATTTGGTTAATACTTGGTTTATTGGCTGCGCACCATTGGATAGTACGTCACCATACTTTAAAACCGGTTCCCACCATTTTTTTCAGCATGACTTTTGATGAAAAACGGACTTTTTTGTTTTTCATGTTATGGATCAGTTGGGCTTAGATAAAAGCTGTTGAAACCCTTTACCCCGCTTGGATTTGGTTAATACTTGGTTTATTGGCTGCGCACCATTGGATAGTACGTCACCATACTTTAAAACCGGTTCCCACCATTTTTTTCAGCATGACTTTTGATGAAAAACGGACTTTTTTGTTTTTCATGTTATGGATCAGTTGGGCTTAGATAAAAGCTGTTGAAACCCTTTACCCCGCTTGGATTTGGTTAATACTTGGTTTATTGGCTGCGCACCATTGGATAGTACGTCACCATACTTTAAAACCGGTTCCCACCATTTTTTTCAGCATGACTTTTGATGAAAAACGGACTTTTTTGTTTTTCATGTTATGGATCAGTTGGGCTTAGATAAAAGCTGTTGAAACCCTTTACCCCGCTTGGATTTGGTTAATACTTGGTTTATTGGCTGCGCACCATTGGATAGTACGTCACCATACTTTAAAACCGGTTCCCACCATTTTTTTCAGCATGACTTTTGATGAAAAACGGACTTTTTTGTTTTTCATGTTATGGATCAGTTGGGCTTAGATAAAAGCTGTTGAAACCCTTTACCCCGCTTGGATTTGGTTAATACTTGGTTTATTGGCTGCGCACCATTGGATAGTACGTCACCATACTTTAAAACCGGTTCCCACCATTTTTTTCAGCATGACTTTTGATGAAAAACGGACTTTTTTGTTTTTCATGTTATGGATCAGTTGGGCTTAGATAAAAGCTGTTGAAACCCTTTACCCCGCTTGGATTTGGTTAATACTTGGTTTATTGGCTGCGCACCATTGGATAGTACGTCACCATACTTTAAAACCGGTTCCCACCATTTTTTTCAGCATGACTTTTGATGAAAAACGGACTTTTTTGTTTTTCATGTTATGGATCAGTTGGGCTTAGATAAAAGCTGTTGAAACCCTTTACCCCGCTTGGATTTGGTTAATACTTGGTTTATTGGCTGCGCACCATTGGATAGTACGTCACCATACTTTAAAACCGGTTCCCACCATTTTTTTCAGCATGACTTTTGATGAAAAACGGACTTTTTTGTTTTTCATGTTATGGATCAGTTGGGCTTAGATAAAAGCTGTTGAAACCCTTTACCCCGCTTGGATTTGGTTAATACTTGGTTTATTGGCTGCGCACCATTGGATAGTACGTCACCATACTTTAAAACCGGTTCCCACCATTTTTTTCAGCATGACTTTTGATGAAAAACGGACTTTTTTGTTTTTCATGTTATGGATCAGTTGGGCTTAGATAAAAGCTGTTGAAACCCTTTACCCCGCTTGGATTTGGTTAATACTTGGTTTATTGGCTGCGCACCATTGGATAGTACGTCACCATACTTTAAAACCGGTTCCCACCATTTTTTTCAGCATGACTTTTGATGAAAAACGGACTTTTTTGTTTTTCATGTTATGGATCAGTTGGGCTTAGATAAAAGCTGTTGAAACCCTTTACCCCGCTTGGATTTGGTTAATACTTGGTTTATTGGCTGCGCACCATTGGATAGTACGTCACCATACTTTAAAACCGGTTCCCACCATTTTTTTCAGCATGACTTTTGATGAAAAACGGACTTTTTTGTTTTTCATGTTATGGATCAGTTGGGCTTAGATAAAAGCTGTTGAAACCCTTTACCCCGCTTGGATTTGGTTAATACTTGGTTTATTGGCTGCGCACCATTGGATAGTACGTCACCATACTTTAAAACCGGTTCCCACCATTTTTTTCAGCATGACTTTTGATGAAAAACGGACTTTTTTGTTTTTCATGTTATGGATCAGTTGGGCTTAGATAAAAGCTGTTGAAACCCTTTACCCCGCTTGGATTTGGTTAATACTTGGTTTATTGGCTGCGCACCATTGGATAGTACGTCACCATACTTTAAAACCGGTTCCCACCATTTTTTTCAGCATGACTTTTGATGAAAAACGGACTTTTTTGTTTTTCATGTTATGGATCAGTTGGGCTTAGATAAAAGCTGTTGAAACCCTTTACCCCGCTTGGATTTGGTTAATACTTGGTTTATTGGCTGCGCACCATTGGATAGTACGTCACCATACTTTAAAACCGGTTCCCACCATTTTTTTCAGCATGACTTTTGATGAAAAACGGACTTTTTTGTTTTTCATGTTATGGATCAGTTGGGCTTAGATAAAAGCTGTTGAAACCCTTTACCCCGCTTGGATTTGGTTAATACTTGGTTTATTGGCTGCGCACCATTGGATAGTACGTCACCATACTTTAAAACCGGTTCCCACCATTTTTTTCAGCATGACTTTTGATGAAAAACGGACTTTTTTGTTTTTCATGTTATGGATCAGTTGGGCTTAGATAAAAGCTGTTGAAACCCTTTACCCCGCTTGGATTTGGTTAATACTTGGTTTATTGGCTGCGCACCATTGGATAGTACGTCACCATACTTTAAAACCGGTTCCCACCATTTTTTTCAGCATGACTTTTGATGAAAAACGGACTTTTTTGTTTTTCATGTTATGGATCAGTTGGGCTTAGATAAAAGCTGTTGAAACCCTTTACCCCGCTTGGATTTGGTTAATACTTGGTTTATTGGCTGCGCACCATTGGATAGTACGTCACCATACTTTAAAACCGGTTCCCACCATTTTTTTCAGCATGACTTTTGATGAAAAACGGACTTTTTTGTTTTTCATGTTATGGATCAGTTGGGCTTAGATAAAAGCTGTTGAAACCCTTTACCCCGCTTGGATTTGGTTAATACTTGGTTTATTGGCTGCGCACCATTGGATAGTACGTCACCATACTTTAAAACCGGTTCCCACCATTTTTTTCAGCATGACTTTTGATGAAAAACGGACTTTTTTGTTTTTCATGTTATGGATCAGTTGGGCTTAGATAAAAGCTGTTGAAACCCTTTACCCCGCTTGGATTTGGTTAATACTTGGTTTATTGGCTGCGCACCATTGGATAGTACGTCACCATACTTTAAAACCGGTTCCCACCATTTTTTTCAGCATGACTTTTGATGAAAAACGGACTTTTTTGTTTTTCATGTTATGGATCAGTTGGGCTTAGATAAAAGCTGTTGAAACCCTTTACCCCGCTTGGATTTGGTTAATACTTGGTTTATTGGCTGCGCACCATTGGATAGTACGTCACCATACTTTAAAACCGGTTCCCACCATTTTTTTCAGCATGACTTTTGATGAAAAACGGACTTTTTTGTTTTTCATGTTATGGATCAGTTGGGCTTAGATAAAAGCTGTTGAAACCCTTTACCCCGCTTGGATTTGGTTAATACTTGGTTTATTGGCTGCGCACCATTGGATAGTACGTCACCATACTTTAAAACCGGTTCCCACCATTTTTTTCAGCATGACTTTTGATGAAAAACGGACTTTTTTGTTTTTCATGTTATGGATCAGTTGGGCTTAGATAAAAGCTGTTGAAACCCTTTACCCCGCTTGGATTTGGTTAATACTTGGTTTATTGGCTGCGCACCATTGGATAGTACGTCACCATACTTTAAAACCGGTTCCCACCATTTTTTTCAGCATGACTTTTGATGAAAAACGGACTTTTTTGTTTTTCATGTTATGGATCAGTTGGGCTTAGATAAAAGCTGTTGAAACCCTTTACCCCGCTTGGATTTGGTTAATACTTGGTTTATTGGCTGCGCACCATTGGATAGTACGTCACCATACTTTAAAACCGGTTCCCACCATTTTTTTCAGCATGACTTTTGATGAAAAACGGACTTTTTTGTTTTTCATGTTATGGATCAGTTGGGCTTAGATAAAAGCTGTTGAAACCCTTTACCCCGCTTGGATTTGGTTAATACTTGGTTTATTGGCTGCGCACCATTGGATAGTACGTCACCATACTTTAAAACCGGTTCCCACCATTTTTTTCAGCATGACTTTTGATGAAAAACGGACTTTTTTGTTTTTCATGTTATGGATCAGTTGGGCTTAGATAAAAGCTGTTGAAACCCTTTACCCCGCTTGGATTTGGTTAATACTTGGTTTATTGGCTGCGCACCATTGGATAGTACGTCACCATACTTTAAAACCGGTTCCCACCATTTTTTTCAGCATGACTTTTGATGAAAAACGGACTTTTTTGTTTTTCATGTTATGGATCAGTTGGGCTTAGATAAAAGCTGTTGAAACCCTTTACCCCGCTTGGATTTGGTTAATACTTGGTTTATTGGCTGCGCACCATTGGATAGTACGTCACCATACTTTAAAACCGGTTCCCACCATTTTTTTCAGCATGACTTTTGATGAAAAACGGACTTTTTTGTTTTTCATGTTATGGATCAGTTGGGCTTAGATAAAAGCTGTTGAAACCCTTTACCCCGCTTGGATTTGGTTAATACTTGGTTTATTGGCTGCGCACCATTGGATAGTACGTCACCATACTTTAAAACCGGTTCCCACCATTTTTTTCAGCATGACTTTTGATGAAAAACGGACTTTTTTGTTTTTCATGTTATGGATCAGTTGGGCTTAGATAAAAGCTGTTGAAACCCTTTACCCCGCTTGGATTTGGTTAATACTTGGTTTATTGGCTGCGCACCATTGGATAGTACGTCACCATACTTTAAAACCGGTTCCCACCATTTTTTTCAGCATGACTTTTGATGAAAAACGGACTTTTTTGTTTTTCATGTTATGGATCAGTTGGGCTTAGATAAAAGCTGTTGAAACCCTTTACCCCGCTTGGATTTGGTTAATACTTGGTTTATTGGCTGCGCACCATTGGATAGTACGTCACCATACTTTAAAACCGGTTCCCACCATTTTTTTCAGCATGACTTTTGATGAAAAACGGACTTTTTTGTTTTTCATGTTATGGATCAGTTGGGCTTAGATAAAAGCTGTTGAAACCCTTTACCCCGCTTGGATTTGGTTAATACTTGGTTTATTGGCTGCGCACCATTGGATAGTACGTCACCATACTTTAAAACCGGTTCCCACCATTTTTTTCAGCATGACTTTTGATGAAAAACGGACTTTTTTGTTTTTCATGTTATGGATCAGTTGGGCTTAGATAAAAGCTGTTGAAACCCTTTACCCCGCTTGGATTTGGTTAATACTTGGTTTATTGGCTGCGCACCATTGGATAGTACGTCACCATACTTTAAAACCGGTTCCCACCATTTTTTTCAGCATGACTTTTGATGAAAAACGGACTTTTTTGTTTTTCATGTTATGGATCAGTTGGGCTTAGATAAAAGCTGTTGAAACCCTTTACCCCGCTTGGATTTGGTTAATACTTGGTTTATTGGCTGCGCACCATTGGATAGTACGTCACCATACTTTAAAACCGGTTCCCACCATTTTTTTCAGCATGACTTTTGATGAAAAACGGACTTTTTTGTTTTTCATGTTATGGATCAGTTGGGCTTAGATAAAAGCTGTTGAAACCCTTTACCCCGCTTGGATTTGGTTAATACTTGGTTTATTGGCTGCGCACCATTGGATAGTACGTCACCATACTTTAAAACCGGTTCCCACCATTTTTTTCAGCATGACTTTTGATGAAAAACGGACTTTTTTGTTTTTCATGTTATGGATCAGTTGGGCTTAGATAAAAGCTGTTGAAACCCTTTACCCCGCTTGGATTTGGTTAATACTTGGTTTATTGGCTGCGCACCATTGGATAGTACGTCACCATACTTTAAAACCGGTTCCCACCATTTTTTTCAGCATGACTTTTGATGAAAAACGGACTTTTTTGTTTTTCATGTTATGGATCAGTTGGGCTTAGATAAAAGCTGTTGAAACCCTTTACCCCGCTTGGATTTGGTTAATACTTGGTTTATTGGCTGCGCACCATTGGATAGTACGTCACCATACTTTAAAACCGGTTCCCACCATTTTTTTCAGCATGACTTTTGATGAAAAACGGACTTTTTTGTTTTTCATGTTATGGATCAGTTGGGCTTAGATAAAAGCTGTTGAAACCCTTTACCCCGCTTGGATTTGGTTAATACTTGGTTTATTGGCTGCGCACCATTGGATAGTACGTCACCATACTTTAAAACCGGTTCCCACCATTTTTTTCAGCATGACTTTTGATGAAAAACGGACTTTTTTGTTTTTCATGTTATGGATCAGTTGGGCTTAGATAAAAGCTGTTGAAACCCTTTACCCCGCTTGGATTTGGTTAATACTTGGTTTATTGGCTGCGCACCATTGGATAGTACGTCACCATACTTTAAAACCGGTTCCCACCATTTTTTTCAGCATGACTTTTGATGAAAAACGGACTTTTTTGTTTTTCATGTTATGGATCAGTTGGGCTTAGATAAAAGCTGTTGAAACCCTTTACCCCGCTTGGATTTGGTTAATACTTGGTTTATTGGCTGCGCACCATTGGATAGTACGTCACCATACTTTAAAACCGGTTCCCACCATTTTTTTCAGCATGACTTTTGATGAAAAACGGACTTTTTTGTTTTTCATGTTATGGATCAGTTGGGCTTAGATAAAAGCTGTTGAAACCCTTTACCCCGCTTGGATTTGGTTAATACTTGGTTTATTGGCTGCGCACCATTGGATAGTACGTCACCATACTTTAAAACCGGTTCCCACCATTTTTTTCAGCATGACTTTTGATGAAAAACGGACTTTTTTGTTTTTCATGTTATGGATCAGTTGGGCTTAGATAAAAGCTGTTGAAACCCTTTACCCCGCTTGGATTTGGTTAATACTTGGTTTATTGGCTGCGCACCATTGGATAGTACGTCACCATACTTTAAAACCGGTTCCCACCATTTTTTTCAGCATGACTTTTGATGAAAAACGGACTTTTTTGTTTTTCATGTTATGGATCAGTTGGGCTTAGATAAAAGCTGTTGAAACCCTTTACCCCGCTTGGATTTGGTTAATACTTGGTTTATTGGCTGCGCACCATTGGATAGTACGTCACCATACTTTAAAACCGGTTCCCACCATTTTTTTCAGCATGACTTTTGATGAAAAACGGACTTTTTTGTTTTTCATGTTATGGATCAGTTGGGCTTAGATAAAAGCTGTTGAAACCCTTTACCCCGCTTGGATTTGGTTAATACTTGGTTTATTGGCTGCGCACCATTGGATAGTACGTCACCATACTTTAAAACCGGTTCCCACCATTTTTTTCAGCATGACTTTTGATGAAAAACGGACTTTTTTGTTTTTCATGTTATGGATCAGTTGGGCTTAGATAAAAGCTGTTGAAACCCTTTACCCCGCTTGGATTTGGTTAATACTTGGTTTATTGGCTGCGCACCATTGGATAGTACGTCACCATACTTTAAAACCGGTTCCCACCATTTTTTTCAGCATGACTTTTGATGAAAAACGGACTTTTTTGTTTTTCATGTTATGGATCAGTTGGGCTTAGATAAAAGCTGTTGAAACCCTTTACCCCGCTTGGATTTGGTTAATACTTGGTTTATTGGCTGCGCACCATTGGATAGTACGTCACCATACTTTAAAACCGGTTCCCACCATTTTTTTCAGCATGACTTTTGATGAAAAACGGACTTTTTTGTTTTTCATGTTATGGATCAGTTGGGCTTAGATAAAAGCTGTTGAAACCCTTTACCCCGCTTGGATTTGGTTAATACTTGGTTTATTGGCTGCGCACCATTGGATAGTACGTCACCATACTTTAAAACCGGTTCCCACCATTTTTTTCAGCATGACTTTTGATGAAAAACGGACTTTTTTGTTTTTCATGTTATGGATCAGTTGGGCTTAGATAAAAGCTGTTGAAACCCTTTACCCCGCTTGGATTTGGTTAATACTTGGTTTATTGGCTGCGCACCATTGGATAGTACGTCACCATACTTTAAAACCGGTTCCCACCATTTTTTTCAGCATGACTTTTGATGAAAAACGGACTTTTTTGTTTTTCATGTTATGGATCAGTTGGGCTTAGATAAAAGCTGTTGAAACCCTTTACCCCGCTTGGATTTGGTTAATACTTGGTTTATTGGCTGCGCACCATTGGATAGTACGTCACCATACTTTAAAACCGGTTCCCACCATTTTTTTCAGCATGACTTTTGATGAAAAACGGACTTTTTTGTTTTTCATGTTATGGATCAGTTGGGCTTAGATAAAAGCTGTTGAAACCCTTTACCCCGCTTGGATTTGGTTAATACTTGGTTTATTGGCTGCGCACCATTGGATAGTACGTCACCATACTTTAAAACCGGTTCCCACCATTTTTTTCAGCATGACTTTTGATGAAAAACGGACTTTTTTGTTTTTCATGTTATGGATCAGTTGGGCTTAGATAAAAGCTGTTGAAACCCTTTACCCCGCTTGGATTTGGTTAATACTTGGTTTATTGGCTGCGCACCATTGGATAGTACGTCACCATACTTTAAAACCGGTTCCCACCATTTTTTTCAGCATGACTTTTGATGAAAAACGGACTTTTTTGTTTTTCATGTTATGGATCAGTTGGGCTTAGATAAAAGCTGTTGAAACCCTTTACCCCGCTTGGATTTGGTTAATACTTGGTTTATTGGCTGCGCACCATTGGATAGTACGTCACCATACTTTAAAACCGGTTCCCACCATTTTTTTCAGCATGACTTTTGATGAAAAACGGACTTTTTTGTTTTTCATGTTATGGATCAGTTGGGCTTAGATAAAAGCTGTTGAAACCCTTTACCCCGCTTGGATTTGGTTAATACTTGGTTTATTGGCTGCGCACCATTGGATAGTACGTCACCATACTTTAAAACCGGTTCCCACCATTTTTTTCAGCATGACTTTTGATGAAAAACGGACTTTTTTGTTTTTCATGTTATGGATCAGTTGGGCTTAGATAAAAGCTGTTGAAACCCTTTACCCCGCTTGGATTTGGTTAATACTTGGTTTATTGGCTGCGCACCATTGGATAGTACGTCACCATACTTTAAAACCGGTTCCCACCATTTTTTTCAGCATGACTTTTGATGAAAAACGGACTTTTTTGTTTTTCATGTTATGGATCAGTTGGGCTTAGATAAAAGCTGTTGAAACCCTTTACCCCGCTTGGATTTGGTTAATACTTGGTTTATTGGCTGCGCACCATTGGATAGTACGTCACCATACTTTAAAACCGGTTCCCACCATTTTTTTCAGCATGACTTTTGATGAAAAACGGACTTTTTTGTTTTTCATGTTATGGATCAGTTGGGCTTAGATAAAAGCTGTTGAAACCCTTTACCCCGCTTGGATTTGGTTAATACTTGGTTTATTGGCTGCGCACCATTGGATAGTACGTCACCATACTTTAAAACCGGTTCCCACCATTTTTTTCAGCATGACTTTTGATGAAAAACGGACTTTTTTGTTTTTCATGTTATGGATCAGTTGGGCTTAGATAAAAGCTGTTGAAACCCTTTACCCCGCTTGGATTTGGTTAATACTTGGTTTATTGGCTGCGCACCATTGGATAGTACGTCACCATACTTTAAAACCGGTTCCCACCATTTTTTTCAGCATGACTTTTGATGAAAAACGGACTTTTTTGTTTTTCATGTTATGGATCAGTTGGGCTTAGATAAAAGCTGTTGAAACCCTTTACCCCGCTTGGATTTGGTTAATACTTGGTTTATTGGCTGCGCACCATTGGATAGTACGTCACCATACTTTAAAACCGGTTCCCACCATTTTTTTCAGCATGACTTTTGATGAAAAACGGACTTTTTTGTTTTTCATGTTATGGATCAGTTGGGCTTAGATAAAAGCTGTTGAAACCCTTTACCCCGCTTGGATTTGGTTAATACTTGGTTTATTGGCTGCGCACCATTGGATAGTACGTCACCATACTTTAAAACCGGTTCCCACCATTTTTTTCAGCATGACTTTTGATGAAAAACGGACTTTTTTGTTTTTCATGTTATGGATCAGTTGGGCTTAGATAAAAGCTGTTGAAACCCTTTACCCCGCTTGGATTTGGTTAATACTTGGTTTATTGGCTGCGCACCATTGGATAGTACGTCACCATACTTTAAAACCGGTTCCCACCATTTTTTTCAGCATGACTTTTGATGAAAAACGGACTTTTTTGTTTTTCATGTTATGGATCAGTTGGGCTTAGATAAAAGCTGTTGAAACCCTTTACCCCGCTTGGATTTGGTTAATACTTGGTTTATTGGCTGCGCACCATTGGATAGTACGTCACCATACTTTAAAACCGGTTCCCACCATTTTTTTCAGCATGACTTTTGATGAAAAACGGACTTTTTTGTTTTTCATGTTATGGATCAGTTGGGCTTAGATAAAAGCTGTTGAAACCCTTTACCCCGCTTGGATTTGGTTAATACTTGGTTTATTGGCTGCGCACCATTGGATAGTACGTCACCATACTTTAAAACCGGTTCCCACCATTTTTTTCAGCATGACTTTTGATGAAAAACGGACTTTTTTGTTTTTCATGTTATGGATCAGTTGGGCTTAGATAAAAGCTGTTGAAACCCTTTACCCCGCTTGGATTTGGTTAATACTTGGTTTATTGGCTGCGCACCATTGGATAGTACGTCACCATACTTTAAAACCGGTTCCCACCATTTTTTTCAGCATGACTTTTGATGAAAAACGGACTTTTTTGTTTTTCATGTTATGGATCAGTTGGGCTTAGATAAAAGCTGTTGAAACCCTTTACCCCGCTTGGATTTGGTTAATACTTGGTTTATTGGCTGCGCACCATTGGATAGTACGTCACCATACTTTAAAACCGGTTCCCACCATTTTTTTCAGCATGACTTTTGATGAAAAACGGACTTTTTTGTTTTTCATGTTATGGATCAGTTGGGCTTAGATAAAAGCTGTTGAAACCCTTTACCCCGCTTGGATTTGGTTAATACTTGGTTTATTGGCTGCGCACCATTGGATAGTACGTCACCATACTTTAAAACCGGTTCCCACCATTTTTTTCAGCATGACTTTTGATGAAAAACGGACTTTTTTGTTTTTCATGTTATGGATCAGTTGGGCTTAGATAAAAGCTGTTGAAACCCTTTACCCCGCTTGGATTTGGTTAATACTTGGTTTATTGGCTGCGCACCATTGGATAGTACGTCACCATACTTTAAAACCGGTTCCCACCATTTTTTTCAGCATGACTTTTGATGAAAAACGGACTTTTTTGTTTTTCATGTTATGGATCAGTTGGGCTTAGATAAAAGCTGTTGAAACCCTTTACCCCGCTTGGATTTGGTTAATACTTGGTTTATTGGCTGCGCACCATTGGATAGTACGTCACCATACTTTAAAACCGGTTCCCACCATTTTTTTCAGCATGACTTTTGATGAAAAACGGACTTTTTTGTTTTTCATGTTATGGATCAGTTGGGCTTAGATAAAAGCTGTTGAAACCCTTTACCCCGCTTGGATTTGGTTAATACTTGGTTTATTGGCTGCGCACCATTGGATAGTACGTCACCATACTTTAAAACCGGTTCCCACCATTTTTTTCAGCATGACTTTTGATGAAAAACGGACTTTTTTGTTTTTCATGTTATGGATCAGTTGGGCTTAGATAAAAGCTGTTGAAACCCTTTACCCCGCTTGGATTTGGTTAATACTTGGTTTATTGGCTGCGCACCATTGGATAGTACGTCACCATACTTTAAAACCGGTTCCCACCATTTTTTTCAGCATGACTTTTGATGAAAAACGGACTTTTTTGTTTTTCATGTTATGGATCAGTTGGGCTTAGATAAAAGCTGTTGAAACCCTTTACCCCGCTTGGATTTGGTTAATACTTGGTTTATTGGCTGCGCACCATTGGATAGTACGTCACCATACTTTAAAACCGGTTCCCACCATTTTTTTCAGCATGACTTTTGATGAAAAACGGACTTTTTTGTTTTTCATGTTATGGATCAGTTGGGCTTAGATAAAAGCTGTTGAAACCCTTTACCCCGCTTGGATTTGGTTAATACTTGGTTTATTGGCTGCGCACCATTGGATAGTACGTCACCATACTTTAAAACCGGTTCCCACCATTTTTTTCAGCATGACTTTTGATGAAAAACGGACTTTTTTGTTTTTCATGTTATGGATCAGTTGGGCTTAGATAAAAGCTGTTGAAACCCTTTACCCCGCTTGGATTTGGTTAATACTTGGTTTATTGGCTGCGCACCATTGGATAGTACGTCACCATACTTTAAAACCGGTTCCCACCATTTTTTTCAGCATGACTTTTGATGAAAAACGGACTTTTTTGTTTTTCATGTGTATGGATCAGTTGGGCTTAGATAAAAGCTGTTGAAACCCTTTACCCCGCTTGGATTTGGTTAATACTTGGTTTATTGGCTGCGCACCATTGGATAGTACGTCACCATACTTTAAAACCGGTTCCCACCATTTTTTTCAGCATGACTTTTGATGAAAAACGGACTTTTTTGTTTTTCATGTTATGGATCAGTTGGGCTTAGATAAAAGCTGTTGAAACCCTTTACCCCGCTTGGATTTGGTTAATACTTGGTTTATTGGCTGCGCACCATTGGATAGTACGTCACCATACTTTAAAACCGGTTCCCACCATTTTTTTCAGCATGACTTTTGATGAAAAACGGACTTTTTTGTTTTTCATGTTATGGATCAGTTGGGCTTAGATAAAAGCTGTTGAAACCCTTTACCCCGCTTGGATTTGGTTAATACTTGGTTTATTGGCTGCGCACCATTGGATAGTACGTCACCATACTTTAAAACCGGTTCCCACCATTTTTTTCAGCATGACTTTTGATGAAAAACGGACTTTTTTGTTTTTCATGTTATGGATCAGTTGGGCTTAGATAAAAGCTGTTGAAACCCTTTACCCCGCTTGGATTTGGTTAATACTTGGTTTATTGGCTGCGCACCATTGGATAGTACGTCACCATACTTTAAAACCGGTTCCCACCATTTTTTTCAGCATGACTTTTGATGAAAAACGGACTTTTTTGTTTTTCATGTTATGGATCAGTTGGGCTTAGATAAAAGCTGTTGAAACCCTTTACCCCGCTTGGATTTGGTTAATACTTGGTTTATTGGCTGCGCACCATTGGATAGTACGTCACCATACTTTAAAACCGGTTCCCACCATTTTTTTCAGCATGACTTTTGATGAAAAACGGACTTTTTTGTTTTTCATGTTATGGATCAGTTGGGCTTAGATAAAAGCTGTTGAAACCCTTTACCCCGCTTGGATTTGGTTAATACTTGGTTTATTGGCTGCGCACCATTGGATAGTACGTCACCATACTTTAAAACCGGTTCCCACCATTTTTTTCAGCATGACTTTTGATGAAAAACGGACTTTTTTGTTTTTCATGTTATGGATCAGTTGGGCTTAGATAAAAGCTGTTGAAACCCTTTACCCCGCTTGGATTTGGTTAATACTTGGTTTATTGGCTGCGCACCATTGGATAGTACGTCACCATACTTTAAAACCGGTTCCCACCATTTTTTTCAGCATGACTTTTGATGAAAAACGGACTTTTTTGTTTTTCATGTTATGGATCAGTTGGGCTTAGATAAAAGCTGTTGAAACCCTTTACCCCGCTTGGATTTGGTTAATACTTGGTTTATTGGCTGCGCACCATTGGATAGTACGTCACCATACTTTAAAACCGGTTCCCACCATTTTTTTCAGCATGACTTTTGATGAAAAACGGACTTTTTTGTTTTTCATGTTATGGATCAGTTGGGCTTAGATAAAAGCTGTTGAAACCCTTTACCCCGCTTGGATTTGGTTAATACTTGGTTTATTGGCTGCGCACCATTGGATAGTACGTCACCATACTTTAAAACCGGTTCCCACCATTTTTTTCAGCATGACTTTTGATGAAAAACGGACTTTTTTGTTTTTCATGTTATGGATCAGTTGGGCTTAGATAAAAGCTGTTGAAACCCTTTACCCCGCTTGGATTTGGTTAATACTTGGTTTATTGGCTGCGCACCATTGGATAGTACGTCACCATACTTTAAAACCGGTTCCCACCATTTTTTTCAGCATGACTTTTGATGAAAAACGGACTTTTTTGTTTTTCATGTTATGGATCAGTTGGGCTTAGATAAAAGCTGTTGAAACCCTTTACCCCGCTTGGATTTGGTTAATACTTGGTTTATTGGCTGCGCACCATTGGATAGTACGTCACCATACTTTAAAACCGGTTCCCACCATTTTTTTCAGCATGACTTTTGATGAAAAACGGACTTTTTTGTTTTTCATGTTATGGATCAGTTGGGCTTAGATAAAAGCTGTTGAAACCCTTTACCCCGCTTGGATTTGGTTAATACTTGGTTTATTGGCTGCGCACCATTGGATAGTACGTCACCATACTTTAAAACCGGTTCCCACCATTTTTTTCAGCATGACTTTTGATGAAAAACGGACTTTTTTGTTTTTCATGTTATGGATCAGTTGGGCTTAGATAAAAGCTGTTGAAACCCTTTACCCCGCTTGGATTTGGTTAATACTTGGTTTATTGGCTGCGCACCATTGGATAGTACGTCACCATACTTTAAAACCGGTTCCCACCATTTTTTTCAGCATGACTTTTGATGAAAAACGGACTTTTTTGTTTTTCATGTTATGGATCAGTTGGGCTTAGATAAAAGCTGTTGAAACCCTTTACCCCGCTTGGATTTGGTTAATACTTGGTTTATTGGCTGCGCACCATTGGATAGTACGTCACCATACTTTAAAACCGGTTCCCACCATTTTTTTCAGCATGACTTTTGATGAAAAACGGACTTTTTTGTTTTTCATGTTATGGATCAGTTGGGCTTAGATAAAAGCTGTTGAAACCCTTTACCCCGCTTGGATTTGGTTAATACTTGGTTTATTGGCTGCGCACCATTGGATAGTACGTCACCATACTTTAAAACCGGTTCCCACCATTTTTTTCAGCATGACTTTTGATGAAAAACGGACTTTTTTGTTTTTCATGTTATGGATCAGTTGGGCTTAGATAAAAGCTGTTGAAACCCTTTACCCCGCTTGGATTTGGTTAATACTTGGTTTATTGGCTGCGCACCATTGGATAGTACGTCACCATACTTTAAAACCGGTTCCCACCATTTTTTTCAGCATGACTTTTGATGAAAAACGGACTTTTTTGTTTTTCATGTTATGGATCAGTTGGGCTTAGATAAAAGCTGTTGAAACCCTTTACCCCGCTTGGATTTGGTTAATACTTGGTTTATTGGCTGCGCACCATTGGATAGTACGTCACCATACTTTAAAACCGGTTCCCACCATTTTTTTCAGCATGACTTTTGATGAAAAACGGACTTTTTTGTTTTTCATGTTATGGATCAGTTGGGCTTAGATAAAAGCTGTTGAAACCCTTTACCCCGCTTGGATTTGGTTAATACTTGGTTTATTGGCTGCGCACCATTGGATAGTACGTCACCATACTTTAAAACCGGTTCCCACCATTTTTTTCAGCATGACTTTTGATGAAAAACGGACTTTTTTGTTTTTCATGTTATGGATCAGTTGGGCTTAGATAAAAGCTGTTGAAACCCTTTACCCCGCTTGGATTTGGTTAATACTTGGTTTATTGGCTGCGCACCATTGGATAGTACGTCACCATACTTTAAAACCGGTTCCCACCATTTTTTTCAGCATGACTTTTGATGAAAAACGGACTTTTTTGTTTTTCATGTTATGGATCAGTTGGGCTTAGATAAAAGCTGTTGAAACCCTTTACCCCGCTTGGATTTGGTTAATACTTGGTTTATTGGCTGCGCACCATTGGATAGTACGTCACCATACTTTAAAACCGGTTCCCACCATTTTTTTCAGCATGACTTTTGATGAAAAACGGACTTTTTTGTTTTTCATGTTATGGATCAGTTGGGCTTAGATAAAAGCTGTTGAAACCCTTTACCCCGCTTGGATTTGGTTAATACTTGGTTTATTGGCTGCGCACCATTGGATAGTACGTCACCATACTTTAAAACCGGTTCCCACCATTTTTTTCAGCATGACTTTTGATGAAAAACGGACTTTTTTGTTTTTCATGTTATGGATCAGTTGGGCTTAGATAAAAGCTGTTGAAACCCTTTACCCCGCTTGGATTTGGTTAATACTTGGTTTATTGGCTGCGCACCATTGGATAGTACGTCACCATACTTTAAAACCGGTTCCCACCATTTTTTTCAGCATGACTTTTGATGAAAAACGGACTTTTTTGTTTTTCATGTTATGGATCAGTTGGGCTTAGATAAAAGCTGTTGAAACCCTTTACCCCGCTTGGATTTGGTTAATACTTGGTTTATTGGCTGCGCACCATTGGATAGTACGTCACCATACTTTAAAACCGGTTCCCACCATTTTTTTCAGCATGACTTTTGATGAAAAACGGACTTTTTTGTTTTTCATGTTATGGATCAGTTGGGCTTAGATAAAAGCTGTTGAAACCCTTTACCCCGCTTGGATTTGGTTAATACTTGGTTTATTGGCTGCGCACCATTGGATAGTACGTCACCATACTTTAAAACCGGTTCCCACCATTTTTTTCAGCATGACTTTTGATGAAAAACGGACTTTTTTGTTTTTCATGTTATGGATCAGTTGGGCTTAGATAAAAGCTGTTGAAACCCTTTACCCCGCTTGGATTTGGTTAATACTTGGTTTATTGGCTGCGCACCATTGGATAGTACGTCACCATACTTTAAAACCGGTTCCCACCATTTTTTTCAGCATGACTTTTGATGAAAAACGGACTTTTTTGTTTTTCATGTTATGGATCAGTTGGGCTTAGATAAAAGCTGTTGAAACCCTTTACCCCGCTTGGATTTGGTTAATACTTGGTTTATTGGCTGCGCACCATTGGATAGTACGTCACCATACTTTAAAACCGGTTCCCACCATTTTTTTCAGCATGACTTTTGATGAAAAACGGACTTTTTTGTTTTTCATGTTATGGATCAGTTGGGCTTAGATAAAAGCTGTTGAAACCCTTTACCCCGCTTGGATTTGGTTAATACTTGGTTTATTGGCTGCGCACCATTGGATAGTACGTCACCATACTTTAAAACCGGTTCCCACCATTTTTTTCAGCATGACTTTTGATGAAAAACGGACTTTTTTGTTTTTCATGTTATGGATCAGTTGGGCTTAGATAAAAGCTGTTGAAACCCTTTACCCCGCTTGGATTTGGTTAATACTTGGTTTATTGGCTGCGCACCATTGGATAGTACGTCACCATACTTTAAAACCGGTTCCCACCATTTTTTTCAGCATGACTTTTGATGAAAAACGGACTTTTTTGTTTTTCATGTTATGGATCAGTTGGGCTTAGATAAAAGCTGTTGAAACCCTTTACCCCGCTTGGATTTGGTTAATACTTGGTTTATTGGCTGCGCACCATTGGATAGTACGTCACCATACTTTAAAACCGGTTCCCACCATTTTTTTCAGCATGACTTTTGATGAAAAACGGACTTTTTTGTTTTTCATGTTATGGATCAGTTGGGCTTAGATAAAAGCTGTTGAAACCCTTTACCCCGCTTGGATTTGGTTAATACTTGGTTTATTGGCTGCGCACCATTGGATAGTACGTCACCATACTTTAAAACCGGTTCCCACCATTTTTTTCAGCATGACTTTTGATGAAAAACGGACTTTTTTGTTTTTCATGTTATGGATCAGTTGGGCTTAGATAAAAGCTGTTGAAACCCTTTACCCCGCTTGGATTTGGTTAATACTTGGTTTATTGGCTGCGCACCATTGGATAGTACGTCACCATACTTTAAAACCGGTTCCCACCATTTTTTTCAGCATGACTTTTGATGAAAAACGGACTTTTTTGTTTTTCATGTTATGGATCAGTTGGGCTTAGATAAAAGCTGTTGAAACCCTTTACCCCGCTTGGATTTGGTTAATACTTGGTTTATTGGCTGCGCACCATTGGATAGTACGTCACCATACTTTAAAACCGGTTCCCACCATTTTTTTCAGCATGACTTTTGATGAAAAACGGACTTTTTTGTTTTTCATGTTATGGATCAGTTGGGCTTAGATAAAAGCTGTTGAAACCCTTTACCCCGCTTGGATTTGGTTAATACTTGGTTTATTGGCTGCGCACCATTGGATAGTACGTCACCATACTTTAAAACCGGTTCCCACCATTTTTTTCAGCATGACTTTTGATGAAAAACGGACTTTTTTGTTTTTCATGTTATGGATCAGTTGGGCTTAGATAAAAGCTGTTGAAACCCTTTACCCCGCTTGGATTTGGTTAATACTTGGTTTATTGGCTGCGCACCATTGGATAGTACGTCACCATACTTTAAAACCGGTTCCCACCATTTTTTTCAGCATGACTTTTGATGAAAAACGGACTTTTTTGTTTTTCATGTTATGGATCAGTTGGGCTTAGATAAAAGCTGTTGAAACCCTTTACCCCGCTTGGATTTGGTTAATACTTGGTTTATTGGCTGCGCACCATTGGATAGTACGTCACCATACTTTAAAACCGGTTCCCACCATTTTTTTCAGCATGACTTTTGATGAAAAACGGACTTTTTTGTTTTTCATGTTATGGATCAGTTGGGCTTAGATAAAAGCTGTTGAAACCCTTTACCCCGCTTGGATTTGGTTAATACTTGGTTTATTGGCTGCGCACCATTGGATAGTACGTCACCATACTTTAAAACCGGTTCCCACCATTTTTTTCAGCATGACTTTTGATGAAAAACGGACTTTTTTGTTTTTCATGTTATGGATCAGTTGGGCTTAGATAAAAGCTGTTGAAACCCTTTACCCCGCTTGGATTTGGTTAATACTTGGTTTATTGGCTGCGCACCATTGGATAGTACGTCACCATACTTTAAAACCGGTTCCCACCATTTTTTTCAGCATGACTTTTGATGAAAAACGGACTTTTTTGTTTTTCATGTTATGGATCAGTTGGGCTTAGATAAAAGCTGTTGAAACCCTTTACCCCGCTTGGATTTGGTTAATACTTGGTTTATTGGCTGCGCACCATTGGATAGTACGTCACCATACTTTAAAACCGGTTCCCACCATTTTTTTCAGCATGACTTTTGATGAAAAACGGACTTTTTTGTTTTTCATGTTATGGATCAGTTGGGCTTAGATAAAAGCTGTTGAAACCCTTTACCCCGCTTGGATTTGGTTAATACTTGGTTTATTGGCTGCGCACCATTGGATAGTACGTCACCATACTTTAAAACCGGTTCCCACCATTTTTTTCAGCATGACTTTTGATGAAAAACGGACTTTTTTGTTTTTCATGTTATGGATCAGTTGGGCTTAGATAAAAGCTGTTGAAACCCTTTACCCCGCTTGGATTTGGTTAATACTTGGTTTATTGGCTGCGCACCATTGGATAGTACGTCACCATACTTTAAAACCGGTTCCCACCATTTTTTTCAGCATGACTTTTGATGAAAAACGGACTTTTTTGTTTTTCATGTTATGGATCAGTTGGGCTTAGATAAAAGCTGTTGAAACCCTTTACCCCGCTTGGATTTGGTTAATACTTCGTTTATTGGCTGCGCATCATTTGATAGTACGTCACCATACTTTAAAACCGGTTCCCACCATTTTTTTCAGCATGACTTTTGATGAAAAACGGACTTTTTTGTTTTTCATGTTATGGATCAGTTGGGCTTAGATAAAAGCTGTTGAAACCCTTTACCCCGCTTGGATTTGGTTAATACTTGGTTTATTGGCTGCGCACCATTGGATAGTACGTCACCATACTTTAAAACCGGTTCCCACCATTTTTTTCAGCATGACTTTTGATGAAAAACGGACTTTTTTTTTTTTCATGTTATGGATCAGTTGGGCTTAGATAAAAGCTGTTGAAACCCTTTACCCCGCTTGGATTTGGTTAATACTTGGTTTATTGGCTGCGCACCATTGGATAGTACGTCACCATACTTTAAAACCGGTTCCCACCATTTTTTTCAGCATGACTTTTGATGAAAAACGGACTTTTTTGTTTTTCATGTTATGGATCAGTTGGGCTTAGATAAAAGCTGTTGAAACCCTTTACCCCGCTTGGATTTGGTTAATACTTGGTTTATTGGCTGCGCACCATTGGATAGTACGTCACCATACTTTAAAACCGGTTCCCACCATTTTTTTCAGCATGACTTTTGATGAAAAACGGACTTTTTTGTTTATCATGTTATGGATCAGTTGGGCTTAGATAAAAGCTGTTGAAACCCTTTACCCCGCTTGGATTTGGTTAATACTTGGTTTATTGGCTGCGCACCATTGGATAGTACGTCACCATACTTTAAAACCGGTTCCCACCATTTTTTTCAGCATGACTTTTGATGAAAAACGGACTTTTTTGTTTTTCATGTTATGGATCAGTTGGGCTTAGATAAAAGCTGTTGAAACCCTTTACCCCGCTTGGATTTGGTTAATACTTGGTTTATTGGCTGCGCACCATTGGATAGTACGTCACCATACTTTAAAACCGGTTCCCACCATTTTTTTCAGCATGACTTTTGATGAAAAACGGACTTTTTGTTTTTCATGTTATGGATCAGTTGGGCTTAGATAAAAGCTGTTGAAACCCTTTACCCCGCTTGGATTTGGTTAATACTTGGTTTATTGGCTGCGCACCATTGGATAGTACGTCACCATACTTTAAAACCGGTTCCCACCATTTTTTTCAGCATGACTTTTGATGAAAAACGGACTTTTTTGTTTTTCATGTTATGGATCAGTTGGGCTTAGATAAAAGCTGTTGAAACCCTTTACCCCGCTTGGATTTGGTTAATACTTGGTTTATTGGCTGCGCACCATTGGATAGTACGTCACCATACTTTAAAACCGGTTCCCACCATTTTTTTCAGCATGACTTTTGATGAAAAACGGACTTTTTTGTTTTCATGTTATGGATCAGTTGGGCTTAGATAAAAGCTGTTGAAACCCTTTACCCCGCTTGGATTTGGTTAATACTTGGTTTATTGGCTGCGCACCATTGGATAGTACGTCACCATACTTTAAAACCGGTTCCCACCATTTTTTTCAGCATGACTTTTGATGAAAAACGGACTTTTTTGTTTTTCATGATATGGATCAGTTGGGCTTAGATAAAAGCTGTTGAAACCCTTTACCCCGCTTGGATTTGGTTAATACTTGGTTTATTGGCTGCGCACCATTGGATAGTACGTCACCATACTTTAAAACCGGTTCCCACCATTTTTTTCAGCATGACTTTTGATGAAAAACGGACTTTTTTGTTTTTCATGTTATATCAGTTGGGCTTAGATAAAAGCTGTTGAAACCTTTTACCCCGCTTGGATTTGGTTAATACTTGGTTTATTGGCTGCGCACCATTGGATAGTACGTCACCATACTTTAAAACCGGTTCCCACCATTTTTTTCAGCATGACTTTTGATGAAAAACGGACTTTTTTGTTTTTCATGTTATGGATCAGTTGGGCTTAGATAAAAGCTGTTGAAACCCTTTACCCCGCTTGGATTTGGTTAATACTTGGTTTATTGGCTGCGCACCATTGGATAGTACGTCACCATACTTTAAAACCGGTTCCCACCATTTTTTTCAGCATGACTTTTGATGAAAAACGGACTTTTTAGTTTTTCATGTTATGGATCAGTTGGGCTTAGATAAAAGCTGTTGAAACCCTTTACCCCGCTTGGATTTGGTTAATACTTGGTTTATTGGCTGCGCACCATTGGATAGTACGTCACCATACTTTAAAACCGGTTCCCACCATTTTTTTCAGCATGACTTTTGATGAAAAACGGACTTTTTTGTTTTTCATGTTATGGATCAGTTGGGCTTAGATAAAAGCTGTTGAAACCCTTTACCCCGCTTGGATTTGGTTAATACTTAGTTTATTGGCTGCGCACCATTGGATAGTACGTCACCATACTTTAAAACCGGTTCCCACCATTTTTTTCAGCATGACTTTTGATGAAAAACGGACTTTTTTTTTTTCATGTTATGGATCAGTTGGGCTTAGATAAAAGCTGTTGAAACCCTTTACCTCGCTTGGATTTGGTTAATACTTGGTTTATTGGCTGCGCACCATTGGATAGTACGTCACCATACTTTAAAACCGGTTCCCACCATTTTTTTCAGCATGACTTTTGATGAAAAACGGACTTTTTTGTTTTTCATGTTATGGATCAGTTGGGCTTAGATAAAAGCTGTTGAAACCCTTTACCCCGCTTGGATTTGGTTAAAACTTGGTTTATTGGCTGCGCACCATTGGATAGTACGTCACCATACTTTAAAACCGGTTCCCACCATTTTTTTCAGCATGACTTTTGATGAAAAACGGACTTTTTTGTTTTTCATGTTATGGATCAGTTGGGCTTAGATAAAAGCTGTTGAAACCCTTTACCCCGCTTGGATTTGGTTAATACTTGGTTTATTGGCTGCGCACCATTGGATAGTACGTCACCATACTTTAAAACCGGTTCCCACCATTTTTTTCAGCATGACTTTTGATGAAAAACGGACTTTTTTGTTTTTCATGTTATGGATCAGTTGGGCTTAGATAAAAGCTGTTGAAACCCTTTACCCCGCTTGGATTTGGTTAATACTTGGTTTATTGGCTGCGCACCATTGGATAGTACGTCACCATACTTTAAAACCGGTTCCCACCATTTTTTTCAGCATGACTTTTGATGAAAAACGGACTTTTTTGTTTTTCATGTTATGGATCAGTTGGGCTTAGATAAAAGCTGTTGAAACCCTTTACCCCGCTTGGATTTGGTTAATACTTGGTTTATTGGCTGCGCACCATTGGATAGTACGTCACCATACTTTAAAACCGGTTCCCACCATTTTTTTCAGCATGACTTTTGATGAAAAACGGACTTTTTTGTTTTTCATGTTATGGATCAGTTGGGCTTAGATAAAAGCTGTTGAAACCCTTTACCCCGCTTGGATTTGGTTAATACTTGGTTTATTGGCTGCGCACCATTGGATAGTACGTCACCATACTTTAAAACCGGTTCCCACCATTTTTTTCAGCATGACTTTTGATGAAAAACGGACTTTTTTGTTTTTCATGTTATGGATCAGTTGGGCTTAGATAAAAGCTGTTGAAACCCTTTACCCCGCTTGGATTTGGTTAATACTTGGTTTATTGGCTGCGCACCATAGGATAGTACGTCACCATACTTTAAAACCGGTTCCCACCATTTTTTTCAGCATGACTTTTGATGAAAAACGGACTTTTTTGTTTTTCATGTTATGGATCAGTTGGGCTTAGATAAAAGCTGTTGAAACCCTTTACCCCGCTTGGATTTGGTTAATACTTGGTTTATTGGCTGCGCACCATTGGATAGTACGTCACCATACTTTAAAACCGGTTCCCACCATTTTTTTCAGCATGACTTTTGATGAAAAACGGACTTTTTTGTTTTTCATGTTATGGATCAGTTGGGCTTAGATAAAAGCTGTTGAAACCCTTTACCCCGCTTGGATTTGGTTAATACTTGGTTTATTGGCTGCGCACCATTGGATAGTACGTCACCATACTTTAAAACCGGTTCCCACCATTTTTTTCAGCATGACTTTTGATGAAAAACGGACTTTTTTGTTTTTCATGTTATGGATCAGTTGGGCTTAGATAAAAGCTGTTGAAACCCTTTACCCCGCTTGGATTTGGTTAATACTTGGTTTATTGGCTGCGCACCATTGGATAGTACGTCACCATACTTTAAAACCGGTTCCCACCATTTTTTTCAGCATGACTTTTGATGAAAAACGGACTTTTTTGTTTTTCATGTTATGGATCAGTTGGGCTTAGATAAAAGCTGTTGAAACCCTTTACCCCGCTTGGATTTGGTTAATACTTGGTTTATTGGCTGCGCACCATTGGATAGTACGTCACCATACTTTAAAACCGGTTCCCACCATTTTTTTCAGCATGACTTTTGATGAAAAACGGACTTTTTTGTTTTTCATGTTATGGATCAGTTGGGCTTAGATAAAAGCTGTTGAAACCCTTTACCCCGCTTGGATTTGGTTAATACTTGGTTTATTGGCTGCGCACCATTGGATAGTACGTCACCATACTTTAAAACCGGTTCCCACCATTTTTTTCAGCATGACTTTTGATGAAAAACGGACTTTTTTGTTTTTCATGTTATGGATCAGTTGGGCTTAGATAAAAGCTGTTGAAACCCTTTACCCCGCTTGGATTTGGTTAATACTTGGTTTATTGGCTGCGCACCATTGGATAGTACGTCACCATACTTTAAAACCGGTTCCCACCATTTTTTTCAGCATGACTTTTGATGAAAAACGGACTTTTTTGTTTTTCATGTTATGGATCAGTTGGGCTTAGATAAAAGCTGTTGAAACCCTTTACCCCGCTTGGATTTGGTTAATACTTGGTTTATTGGCTGCGCACCATTGGATAGTACGTCACCATACTTTAAAACCGGTTCCCACCATTTTTTTCAGCATGACTTTAGCAGCAGAATGGGTGAACAGACCAGGTTTTCAAGCAAAAATAAGGCTTCTACGGAAACGAAATTATTTCAAAAAATGCAGAGTGTGTGAACAGACAAACTTTTTTAGGCGTTAATTTACTAAACTGAGGCTTCCCAAAATTGCTTATATAAGCCCCAATTTACTAAACTGAGGCTTCCTTGAAAATACTTAATTAATTTTTAATAATAATTTGAGCAAAGAATAAAAAAAAAAAGACGCCATTTAGTTGACGTTCACCTCCTCTGCTGCTAATGCGCTAACAATTTTTTTACGATGAAAGTCTTTAAGACGAAAATCCTTTCAGGACTGTACAAACAAACTAATTTGCAAAACTTCACCTCGTAGATCAATTAAATTATTAGATTGGTCAGTGAGTTTGAAATTAATTCTCGTTAACAAATTATTATGACATCGCATATAGACTAGATTAGTTGGGTCTTCAATAATTAGAAATCCTGGAGGAGCCGTTGGTGCAAATGAATATAAAATATATCCCTGCTGAGCTTGATTTGTTTGCTCAAGATTTATTTGATAGTTTCCTTCGATAACGTCACATACTAAATTTAATGATATCACCGAGGATATATTTACGTTGTTCGGAGCGATATGTCTCCCACCGCCATCTTGGTCGTTATTAAACGTCAAAATATTTGTTTTTTGTCGTGATAATTTCTTCCAATCGTCATGGATTTTCTTAAACCCAATATCGATGGCATAACTGAGATATTTTTTTAATTCGTCGGGTTTATACCCAGGGATTTTAGATGTTTGAATATCCTCTTTTGGGATATTGAATTCTACCGCAAACACTTCTTTATAAATTTCACTCATTAATACTTGTTGAATAATTTGCGTATGAAATGTTTCCATATCGTTGATGATTTTGTTACCTGTTTGTACTACACTAATAAACTCGTTTTTGGTGAGAGAGCCGGATTTGATGGATATTAACAATAATGAAAAATCATTATTCATCGCTGTTAAGTTTTCTTTGATTAAGTTGGTGTAAAATATCATATTATTTTTGTTGTCGTATCCTATAAATTTGTTGGGAGAATAATCTTGATAACTTTTTATTGGATTATCAGGTTTCATCTTGTCTGTGACATAATCGGATTTTACAGGTTCTGGTATATCAACAGTTTCTCGTTGAGGTGGTAGTTCAGGCCATCCTAACACTGATCTTATAGAACTTTGATAAATATCTACAACATACCCAGGGGAATTAATCTCGATCGCAGATGATAACGTCGGCTCGTGAACCGTTATAGCGATTTTTGATTCTTTTCCAGTGAGAGATTTTATTCTTCGTTGAAATTCAGCGTTGATCTGTTCGATTTGATATGACCCAGTTGGTAACGAGACAACGTTCCAGTCTGGGGTTCCGTCTTCACGATTTTTCCACGCGAACACCAAGGAATTATTTGGTTGTTGACCACCAAATGCTACCGATCTGATATTGGGCCAGCTATGATACACTCGTAGTTTTGCTAGCGCGATCTCGCTCACGGGAACGGGAATCGGAAAATTCACACTGAATTCAGGACGCGTTGAGGTTACTGATATTGTGCTTGTTTTCACCGGTGTTGTATTTGTTACTATTTGTTGAAGTAGTTCTTGCGACGACATTATTATTATTATTATTCTGCTCTAATTTCAGCATTGTTGATTTATACAATTGAGCCATCGTTGAAAATTCGCTATCTGATATTGTTGTGTCATCGAGTGACGATGATATCAACGAGGATAATTGTGAGTAACCGGCAGATGCAATATGAAATTTAATTACGTAATTATGTAGTTTACTCTGGCTACACGATGATAATTTTTTTGTGATCCCGGTTAATATACCCGCAATTGTAGCTATCGAAGAAATAACTATTGGAACTACAACCGGAGCAATCATTGTAACCGAAGATAGTATTATCCCAGCAGCAGTGATTACTCCCGACACTGAGTATACGGTGATATCAACTGCGGTTATTCTTCGTTGGTATTTTTTTATTTTTATTTGATACTCCTCACAGAGAGAATTGAGTTTAGTTTGAAACTCTTTGACTTGATCATAGCGATACTGATTCGATGATGGAGTCATTTTATTTTAAAAGCGCTAGCATTTTCAATTCAAAATTCTGAAAGAATTTTTAAATCAATTTAATTGTTTACTTAAATCCACTACGAATTCTACGTACCACGTTACTGAAACCTTGGCTAGATTTCCATCTGTATTTGTTTTCGTGAATTGTTCAGTTGTATCCTTGTTGATGATCGTTGATATCGTATTATTGACTCCAGATGAACTACTTGATGATATATTAAACTGATTCGGTGATACTATTATTAATCGATAAATACCCTTGACTGCTGCGGTTATGTTTAAGATGTTGTTTGTGGGAGTCCACGTAAATGATCCATGTTGCATCGTGTGTACTACGTTGTTGACGATAGATTTATCATGAGGAATTTTTACTTTTTCAACAACGCTTATCATTCTCGTTGCATCATCCCTTATTGCGCTGTTGAATGTTTTAAGTTCATCGATGGATTTTTTAATATCGGGAAGTGTTATTTCAATTTTATCAAATGGGCTCCCAATAAACTTGTCCATGAGGTTTTTACGAAACGTCATAAATAGTTTCGTGTGTTTTTCATATTCGGATTGAAGAGTTGTTAGTTCCAATATAGCATTTTTTATTACGGTGAGTTTTGGTGTGGTTACTGGTGGATTTCCAAAAAATTCTAGTATGGGTTTGTCAATTTGGTCAATTGTATTTCTTTGTGTTTCACTAAACTGATCAAATACAATTATATGATCGTCATATTTATCGCTTAGTGATTTTAATGAATTCACTGTGTTATCATATGTTGCTAATTTATCCGTAATTGTTGAAACAAGTACACCTGGTTTGAGTTTACCCCCATCAGAAAATAACGCGATAGTATCCTCTGCTGCGTCTCGTTGTTTAACCAAAATATCATTAAGAGAGATATTACTACTTTTCAACTTACCCTGACGATCTTGAAAAACAACTATTTCACCAGGATCAACATTTGCTAGATTCAAAATTTCAGCTACTCTTGTTGCAAATCCTAGGTTGTAATTGGGATCGTTAGTTATAATCATATTCTCAATACCAAAAGCAACACCACCTATAGTAACCTCAAAATCAACAGGATTAGGATCAGCACGATTCTGTGGGCGTCTTATAATAAATTGATCTTTCCCAGCGTGATCATTAATATCCTTCGCGAACATCATAGATGGACCAGCTGATCTAGTATAGTCATCAGAATATCTCGCTAACCCGATTATCCCCGTTGCAATATCAACCTCGCGTTCAATAGCTTCGATTTCTTTTCCATCAATGAGATATCTAGCACTTTCAAATAACGCCATGATGCCATTGTTAACAAAACCGACTTGAGTACCATCTGCATATGGTGTATTAGCTACAACATCTGTTACGAGTTCACCTTCGACTTCAATAAAGGCTTCCGCGGGTAAAAAGTATTTACTGGTATCATGAACTTGAAGTTCAATTCTCCCGCGAAGATTAGGTTGCACTGCGTGATAAGCAAAAAATTGATAATCACGTACAGAATCATCTTTAAGTACTGGGGCTTCCATATCAAAGGCTGTGTCCGGGTTTTGTTTGAACATTTTTTATTATATATCCGATGGTCTAAATTAGAAATCGGAAACGCTAGCATTTCTGAGAGGTGAAATCACTCAAAATCGATGCAAAATACAGAATTGAAAATAAAAAAAAATAATATTATGTTAAATTAATTATTTAGTTGGGTATATCAATAATGTTGCTGATGAAAACAAATCTAGATAACGAAGATCAAATCGAAAATACAAATATTTCAATAACTATAACAACTGAGAATCCTATTCAAATAACCAGAAACATTAGTGTTTCTAACACTAGTGTTTCTAACACTAGTATAGGAAATTCAAGTGGAAACATTAGTGTTTCTAATACAAGTATTTCTACTGAAACCATCGAAAATTCAGAAAATACAAGTATTTCAATAACTATAACAATTGGAAATCCTGTCCAAATAAATATAACCAGAAACGCAAGCGTTTCTAACACAAGTGTTTCTAATACAAGTATAAGAAATGCTAGCAATTCTAGTGATGATTTTTGAGAAAATATTATTCACCGACGTCGGAAATTCTTTGAATTAGAAAATGCTTTAGTACTTTTAAAGCCGCTTCCCGCTATCATATTTGCTATCATATTTGCTGTTATATTATCCTGCAATGACGGAGTCATCGTGTATGACGGGGTCATTAATGACTGTAGTTTTTTATCCACGGCGTTATTTATTATTTTACTAACCTGTGTAGGCATTACTGCAGTAGATGGTAGTGAAGTCATTCCTGGTTTTGAAAAATTTCTACGTCGAACTAGCGCTGTTAGTTTATCCTTAGCGGCTGAAAATGCCTTCCCGGCAAGATCACCAATAGTGTTAATACCCTTATCTCGGATAACATCAATTGCTTTCATCGATAATTGTTTTACTAGCGGAGCCACTTTTGGAGCCATTCTTGAAAATAATCCCATTATAGTATTACCGAGACCATCTCCATAGTATACTCGGTATTTTGGCAATCGTGAGTTTACCACGTAGACACTAGTTGGTTTATCATGGTTGTAGTGTATGATCATTCTCTATATAGAAATGCTAGCATTTCCAATTATCTAATCGCTATGATAACCGTAGAAATTCGAAGAATTTCCATCCAAAGAATTTTCGGCTAACTCCTCAATGAAATCTCTATATGTTGCAATATCCATGATACCACCTTGAAATAACCTCCTACAGATATCAGCTGCTTCATTGATTATTTCTGGTGAGTTATTCCCGGCTCGTTTTCCACCTACGAGTACTTCTAATCGTGATATATCACCGAGAATATTACCAGGACATGTTACACTAGAGTTTCCAACTAAACCACTACCTGTTTTTGAAAATTCTTTGGATTTTTTAGTGATACCAGTTGCACCCTTTGGAGTTTTACTCTGGGAATCAGCCTCTGCCATTATTTGTATTTCATCAGGGATTGGGTCTGCTGTGTATGCTGGTGGTGCTACTGTGATCCCCTTTACCATAGCTAGAAATTGGTCATAATTAGATTTTATTTTTTTGTTGATTTTGTTTTCCCCGCTGTTTGCTAAAAACACCTTATTTGCCCAAAGGTGTTTACTGTTTATAAAATCTTTAGACGTGTCGTCTATTAAATACTCATCTCTCTTCGCTTTTTTAATGTTGTCGTTGGTAAATTTAGCTAAACCATAGAGTGTTGGGATACTTCTGATTTTATTTAACGCATCAACTGTAAATATATTTTCAGGATTATAGTCCCCCCTTGGAACAGCTTCTTGTTGTTGTTCTTCTTGTTCTTCTTCTTCTTCTTGTTCTTGCTGTCGTTGTAGTTCTTCTCGTTCTTCTCGTTCTTGCTGTCGTTGTAGTTCCATCTCCCCTGCGATTTCACCTGGAAGTATTTGTACAGCTTGTTTTGTTTGTTTAGTTCGTTTTGCTATTTTCTCCAACACAGGGAGAAGAGGCTTCTCTGTTCTAGGACCTTCTTTAGGGACATCTCCGTATATCGCCCGTTCAGTTGCTGTTTTCACACCCTCAGTTGCACTAACAATAGGTTTGAAGAGTTGTTCTGTATCCTCTGTGAAGTCAGTCTGAAATAATTGCCGTTGTTGAAGTTTTTCACGTATACGATCACGAAGGGGTAATATTTTCTTAAGAGCTTCAAGTCTTTCTTTAGTGTTCCGTGTAGTTAATGATTGTCCTATCATTATTAAAAGAGTATCACTAATTGTCAATTAAAAATCCAAAGGATTTTAGAAATGCAAATCATTTCGAAAGAAATCACTAACCTAAAAATGCAAAGCATTTTAATACTTCCTTGTTATTGTACTGAGTCACACATAATTTTACTTCCTCGTTTACACAGGTAGTGTGTGTGACATGTATACCGTACGGTTATACAAACAAAGGAGGCTCTCTACGCGTGGGGCTCATCACCCTCAAAATCTCCTTGAGAGTTTTCCATTAGTATTTTTAATTGTCTCACTTTACAATTAATAATCCTTTTTTGTTCATATTCTAAGCCTAATTGCTTTCGTACACGTTCAACGATGTTACATAATGGTACGAATACACTAATATCTTCCGTATTGACTAAGCTCTCACGTATAAGCTTTTGGATCTTTTTAGTTAAAAAATATTTTTTCGCTAGGACGTATTTCCCCGTCTGTTCTGCAAATTGTATATCCTCGAAATCGGTCATAATTTGATCACAATCTAACCCTGAACATAATTTTATATTTTGATCCTTAAGTTTGTTGATTTCAATAATAATCAATTCAAGATTTTCAATATTCATATATATATATAAATATATTTGTTTAAATACAAAGTATGAAAATTCTTTAGAATTAAAAATACAAAGTATTTTCAAAATGAATTCTGGATACACTAAGGTGTTGAGCATCTTAATATACCCAGAAGCTTAATGCGATTATAGGTGATTATGATTATATACAATATAATGAATGACGACGGCACAATAACCCCTGATCTAGTGTGGTAGGCGGTTATATATACACATAGGACAGTACAACAATAGATTATAAGTGAATGAATTGATTTTAAATGACAATGGATGACGACGGCACAATAACCCCTGATTTAGTGTGGTAGGCGGTTATATACACATAGGACGGTACAACAATAGATTATAGGTGACACAATGACAATGGATGACGCGGGCTATTCTACATTCAAGTGTAAACAAAACCGCAAAATCGAAACTTTGGTTTTGAATGTCAATAATAACGTTCATACCACGTGTGACGGTGTGGTTTTGTTTACACTTGAATTTCGGCTAAATGCCCAATTATAATAAAGACGAATTTGTATATATACACTCATTACGACGAGGTGATATAAAAGAGGTGTAGTGATTATAATTATTTGTTTGTTTATTAGCGATCACTGACAATGTTGAAAACACGCATAATACTTGAAACAGACATTAAAAAAAATGTTTAAATACGACGTGTCTATAAAACAGTTCTGTTAATACTTGAAAAAAGACAAAATTGATTGTGTTTTGTTCAGATTTATGTAATTATAACAACCAATCAAAATCAATGTTAGAAACGCTAGCGTTTCCATGTTTAAGATCCGTAACTCTGTCATTGATGATTTGTCACACGCGTTATACCTAACGGAGTTATCTCCCGTGAAATCCGTAAGATTTCCATTTACGTATTATACGTAAGAAAACTGAATTTTGTTTTTAAAACGCTTTGAAAAAGCGGTCTTATAAATTCCCTCTGCTACTTTTTGTACTGAGGAGGGGTAAATATCGAAATGCCTACCAGCTTCTGACATTGATTGAAATACTATCTCCGTGTTGTCAGTATTAATTGACTTTACGGATCTAGCATTTTTCGGGTATTTCCCAGTTCTTCCTCGTTTTGTGTTTTCACATTGAGAAATAGCTTGAAGGTTGTTCAATTTGTTATTCTTAGTATCGGAATCAATATGATCAATAACAAAACCATCTTTGATTGATCCGTTATACACTTCGAAGACGAAACGGTGATTGAGATACATTTTCCCTCCAGCTTTAAATATCAAATACCCCATACCATTATCCCACCCAATAGATTTCTTGAGTCTACAGTGTCTAACAACACCATCACGAGAAGCTTCATAATTTTCAATAACAGGATGTCTTTGAAATTCTTGGCTCATTTGTATATATAATATATCTATTTGTCTAATTCGTTAATTGGCTGAATTATAACATAAGCAAATCTTTTTATATAGTCATCCGTAGTTTTTATGATTTTGCCATTGACGTTGTCATTGACGTCGTCAGGATTTTTGATTCTTCGCTTGTCATAATAACGTTTTAACTCTCTATAACGCTTACCCCCGCAATTTACGCATAACTGCGACTTGCCTCTTACACCTACCCCACAATGCAAACATGGTAGAGGCCCCATCCGAACCGTTTCTCACACTCTGCATATGATACCCACAGAATTCATTTCTGCATGATTTGTTACACGGAGTCTTTGATCCAATCATAAGCCATTTGCAATGAATCATTATATAAAATTTTTTTTATTTAAATACTTGTTTTAATTATAATATGAAGGAGTTCAAGAGATTATCGAAAATTACTCCTTGGAAAAATGCTAGATTTAATCTCGATAGAATCTCTGATATACCTAAAAGTCTAGTAGATGATAAACCACTATTGAGTAAAATCAGCGACTGTTTTAATGAGTTTAAGCGTGATGGAGCATCTCATACGTGGTCGACATTTCGAATTATTGATGAAGATGTCAATATACCCATAATTGATGCTACTATGAATGATATAAGAGCAGCTGTGATACTTTCACACCTTGGCGGGAAATCTCAACGGAGGTATATTTTTAGAATAAAATTTATTATCGAAGAGGAAGGTGAATGGATTATCAGAGATAAATTTGACCCAATCCTTAAGGATAAAAAAACTGTTATTGTGAGTAGAGATTCCAAACCAGGAATTCTAACTGGAATTGACAAACCATACTATGAGAAATCTTATCCTGTAACAGCAGTTGTTTACGGAATATATCAGCTAAATGATAAGCCAAGTATTGCAAAACTAGCTCCGATGTTTTCATCGTCGAAATCACAAGGTGATTTGACGGAGTCGTCACCATTAAATTGTGTAGCAACACGGTTAATAGAACACTTCACAAATGCATCCCGGGGAAACAAATTAACTGAACAACGACGAAACAAAATAACCGAATGGGAACTAACGGTGAAACAACGCGGGGCAACGATTTCCGATATAGCTAAATTAGAAGCATTATTAAAATTTCCAATATCGGTAGCGACGATAACCGGAGAAGTATTATACGAACCGAAATATCAATCGCGAGGAGCTCCAATTGAAATTATCGATCATAACAAACACGCGTGGACACCCGCGGTAAATATATTTCCACGAGAAAGAACTGTTCGATATATCCCTAAAGAATTTTCTAGGGATGGTTTCTATGAAGAGAAATTATTTGATGCTATTCACACATTAACCAAAGACGACCCTGTGTCAATGTGGTTACTCAGGAGTAATGAGGATCCGGAAATAGGATTTGATCAGTTTGTAAAACCAAATGGTGAATTATATCGAACTGAAGAATTAGATACTAGAATGAGAAAAATCGCTAATGAATTTTCACCGGAGAGTTTCCATGAAAAACTACTTACGGATAGCTTCACAATTCCATCAGTGGTAGCTCACTTTGCAAGAGAAAAAAACTCATGGCGTCCAACACGAAGTGATTTTCTCAATGACGTGAAGTTGAGTTGCGTCGAATTGGGTCATGGAGGATTGTGGAATACGAAATACTCACGTGATGGTATGATTTCAATTGATATATCCGCGTGTTATCCTGGAAGTTTTCTCGGATATGGAGAATGCTCTGAATATTTTAAACGATTTGGACATCCCACACATGAAATGACTCGTGTTGCGATTAATGGTCCATTGCCTGGAACTGCTAGCAGTTCTAATTTTGATTTAACCGGGTTCGCTCGTGTGATATCATTCGAATTAGCTACAGGGTTACATCCGTGTAGTTATCTTTGGCTTGGTAGACATATGTATGAAAAAGCGTGGATGCCAATTGTGCTATTGCGATATATGATCGATTGTGGTATGTTAACATCATTAATTGTCAGCGAAGCTATTATATGCTATAACGCGCAGAAAGATGTTTGGTTACCAAAACCCGATCTAGAAAAAATAATTAACGAACAACGAAAACAATTGGGAGATTGTGAAACACTTATGGATTGGTCTAAGAGGTTATTCGAAGGTAGGAATAGAGAGGCTAAAGAGCTCGGACGAAGAATAATCGGTAAATTCACTCAAGGTGGAAGATTTGACAATGCAAAATATTCTTCGAGATTGATCTTAGACAATGAAGAATACGATTTTATCATAACCGATTTAATAAAAAAAGGAAAATTTGTAACCCGTAGGGATGCTTTTCGATCCAATGGTGAGAAATTAGGTACGGTTGTTACCTACTGTGATGGATATAGTTGTCAGTACACACATTTGAGAAGTTCTATGCTAGCCTATTCTTGTATTAATCTATTCTCGATGATAAACAGATTTCCCGATACCGCGGTTAGAGTAGCTACTGATTCGATGTATATCCATGAGAAATACAAATCAGATGTAGCTAAATTCACAGATCCTAAGGAAGCGTGGGGAAATTGGAGGTTTAAAAAAGAAACACTACATGAGTATTGTAAATCCGCAGACGTTGCTATGGATGATAAATATATTTGTTGTGAAATTGGAAACGCTAGCGTTTCTACAGAATTTTCTACTGCACCACCTGTATCCGATCCGATTTGTAGATACAAGACAGTTTATTTAAACGGCTGTGGTGGATCAGGAAAGACAACTCGTGCAATCGAATTATTTCGTCGGTCAACCATGGTTGTGTTAACACCAACTCACAGACTCGCCAGAGAGATGATAGCGCGGGGGGTAAAAGCCTGTACTTATCACAGCTTCTTTCGATGGAAAGGCGATACATGGACTCCTGATCGAATGGGCGATAAATTTATTCCTGAAATAATAATCTGGGATGAAATATGCACGGTATCGTTGACAGTATTACAGATATTTCTTGAATGGTTGTTATTGAAAAATACAAAAGTCGTCATGTGCGGGGATCACGGCCAACCGCAGCCATTTGTTGGTGGATCTCCACATGAATGGCTAAAAGGATTTGTAGATTATTATGAAGAGATTAATACCGACCATAGATCACTTGATGAACAATTACGAGAATTCAAAGCGCTAATTAGATTACAACCGGATAAAATCCAATGTGAAATAGCGCGTGAAATAATTTCAGAAACTCCCATGAATGATTTTTGGGAAATGTGGAGGCCAAATGATTTAATAATCGCGAGTAGAAAAATAGTCAGAGACGCACTTCAGATGAAGTTGTTTGCGCTACATAAAGAAAAATTTGCAACACTTCCAGTACCACTCTGTTATAGACCTAAGGATACACGAAAGCAGAATATCGACGTTGACATTCCTGGACAACAACAAAAGCAGAATTTAGTATTAAATGATATTGTGCTGGTTGATATCAGCGTCGTTAAAGATGCATTAGGTGCTGATAAATCCCCATGGACGTTAGGTTATGCAGCAACAATACACTCTTCACAGGGATTAACTATCACAGACACAACTCTTTGGATAGTAGATAATCATACTGAGTGGTCAAATTTAGTTTATCTCGCAGTATCCAGAGTACGGCGAATAAACCAACTTCGAAGAATTGTGGTTAATGATAATGACAATACATTAAGTAATATACACACCGATGATAATATAATCAGAAAAAAACTCTCTGGTTATAAACAACAGGATAAAAAAAATAAAAGAGAATTTGACATCGATGCTGAATTAATTAAGACGCTGAAACAGCAACAGAATAATCACTGCGCGAGTTGTAATTGTATAATGAGTTGGAATTGGTCGGATAAAGATCCTCGCCAATTCACCGTAGATAGAAAAGATAACAATCTCGGTCATGTCAGAAACAATGTGAGGTTGACTTGTCTTGAGTGCAACAGACGCAGAGGTGCCAGCACCTTAGGTGCTAGTTAAGACCACGCGGTGGCAATTGAGTATCTTCGGGGATCACTTGTAGTTGTTGTCGAGTAAATCCTCGCTGAGGAGCAGTTGAATCCAGTCTATAGATTGGAGGTCTACCAGTTGATCGTGTTATACCGAATATCCTATGCGTAGTGACACTCCAAATAGGATCGGTAGCTCTTTTTTTACCACCCTCAAGCTCTCCTGGTTCATATAAGTACCTTACAATGACATTACTACCAAGAATTGGTTCTTTTTGTGAAATTCCTTGGATTTCCATTTTGATAGACGCCTTCTTAATAGCGTTGACAGGTTTCATATTAATTGTTCTAGTAATCTCATTATTGATTGCGGTAATCACAGCTGGTAATCTCTTGACCCATTCACGGGATCGTTTATCCTGGATGAATTCTTTTGCGTATTGATATCCGAATAACCGCTCAGCAAGGGTTTTATTAAACCGTTCAACAATTGCCTGATCGCGATGTAGCGCAGTGTGTCCTCGTCTGATGGCGACATTATGATGTTTCATCGTAGATGTAACAACACCTTGAAATTCCTTGCCAGGATCAACTTGTAACAGATTTGGCCAGCGCAGAGGACCTCGTCGATAAATTTTTTCAAATGCAGAAGCTACTTCAGTAGATGATTTTGTTTTTAACGGTTCTGCTTCTTTGTATCGACTTGCAATATCAACTAACGTTAACGCGTATTTGTAACCGTTGTCATGCGGCAGAAATAGTATATCAGCTTGATGAACTTCATTAGGTGTTGTAACATCAAAATGCGAATAGTTAATTTGTTTAGGCGCTGGTAGATAAATTTGCCATATTGCCTGTTTAGATAACCAGTTTGCCGCTGTAGTTTTTTTCACCTTTGATGCACTAGCTAGTTTATTGATTGCTGCGTAACCTCTCCAGTATCCCCTCGGAGAATAGTAAATAGATTCCATATTAAAATGCTAGCGTTTTCAATTACCAGCACCTAACATCAATTTACCCTTCATAGCAGATTTTACCAACCACGAAGCCAATTTTTCTTTGAAGGATTTATCAGGAATAGCATTTAACGCATGAATTAATTTTACATCTGCGAGATGTCTGTGTTGAAGATTGCTGCTTTTATAAGCGACATCATGAGCATGACACGCCTTATCAATAGCGTTTATTGGATACTCGCCGGGTCGGGGCTGATTTTGATCATCAAGTCTGATATCTAATCGTGTCCCCGGTCCACAGTAGCTATATCCTGGAAGGTGCTTTTCTCCTGGATACTTTGCCCACGGTGTTCCAGGGAGTTTTGCTAACTTGGCTGCAATATCACCTCCTCGTTTTTTTTTAAAGGTTTCGTGGAAGTAAATCTAAATTTTTTCGTACTACATTGTACGCATTTACCAGAAAGCGCTGATCGATTATTTTTCGTTGTAATCGTCGTCAAGTCATTTGTGCCAGTACGCGTCCTACACTTCACACAATATAGATCCATAATTTATATATAAACAGCATGAATGTAATTGATTATTCAGCTACGAGACGACGGGAACCTATTAGACACCATGCAATGTTACCAAATTCTATTCGCGCGATTATCATCGGACCATCTGGAAGTGGTAAAACACAATTGCTACTTAATTTGATAACGAGATGGATGAAGTGGGATAAGTTGTATATGATTGCTCCGAGTGTAGATGATCAGCGATGTTATGAAGTGTTAAAGGATTTTAATGATGCCGCGCGAGAAATTAACGGTGATGGTGTTATTGAGTTTATAACCGATATCGAAGAGGCACCTAGTATTGACTCCATCGACGGAAGTATTAACAATTTAGTCGTATATGATGATATCATGTTAGATAATCAAAAAAATCCTGCTAGAATATTTTCCCGGGGGCGTCACAAAAACACAGATGTGATATATGTCACTCAACGTTACACTCAAATACCAAAAGTGATCCGAGATAACTGCAATATACTGTGTGTATTTAACGGAGTTGATACTCATACTCTTAGAAATATTTGGCAAACTTGGTGCGGTGGTGATATGGATCATAATCAATTTAAAAATTTCTTTAGCCGCGCTCAGTCAATCCCACACGGATTTGTGACGATAAATTTATCAGACCCTCGGACAAGATATCGTGTCGGACTTGATCAAATATTTAGTTAGCGCATTAGCAGCAGAGGAGGTGAACGTCAACTAAATGGCGTCTTTTTTTTTATTCTTTGCTCAAATTATTATTAAAAATTAATTAAGTATTTTCAAGGAAGCCTCAGTTTAGTAAATTGGGGCTTATATAAGCAATTTTGGGAAGCCTCAGTTTAGTAAATTGACGCCTAAAAAAGTTTGTCTGTTCACACACTCTGCATTTTTTAAAATAATTTCGTTTCCGTAGAAGCCTTATTTTTGCTTGAAAACCTGGTCTGTTCACCCATTCTGCTGCTACTTTTGATGAAAAACGGACTTTTTTGTTTTTCATGTTATGGATCAGTTGGGCTTAGATAAAAGCTGTTGAAACCCTTTACCCCGCTTGGATTTGGTTAATACTTGGTTTATTGGCTGCGCACCATTGGATAGTACGTCACCATACTTTAAAACCGGTTCCCACCATTTTTTTCAGCATGACTTTTGATGAAAAACGGACTTTTTTGTTTTTCATGTTATGGATCAGTTGGGCTTAGATAAAAGCTGTTGAAACCCTTTACCCCGCTTGGATTTGGTTAATACTTGGTTTATTGGCTGCGCACCATTGGATAGTACGTCACCATACTTTAAAACCGGTTCCCACCATTTTTTTCAGCATGACTTTTGATGAAAAACGGACTTTTTTGTTTTTCATGTTATGGATCAGTTGGGCTTAGATAAAAGCTGTTGAAACCCTTTACCCCGCTTGGATTTGGTTAATACTTGGTTTATTGGCTGCGCACCATTGGATAGTACGTCACGATACTTTAAAACCGGTTCCCACCATTTTTTTCAGCATGACTTTTGATGAAAAACGGACTTTTTTGTTTTTCATGTTATGGATCAGTTGGGCTTAGATAAAAGCTGTTGAAACCCTTTACCCCGCTTGGATTTGGTTAATACTTGGTTTATTGGCTGCGCAACATTGGATAGTACGTCACCATACTTTAAAACCGGTTCCCACCATTTTTTTCAGCATGACTTTTGATGAAAAACGGACTTTTTTGTTTTTCATGTTATGGATCAGTTGGGCTTAGATAAAAGCTGTTGAAACCCTTTACCCCGCTTGGATTTGGTTAATACTTGGTTTATTGGCTGCGCACCATTGGATAGTACGTCACCATACTTTAAAACCGGTTCCCACATTTTTTTCAGCATGACTTTTGATGAAAAACGGACTTTTTTGTTTTTCATGTTATGGATCAGTTGGGCTTAGATAAAAGCTGTTGAAACCCTTTACCCCGCTTGGATTTGGTTAATACTTGGTTTATTGGCTGCGCACCATTGGATAGTACGTCACCATACTTTAAAACCGGTTCCCACCATTTTTTTCAGCATGACTTTTGATGAAAAACGGACTTTTTTGTTTTTCATGTTATGGATCAGTTGGGCTTAGATAAAAGCTGTTGAAACCCTTTACCCCGCTTGGATTTGGTTAATACTTGGTTTATTGGCTGCGCACCATTGGATAGTACGTCACCATACTTTAAAACCGGTTCCCACCATTTTTTTCAGCATGACTTTTGATGAAAAACGGACTTTTTTGTTTTTCATGTTATGGATCAGTTGGGCTTAGATAAAAATTGTTGAAACCCTTTACCCCGCTTGGATTTGGTTAATACTTGGTTTATTGGCTGCGCACCATTGGATAGTACGTCACCATACTTTAAAACCGGTTCCCACCATTTTTTTCAGCATGACTTTTGATGAAAAACGGACTTTTTTGTTTTTCATGTTATGGATCAGTTGGGCTTAGATAAAAGCTGTTGAAACCCTTTACCCCGCTTGGATTTGGTTAATACTTGGTTTATTGGCTGCGCACCATTGGATAGTACGTCACCATACTTTAAAACCGGTTCCCACCATTTTTTTCAGCATGACTTTTGATGAAAAACGGACTTTTTTGTTTTTCATGTTATGGATCAGTTGGGCTTAGATAAAAGCTGTTGAAACCCTTTACCCCGCTTGGATTTGGTTAATACTTGGTTTATTGGCTGCGCACCATTGGATAGTACGTCACCATACTTTAAAACCGGTTCCCACCATTTTTTTCAGCATGACTTTTGATGAAAAACGGACTTTTTGGTTTTTCATGTTATGGATCAGTTGGGCTTAGATAAAAGCTGTTGAAACCCTTTACCCCGCTTGGATTTGGTTAATACTTGGTTTATTGGCTGCGCACCATTGGATAGTACGTCACCATACTTTAAAACCGGTTCCCACCATTTTTTTCAGCATGACTTTTGATGAAAAAACGGACTTTTTTGTTTTTCATGTTATGGATCAGTTGGGCTTAGATAAAAGCTGTTGAAACCCTTTACCCCGCTTGGATTTGGTTAATACTTGGTTTATTGGCTGCGCACCATTGGATAGTACGTCACCATACTTTAAAACCGGTTCCCACCATTTTTTTCAGCATGACTTTTGATGAAAAACGGACTTTTTTGTTTTTCATGTTATGGATCAGTTGGGCTTAGATAAAAGCTGTTGAAACCCTTTACCCCGCTTGGATTTGGTTAATACTTGGTTTATTGGCTGCGCACCATTCGATAGTACGTCACCATACTTTAAAACCGGTTCCCACCATTTTTTTCAGCATGACTTTTGATGAAAAACGGACTTTTTTGTTTTTCATGTTATGGATCAGTTGGGATTAGATAAAAGCTGTTGAAACCCTTTACCCCGCTTGGATTTGGTTAATACTTGGTTTATTGGCTGCGCACCATAGGATAGTACGTCACCATACTTTAAAACCGGTTCCCACCATTTTTTTCAGCATGACTTTTGATGAAAAACGGACTTTTTTGTTTTTCATGTTATGGATCAGTTGGGCTTAGATAAAAGCTGTTGAAACCCTTTACCCCGCTTGGATTTGGTTAATACTTGGTTTATTGGCTGCGCACCATTGGATAGTACGTCACCATACTTTAAAACCGGTTCCCACCATTTTTTTCAGCATGACTTTTGATGAAAAACGGACTTTTTTGTTTTTCATGTTATGGATCAGTTGGGCTTAGATAAAAGCTGTTGAAACCCTTTACCCCGCTTGGATTTGGTTAATACTTGGTTTATTGGCTCCGCACCGTTGGATAGTACGTCACCATACTTTAAAACCGGTTCCCACCATTTTTTTCAGCATGACTTTTGATGAAAAACGGACTTTTTTGTTTTTCATGTTATGGATCAGTTGGGCTTAGATAAAAGCTGTTGAAACCCTTTACCCCGCTTGGATTTGGTTAATACTTGGTTTATTGGCTGCGCACCGTTGGATAGTACGTGACCATACTTTAAAACCGGTTCCCACCATTTTTTTCAGCATGACTTTTGATGAAAAACGGACTTTTTTGTTTTTCATGTTATGGATCAGTTGGGCTTAGATAAAAGCTGTTGAAACCCTTTACCCCGCTTGGATTTGGTTAATACTTGGTTTATTGGCTGCGCACCATTGGATAGTACGTCACCATACTTTAAAACCGGTTCCCACCATTTTTTTCAGCATGACTTTTGATGAAAAACGTACTTTTTGTTTTTCATGTTATGGATCAGTTGGGCTTAGATAAAAGCTGTTGAAACCCTTTACCCCGCTTGGATTTGGTTAATACTTGGTTTATTGGCTGCGCACCATTGGATAGTACGTCACCATACTTTAAAACCGGTTCCCACCATTTTTTTCAGCATGACTTTTGATGAAAAACGGACTTTTTTGTTTTTCATGTTATGGATCAGTTGGGCTTAGATAAAAGCTGTTGAAACCCTTTACCCCGCTTGGATTTGGTTAATACTTGGTTTATTGGCTGCGCACCATTGGATAGTACGTCACCATACTTTAAAACCGGTTCCCACCATTTTTTTCAGCATGACTTTTGATGAAAAACGGACTTTTTTGTTTTTCATGTTATGGATCAGTTGGGCTTAGATAAAAGCTGTTGAAACCCTTTACCCCGCTTGGATTTGGTTAATACTTGGTTTATTGGCTGCGCACCATTGGATAGTACGTCACCATACTTTAAAACCGGTTCCCACCATTTTTTTCAGCATGACTTTTGATGAAAAACGGACTTTTTTGTTTTTCATGTTATGGATCAGTTGGGCTTAGATAAAAGCTGTTGAAACCCTTTACCCCGCTTGGATTTGGTTAATACTTGGTTTATTGGCTGCGCACCATTGGATAGTACGTCACCATACTTTAAAACCGGTTCCCACCATTTTTTTCAGCATGACTTTTGATGAAAAACGGACTTTTTTGTTTTTCATGTTATGGATCAGTTGGGCTTAGATAAAAGCTGTTGAAACCCTTTACCCCGCTTGGATTTGGTTAATACTTGGTTTATTGGCTGCGCACCATTGGATAGTACGTCACCATACTTTAAAACCGGTTCCCACCATTTTTTTCAGCATGACTTTTGATGAAAAACGGACTTTTTTGTTTTTCATGTTATGGATCAGTTGGGATTAGATAAAAGCTGTTGAAACCCTTTACCCCGCTTGGATTTGGTTAATACTTGGTTTATTGGCTGCGCACCATAGGATAGTACGTCACCATACTTTAAAACCGGTTCCCACCATTTTTTTCAGCATGACTTTTGATGAAAAACGGACTTTTTTGTTTTTCATGTTATGGATCAGTTGGGCTTAGATAAAAGCTGTTGAAACCCTTTACCCCGCTTGGATTTGGTTAATACTTGGTTTATTGGCTGCGCACCATTGGATAGTACGTCACCATACTTTAAAACCGGTTCCCACCATTTTTTTCAGCATGACTTTTGATGAAAAACGGACTTTTTTGTTTTTCATGTTATGGATCAGTTGGGCTTAGATAAAAGCTGTTGAAACCCTTTACCCCGCTTGGATTTGGTTAATACTTGGTTTATTGGCTCCGCACCGTTGGATAGTACGTCACCATACTTTAAAACCGGTTCCCACCATTTTTTTCAGCATGACTTTTGATGAAAAACGGACTTTTTTGTTTTTCATGTTATGGATCAGTTGGGCTTAGATAAAAGCTGTTGAAACCCTTTACCCCGCTTGGATTTGGTTAATACTTGGTTTATTGGCTGCGCACCGTTGGATAGTACGTGACCATACTTTAAAACCGGTTCCCACCATTTTTTTCAGCATGACTTTTGATGAAAAACGGACTTTTTTGTTTTTCATGTTATGGATCAGTTGGGCTTAGATAAAAGCTGTTGAAACCCTTTACCCCGCTTGGATTTGGTTAATACTTGGTTTATTGGCTGCGCACCATTGGATAGTACGTCACCATACTTTAAAACCGGTTCCCACCATTTTTTTCAGCATGACTTTTGATGAAAAACGTACTTTTTTGTTTTTCATGTTATGGATCAGTTGGGCTTAGATAAAAGCTGTTGAAACCCTTTACCCCGCTTGGATTTGGTTAATACTTGGTTTATTGGCTGCGCACCATTGGATAGTACGTCACCATACTTTAAAACCGGTTCCCACCATTTTTTTCAGCATGACTTTTGATGAAAAACGGACTTTTTTGTTTTTCATGTTATGGATCAGTTGGGCTTAGATAAAAGCTGTTGAAACCCTTTACCCCGCTTGGATTTGGTTAATACTTGGTTTATTGGCTGCGCACCATTGGATAGTACGTCACCATACTTTAAAACCGGTTCCCACCATTTTTTTCAGCATGACTTTTGATGAAAAACGGACTTTTTTGTTTTTCATGTTATGGATCAGTTGGGCTTAGATAAAAGCTGTTGAAACCCTTTACCCCGCTTGGATTTGGTTAATACTTGGTTTATTGGCTGCGCACCATTGGATAGTACGTCACCATACTTTAAAACCGGTTCCCACCATTTTTTTCAGCATGACTTTTGATGAAAAACGGACTTTTTTGTTTTTCATGTTATGGATCAGTTGGGCTTAGATAAAAGCTGTTGAAACCCTTTACCCCGCTTGGATTTGGTTAATACTTGGTTTATTGGCTGCGCACCATTGGATAGTACGTCACCATACTTTAAAACCGGTTCCACCATTTTTTTCAGCATGACTTTTGATGAAAAACGGACTTTTTTGTTTTTCATGTTATGGATCAGTGGGCTTAGATAAAAGCTGTTGAAACCCTTTACCCCGCTTGGATTTGGTTAATACTTGGTTTATTGGCTGCGCACCATTGGATAGTACGTCACCATACTTTAAAACCGGTTCCCACCATTTTTTTCAGCATGACTTTTGATGAAAAACGGACTTTTTGTTTTTCATGTTATGGATCAGTTGGGCTTAGATAAAAGCTGTTGAAACCCTTTACCCCGCTTGGATTTGGTTAATACTTGGTTTATTGGCTGCGCACCATTGGATAGTACGTCACCATACTTTAAAACCGGTTCCCACCATTTTTTTCAGCATGACTTTTGATGAAAAACGGACTTTTTTGTTTTTCATGTTATGGATCAGTTGGGCTTAGATAAAAGCTGTTGAAACCCTTTACCCCGCTTGGATTTGGTTAATACTTGGTTTATTGGCTGCGCACCATTGGATAGTACGTCACCATACTTTAAAACCGGTTCCCACCATTTTTTTCAGCATGACTTTTGATGAAAAACGGACTTTTTTGTTTTTCATGTTATGGATCAGTTGGGCTTAGATAAAAGCTGTTGAAACCCTTTACCCCGCTTGGATTTGGTTAATACTTGGTTTATTGGCTGCGCACCATTGGATAGTACGTCACCATACTTTAAAACCGGTTCCCACCATTTTTTTCAGCATGACTTTTGATGAAAAACGGACTTTTTTGTTTTTCATGTTATGGATCAGTTGGGCTTAGATAAAAGCTGTTGAAACCCTTTACCCCGCTTGGATTTGGTTAATACTTGGTTTATTGGCTGCGCACCATTGGATAGTACGTCACCATACTTTAAAACCGGTTCCCACCATTTTTTTCAGCATGACTTTTGATGAAAAACGGACTTTTTTGTTTTTCATGTTATGGATCAGTTGGGCTTAGATAAAAGCTGTTGAAACCCTTTACCCCGCTTGGATTTGGTTAATACTTGGTTTATTGGCTGCGCACCATTGGATAGTACGTCACCATACTTTAAAACCGGTTCCCACCATTTTTTTCAGCATGACTTTTGATGAAAAACGGACTTTTTTGTTTTTCATGTTATGGATCAGTTGGGCTTAGATAAAAGCTGTTGAAACCCTTTACCCCGCTTGGATTTGGTTAATACTTGGTTTATTGGCTGCGCACCATTGGATAGTACGTCACCATACTTTAAAACCGGTTCCCACCATTTTTTTCAGCATGACTTTTGATGAAAAACGGACTTTTTTGTTTTTCATGTTATGGATCAGTTGGGCTTAGATAAAAGCTGTTGAAACCCTTTACCCCGCTTGGATTTGGTTAATACTTGGTTTATTGGCTGCGCACCATTGGATAGTACGTCACCATACTTTAAAACCGGTTCCCACCATTTTTTTCAGCATGACTTTTGATGAAAAACGGACTTTTTTGTTTTTTCATGTTATGGATCAGTTGGGCTTAGATAAAAGCTGTTGAAACCCTTTACCCCGCTTGGATTTGGTTAATACTTGGTTTATTGGCTGCGCACCATTGGATAGTACGTCACCATACTTTAAAACCGGTTCCCACCATTTTTTTCAGCATGACTTTTGATGAAAAACGGACTTTTTTGTTTTTCATGTTATGGATCAGTTGGGCTTAGATAAAAGCTGTTGAAACCCTTTACCCCGCTTGGATTTGGTTAATACTTGGTTTATTGGCTGCGCACCATTGGATAGTACGTCACCATACTTTAAAACCGGTTCCCACCATTTTTTTCAGCATGACTTTTGATGAAAAACGGACTTTTTTGTTTTTCATGTTATGGATCAGTTGGGCTTAGATAAAAGCTGTTGAAACCCTTTACCCCGCTTGGATTTGGTTAATACTTGGTTTATTGGCTGCGCACCATTGGATAGTACGTCACCATACTTTAAACCGGTTCCCACCATTTTTTTCAGCATGACTTTTGATGAAAAACGGACTTTTTTGTTTTTCATGTTATGGATCAGTTGGGCTTAGATAAAAGCTGTTGAAACCCTTTACCCCGCTTGGATTTGGTTAATACTTGGTTTATTGGCTGCGCACCATTGGATAGTACGTCACCATACTTTAAAACCGGTTCCCACCATTTTTTTCAGCATGACTTTTGATGAAAACGGACTTTTTTGTTTTTCATGTTATGGATCAGTTGGGCTTAGATAAAAGCTGTTGAAACCCTTTACCCCGCTTGGATTTGGTTAATACTTGGTTTATTGGCTGCGCACCATTGGATAGTACGTCACCATACTTTAAAACCGGTTCCCACCATTTTTTTCAGCATGACTTTTGATGAAAAACGGACTTTTTGTTTTTCATGTTATGGATCAGTTGGGCTTAGATAAAAGCTGTTGAAACCCTTTACCCGCTTGGATTTGGTTAATACTTGGTTTATTGGCTGCGCACCATTGGATAGTACGTCACCATACTTTAAAACCGGTTCCCACCATTTTTTTCAGCATGACTTTTGATGAAAAACGGACTTTTTTGTTTTTCATGTTATGGATCAGTTGGGCTTAGATAAAAGCTGTTGAAACCCTTTACCCCGCTTGGATTTGGTTAATACTTGGTTTATTGGCTGCGCACCATTGGATAGTACGTCACCATACTTTAAAACCGGTTCCCACCATTTTTTTCAGCATGACTTTTGATGAAAAACGGACTTTTTTGTTTTTCATGTTATGGATCAGTTGGCTTAGATAAAAGCTGTTGAAACCCTTTACCCCGCTTGGATTTGGTTAATACTTGGTTTTTTGGCTGCGCACCATTGGATAGTACGTCACCATACTTTAAAACCGGTTCCCACCATTTTTTTCAGCATGACTTTTGATGAAAAACGGACTTTTTTGTTTTTCATGTTATGGATCAGTTGGGCTTAGATAAAAGCTGTTGAAACCCTTTACCCCGCTTGGATTTGGTTAATACTTGGTTTATTGGCTGCGCACCATTGGATAGTACGTCACCATACTTTAAAACCGGTTCCCACCATTTTTTTCAGCATGACTTTTGATGAAAAACGGACTTTTTTGTTTTTCATGTTATGGATCAGTTGGGCTTAGATAAAAGCTGTTGAAACCCTTTACCCCGCTTGGATTTGGTTAATACTTGGTTTATTGGCTGCGCACCATTGGATAGTACGTCACCATACTTTAAAACCGGTTCCCACCATTTTTTTCAGCATGACTTTTGATGAAAAACGGACTTTTTGTTTTTCATGTTATGGATCAGTTGGGCTTAGATAAAAGCTGTTGAAACCCTTTACCCCGCTTGGATTTGGTTAATACTTGGTTTATTGGCTGCGCACCACCATTGGATAGTACGTCACCATACTTTAAAACCGGTTCCCACCATTTTTTTCAGCATGACTTTTGATGAAAAACGGACTTTTTTGTTTTTCATGTTATGGATCAGTTGGGCTTAGATAAAAGCTGTTGAAACCCTTTACCCCGCTTGGATTTGGTTAATACTTGGTTTATTGGCTGCGCACCATTGGATAGTACGTCACCATACTTTAAAACCGGTTCCCACCATTTTTTTCAGCATGACTTTTGATGAAAAACGGACTTTTTTGTTTTTCATGTTATGGATCAGTTGGGCTTAGATAAAAGCTGTTGAAACCCTTTACCCCGCTTGGATTTGGTTAATACTTGGTTTATTGGCTGCGCACCATTGGATAGTACGTCACCATACTTTAAAACCGGTTCCCACCATTTTTTTCAGCATGACTTTTGATAAAAAACGGACTTTTTTGTTTTTCATGTTATGGATCAGTTGGGCTTAGATAAAAGCTGTTGAAACCCTTTACACCCGCTTGGATTTGGTTAATACTTGGTTTATTGGCTGCGCACCATTGGATAGTACGTCACCATACTTTAAAACCGGTTCCCACCATTTTTTTCAGCATGACTTTTGATGAAAAACGGACTTTTTTGTTTTTCATGTTATGGATCAGTTGGGCTTAGATAAAAGCTGTTGAAACCCTTTACCCCGCTTGGATTTGGTTAATACTTGGTTTATTGGCTGCGCACCATTGGATAGTACGTCACCATACTTTAAAACCGGTTCCCACCATTTTTTTCAGCATGACTTTTGATGAAAAACGGACTTTTTTGTTTTTCATGTTATGGATCAGTTGGGCTTAGATAAAAGCTGTTGAAACCCTTTACCCCGCTTGGATTTGGTTAATACTTGGTTTATTGGCTGCGCACCATTGGATAGTACGTCACCATACTTTAAAACCGGTTCCCACCATTTTTTTCAGCATGACTTTTGATGAAAAACGGACTTTTTTGTTTTTCATGTTATGGATCAGTTGGGCTTAGATAAAAGCTGTTGAAACCCTTTACCCCGCTTGGATTTGGTTAATACTTGGTTTATTGGCTGCGCACCATTGGATAGTACGTCACCATACTTTAAAACCGGTTCCCACCATTTTTTTCAGCATGACTTTTGATGAAAAACGGACTTTTTTGTTTTTCATGTTATGGATCAGTTGGGCTTAGATAAAAGCTGTTGAAACCCTTTACCCCGCTTGGATTTGGTTAATACTTGGTTTATTGGCTGCGCACCATTGGATAGTACGTCACCATACTTTAAAACCGGTTCCCACCATTTTTTTCAGCATGACTTTTGATGAAAAACGGACTTTTTTGTTTTTCATGTTATGGATCAGTTGGGCTTAGATAAAAGCTGTTGAAACCCTTTACCCCGCTTGGATTTGGTTAATACTTGGTTTATTGGCTGCGCACCATTGGATAGTACGTCACCATACTTTAAAACCGGTTCCCACCATTTTTTTCAGCATGACTTTTGATGAAAAACGGACTTTTTTGTTTTTCATGTTATGGATCAGTTGGGCTTAGATAAAAGCTGTTGAAACCCTTTACCCCGCTTGGATTTGGTTAATACTTGGTTTATTGGCTGCGCACCATTGGATAGTACGTCACCATACTTTAAAACCGGTTCCCACCATTTTTTTCAGCATGACTTTTGATGAAAAACGGACTTTTTTGTTTTTCATGTTATGGATCAGTTGGGCTTAGATAAAAGCTGTTGAAACCCTTTACCCCGCTTGGATTTGGTTAATACTTGGTTTATTGGCTGCGCACCATTGGATAGTACGTCACCATACTTTAAAACCGGTTCCCACCATTTTTTTCAGCATGACTTTTGATGAAAAACGGACTTTTTTGTTTTTCATGTTATGGATCAGTTGGGCTTAGATAAAAGCTGTTGAAACCCTTTACCCCGCTTGGATTTGGTTAATACTTGGTTTATTGGCTGCGCACCATTGGATAGTACGTCACCATACTTTAAAACCGGTTCCCACCATTTTTTTCAGCATGACTTTTGATGAAAAACGGACTTTTTTGTTTTTCATGTTATGGATCAGTTGGGCTTAGATAAAAGCTGTTGAAACCCTTTACCCCGCTTGGATTTGGTTAATACTTGGTTTATTGGCTGCGCACCATTGGATAGTACGTCACCATACTTTAAAACCGGTTCCCACCATTTTTTTCAGCATGACTTTTGATGAAAAACGGACTTTTTTGTTTTTCATGTTATGGATCAGTTGGGCTTAGATAAAAGCTGTTGAAACCCTTTACCCCGCTTGGATTTGGTTAATACTTGGTTTATTGGCTGCGCACCATTGGATAGTACGTCACCATACTTTAAAACCGGTTCCCACCATTTTTTTCAGCATGACTTTTGATGAAAAACGGACTTTTTTGTTTTTCATGTTATGGATCAGTTGGGCTTAGATAAAAGCTGTTGAAACCCTTTACCCCGCTTGGATTTGGTTAATACTTGGTTTATTGGCTGCGCACCATTGGATAGTACGTCACCATACTTTAAAACCGGTTCCCACCATTTTTTTCAGCATGACTTTTGATGAAAAACGGACTTTTTTGTTTTTCATGTTATGGATCAGTTGGGCTTAGATAAAAGCTGTTGAAACCCTTTACCCCGCTTGGATTTGGTTAATACTTGGTTTATTGGCTGCGCACCATTGGATAGTACGTCACCATACTTTAAAACCGGTTCCCACCATTTTTTTCAGCATGACTTTTGATGAAAAACGGACTTTTTTGTTTTTCATGTTATGGATCAGTTGGGCTTAGATAAAAGCTGTTGAAACCCTTTACCCCGCTTGGATTTGGTTAATACTTGGTTTATTGGCTGCGCACCATTGGATAGTACGTCACCATACTTTAAAACCGGTTCCCACCATTTTTTTCAGCATGACTTTTGATGAAAAACGGACTTTTTTGTTTTTCATGTTATGGATCAGTTGGGCTTAGATAAAAGCTGTTGAAACCCTTTACCCCGCTTGGATTTGGTTAATACTTGGTTTATTGGCTGCGCACCATTGGATAGTACGTCACCATACTTTAAAACCGGTTCCCACCATTTTTTTCAGCATGACTTTTGATGAAAAACGGACTTTTTTGTTTTTCATGTTATGGATCAGTTGGGCTTAGATAAAAGCTGTTGAAACCCTTTACCCCGCTTGGATTTGGTTAATACTTGGTTTATTGGCTGCGCACCATTGGATAGTACGTCACCATACTTTAAAACCGGTTCCCACCATTTTTTTCAGCATGACTTTTGATGAAAAACGGACTTTTTTGTTTTTCATGTTATGGATCAGTTGGGCTTAGATAAAAGCTGTTGAAACCCTTTACCCCGCTTGGATTTGGTTAATACTTGGTTTATTGGCTGCGCACCATTGGATAGTACGTCACCATACTTTAAAACCGGTTCCCACCATTTTTTTCAGCATGACTTTTGATGAAAAACGGACTTTTTTGTTTTTCATGTTATGGATCAGTTGGGCTTAGATAAAAGCTGTTGAAACCCTTTACCCCGCTTGGATTTGGTTAATACTTGGTTTATTGGCTGCGCACCATTGGATAGTACGTCACCATACTTTAAAACCGGTTCCCACCATTTTTTTCAGCATGACTTTTGATGAAAAACGGACTTTTTTGTTTTTCATGTTATGGATCAGTTGGGCTTAGATAAAAGCTGTTGAAACCCTTTACCCCGCTTGGATTTGGTTAATACTTGGTTTATTGGCTGCGCACCATTGGATAGTACGTCACCATACTTTAAAACCGGTTCCCACCATTTTTTTCAGCATGACTTTTGATGAAAAACGGACTTTTTTGTTTTTCATGTTATGGATCAGTTGGGCTTAGATAAAAGCTGTTGAAACCCTTTACCCCGCTTGGATTTGGTTAATACTTGGTTTATTGGCTGCGCACCATTGGATAGTACGTCACCATACTTTAAAACCGGTTCCCACCATTTTTTTCAGCATGACTTTTGATGAAAAACGGACTTTTTTGTTTTTCATGTTATGGATCAGTTGGGCTTAGATAAAAGCTGTTGAAACCCTTTACCCCGCTTGGATTTGGTTAATACTTGGTTTATTGGCTGCGCACCATTGGATAGTACGTCACCATACTTTAAAACCGGTTCCCACCATTTTTTTCAGCATGACTTTTGATGAAAAACGGACTTTTTTGTTTTTCATGTTATGGATCAGTTGGGCTTAGATAAAAGCTGTTGAAACCCTTTACCCCGCTTGGATTTGGTTAATACTTGGTTTATTGGCTGCGCACCATTGGATAGTACGTCACCATACTTTAAAACCGGTTCCCACCATTTTTTTCAGCATGACTTTTGATGAAAAACGGACTTTTTTGTTTTTCATGTTATGGATCAGTTGGGCTTAGATAAAAGCTGTTGAAACCCTTTACCCCGCTTGGATTTGGTTAATACTTGGTTTATTGGCTGCGCACCATTGGATAGTACGTCACCATACTTTAAAACCGGTTCCCACCATTTTTTTCAGCATGACTTTTGATGAAAAACGGACTTTTTTGTTTTTCATGTTATGGATCAGTTGGGCTTAGATAAAAGCTGTTGAAACCCTTTACCCCGCTTGGATTTGGTTAATACTTGGTTTATTGGCTGCGCACCATTGGATAGTACGTCACCATACTTTAAAACCGGTTCCCACCATTTTTTTCAGCATGACTTTTGATGAAAAACGGACTTTTTTGTTTTTCATGTTATGGATCAGTTGGGCTTAGATAAAAGCTGTTGAAACCCTTTACCCCGCTTGGATTTGGTTAATACTTGGTTTATTGGCTGCGCACCATTGGATAGTACGTCACCATACTTTAAAACCGGTTCCCACCATTTTTTTCAGCATGACTTTTGATGAAAAACGGACTTTTTTGTTTTTCATGTTATGGATCAGTTGGGCTTAGATAAAAGCTGTTGAAACCCTTTACCCCGCTTGGATTTGGTTAATACTTGGTTTATTGGCTGCGCACCATTGGATAGTACGTCACCATACTTTAAAACCGGTTCCCACCATTTTTTTCAGCATGACTTTTGATGAAAAACGGACTTTTTTGTTTTTCATGTTATGGATCAGTTGGGCTTAGATAAAAGCTGTTGAAACCCTTTACCCCGCTTGGATTTGGTTAATACTTGGTTTATTGGCTGCGCACCATTGGATAGTACGTCACCATACTTTAAAACCGGTTCCCACCATTTTTTTCAGCATGACTTTTGATGAAAAACGGACTTTTTTGTTTTTCATGTTATGGATCAGTTGGGCTTAGATAAAAGCTGTTGAAACCCTTTACCCCGCTTGGATTTGGTTAATACTTGGTTTATTGGCTGCGCACCATTGGATAGTACGTCACCATACTTTAAAACCGGTTCCCACCATTTTTTTCAGCATGACTTTTGATGAAAAACGGACTTTTTTGTTTTTCATGTTATGGATCAGTTGGGCTTAGATAAAAGCTGTTGAAACCCTTTACCCCGCTTGGATTTGGTTAATACTTGGTTTATTGGCTGCGCACCATTGGATAGTACGTCACCATACTTTAAAACCGGTTCCCACCATTTTTTTCAGCATGACTTTTGATGAAAAACGGACTTTTTTGTTTTTCATGTTATGGATCAGTTGGGCTTAGATAAAAGCTGTTGAAACCCTTTACCCCGCTTGGATTTGGTTAATACTTGGTTTATTGGCTGCGCACCATTGGATAGTACGTCACCATACTTTAAAACCGGTTCCCACCATTTTTTTCAGCATGACTTTTGATGAAAAACGGACTTTTTTGTTTTTCATGTTATGGATCAGTTGGGCTTAGATAAAAGCTGTTGAAACCCTTTACCCCGCTTGGATTTGGTTAATACTTGGTTTATTGGCTGCGCACCATTGGATAGTACGTCACCATACTTTAAAACCGGTTCCCACCATTTTTTTCAGCATGACTTTTGATGAAAAACGGACTTTTTTGTTTTTCATGTTATGGATCAGTTGGGCTTAGATAAAAGCTGTTGAAACCCTTTACCCCGCTTGGATTTGGTTAATACTTGGTTTATTGGCTGCGCACCATTGGATAGTACGTCACCATACTTTAAAACCGGTTCCCACCATTTTTTTCAGCATGACTTTTGATGAAAAACGGACTTTTTTGTTTTTCATGTTATGGATCAGTTGGGCTTAGATAAAAGCTGTTGAAACCCTTTACCCCGCTTGGATTTGGTTAATACTTGGTTTATTGGCTGCGCACCATTGGATAGTACGTCACCATACTTTAAAACCGGTTCCCACCATTTTTTTCAGCATGACTTTTGATGAAAAACGGACTTTTTTGTTTTTCATGTTATGGATCAGTTGGGCTTAGATAAAAGCTGTTGAAACCCTTTACCCCGCTTGGATTTGGTTAATACTTGGTTTATTGGCTGCGCACCATTGGATAGTACGTCACCATACTTTAAAACCGGTTCCCACCATTTTTTTCAGCATGACTTTTGATGAAAAACGGACTTTTTTGTTTTTCATGTTATGGATCAGTTGGGCTTAGATAAAAGCTGTTGAAACCCTTTACCCCGCTTGGATTTGGTTAATACTTGGTTTATTGGCTGCGCACCATTGGATAGTACGTCACCATACTTTAAAACCGGTTCCCACCATTTTTTTCAGCATGACTTTTGATGAAAAACGGACTTTTTTGTTTTTCATGTTATGGATCAGTTGGGCTTAGATAAAAGCTGTTGAAACCCTTTACCCCGCTTGGATTTGGTTAATACTTGGTTTATTGGCTGCGCACCATTGGATAGTACGTCACCATACTTTAAAACCGGTTCCCACCATTTTTTTCAGCATGACTTTTGATGAAAAACGGACTTTTTTGTTTTTCATGTTATGGATCAGTTGGGCTTAGATAAAAGCTGTTGAAACCCTTTACCCCGCTTGGATTTGGTTAATACTTGGTTTATTGGCTGCGCACCATTGGATAGTACGTCACCATACTTTAAAACCGGTTCCCACCATTTTTTTCAGCATGACTTTTGATGAAAAACGGACTTTTTTGTTTTTCATGTTATGGATCAGTTGGGCTTAGATAAAAGCTGTTGAAACCCTTTACCCCGCTTGGATTTGGTTAATACTTGGTTTATTGGCTGCGCACCATTGGATAGTACGTCACCATACTTTAAAACCGGTTCCCACCATTTTTTTCAGCATGACTTTTGATGAAAAACGGACTTTTTTGTTTTTCATGTTATGGATCAGTTGGGCTTAGATAAAAGCTGTTGAAACCCTTTACCCCGCTTGGATTTGGTTAATACTTGGTTTATTGGCTGCGCACCATTGGATAGTACGTCACCATACTTTAAAACCGGTTCCCACCATTTTTTTCAGCATGACTTTTGATGAAAAACGGACTTTTTTGTTTTTCATGTTATGGATCAGTTGGGCTTAGATAAAAGCTGTTGAAACCCTTTACCCCGCTTGGATTTGGTTAATACTTGGTTTATTGGCTGCGCACCATTGGATAGTACGTCACCATACTTTAAAACCGGTTCCCACCATTTTTTTCAGCATGACTTTTGATGAAAAACGGACTTTTTTGTTTTTCATGTTATGGATCAGTTGGGCTTAGATAAAAGCTGTTGAAACCCTTTACCCCGCTTGGATTTGGTTAATACTTGGTTTATTGGCTGCGCACCATTGGATAGTACGTCACCATACTTTAAAACCGGTTCCCACCATTTTTTTCAGCATGACTTTTGATGAAAAACGGACTTTTTTGTTTTTCATGTTATGGATCAGTTGGGCTTAGATAAAAGCTGTTGAAACCCTTTACCCCGCTTGGATTTGGTTAATACTTGGTTTATTGGCTGCGCACCATTGGATAGTACGTCACCATACTTTAAAACCGGTTCCCACCATTTTTTTCAGCATGACTTTTGATGAAAAACGGACTTTTTTGTTTTTCATGTTATGGATCAGTTGGGCTTAGATAAAAGCTGTTGAAACCCTTTACCCCGCTTGGATTTGGTTAATACTTGGTTTATTGGCTGCGCACCATTGGATAGTACGTCACCATACTTTAAAACCGGTTCCCACCATTTTTTTCAGCATGACTTTTGATGAAAAACGGACTTTTTTGTTTTTCATGTTATGGATCAGTTGGGCTTAGATAAAAGCTGTTGAAACCCTTTACCCCGCTTGGATTTGGTTAATACTTGGTTTATTGGCTGCGCACCATTGGATAGTACGTCACCATACTTTAAAACCGGTTCCCACCATTTTTTTCAGCATGACTTTTGATGAAAAACGGACTTTTTTGTTTTTCATGTTATGGATCAGTTGGGCTTAGATAAAAGCTGTTGAAACCCTTTACCCCGCTTGGATTTGGTTAATACTTGGTTTATTGGCTGCGCACCATTGGATAGTACGTCACCATACTTTAAAACCGGTTCCCACCATTTTTTTCAGCATGACTTTTGATGAAAAACGGACTTTTTTGTTTTTCATGTTATGGATCAGTTGGGCTTAGATAAAAGCTGTTGAAACCCTTTACCCCGCTTGGATTTGGTTAATACTTGGTTTATTGGCTGCGCACCATTGGATAGTACGTCACCATACTTTAAAACCGGTTCCCACCATTTTTTTCAGCATGACTTTTGATGAAAAACGGACTTTTTTGTTTTTCATGTTATGGATCAGTTGGGCTTAGATAAAAGCTGTTGAAACCCTTTACCCCGCTTGGATTTGGTTAATACTTGGTTTATTGGCTGCGCACCATTGGATAGTACGTCACCATACTTTAAAACCGGTTCCCACCATTTTTTTCAGCATGACTTTTGATGAAAAACGGACTTTTTTGTTTTTCATGTTATGGATCAGTTGGGCTTAGATAAAAGCTGTTGAAACCCTTTACCCCGCTTGGATTTGGTTAATACTTGGTTTATTGGCTGCGCACCATTGGATAGTACGTCACCATACTTTAAAACCGGTTCCCACCATTTTTTTCAGCATGACTTTTGATGAAAAACGGACTTTTTTGTTTTTCATGTTATGGATCAGTTGGGCTTAGATAAAAGCTGTTGAAACCCTTTACCCCGCTTGGATTTGGTTAATACTTGGTTTATTGGCTGCGCACCATTGGATAGTACGTCACCATACTTTAAAACCGGTTCCCACCATTTTTTTCAGCATGACTTTTGATGAAAAACGGACTTTTTTGTTTTTCATGTTATGGATCAGTTGGGCTTAGATAAAAGCTGTTGAAACCCTTTACCCCGCTTGGATTTGGTTAATACTTGGTTTATTGGCTGCGCACCATTGGATAGTACGTCACCATACTTTAAAACCGGTTCCCACCATTTTTTTCAGCATGACTTTTGATGAAAAACGGACTTTTTTGTTTTTCATGTTATGGATCAGTTGGGCTTAGATAAAAGCTGTTGAAACCCTTTACCCCGCTTGGATTTGGTTAATACTTGGTTTATTGGCTGCGCACCATTGGATAGTACGTCACCATACTTTAAAACCGGTTCCCACCATTTTTTTCAGCATGACTTTTGATGAAAAACGGACTTTTTTGTTTTTCATGTTATGGATCAGTTGGGCTTAGATAAAAGCTGTTGAAACCCTTTACCCCGCTTGGATTTGGTTAATACTTGGTTTATTGGCTGCGCACCATTGGATAGTACGTCACCATACTTTAAAACCGGTTCCCACCATTTTTTTCAGCATGACTTTTGATGAAAAACGGACTTTTTTGTTTTTCATGTTATGGATCAGTTGGGCTTAGATAAAAGCTGTTGAAACCCTTTACCCCGCTTGGATTTGGTTAATACTTGGTTTATTGGCTGCGCACCATTGGATAGTACGTCACCATACTTTAAAACCGGTTCCCACCATTTTTTTCAGCATGACTTTTGATGAAAAACGGACTTTTTTGTTTTTCATGTTATGGATCAGTTGGGCTTAGATAAAAGCTGTTGAAACCCTTTACCCCGCTTGGATTTGGTTAATACTTGGTTTATTGGCTGCGCACCATTGGATAGTACGTCACCATACTTTAAAACCGGTTCCCACCATTTTTTTCAGCATGACTTTTGATGAAAAACGGACTTTTTTGTTTTTCATGTTATGGATCAGTTGGGCTTAGATAAAAGCTGTTGAAACCCTTTACCCCGCTTGGATTTGGTTAATACTTGGTTTATTGGCTGCGCACCATTGGATAGTACGTCACCATACTTTAAAACCGGTTCCCACCATTTTTTTCAGCATGACTTTTGATGAAAAACGGACTTTTTTGTTTTTCATGTTATGGATCAGTTGGGCTTAGATAAAAGCTGTTGAAACCCTTTACCCCGCTTGGATTTGGTTAATACTTGGTTTATTGGCTGCGCACCATTGGATAGTACGTCACCATACTTTAAAACCGGTTCCCACCATTTTTTTCAGCATGACTTTTGATGAAAAACGGACTTTTTTGTTTTTCATGTTATGGATCAGTTGGGCTTAGATAAAAGCTGTTGAAACCCTTTACCCCGCTTGGATTTGGTTAATACTTGGTTTATTGGCTGCGCACCATTGGATAGTACGTCACCATACTTTAAAACCGGTTCCCACCATTTTTTTCAGCATGACTTTTGATGAAAAACGGACTTTTTTGTTTTTCATGTTATGGATCAGTTGGGCTTAGATAAAAGCTGTTGAAACCCTTTACCCCGCTTGGATTTGGTTAATACTTGGTTTATTGGCTGCGCACCATTGGATAGTACGTCACCATACTTTAAAACCGGTTCCCACCATTTTTTTCAGCATGACTTTTGATGAAAAACGGACTTTTTTGTTTTTCATGTTATGGATCAGTTGGGCTTAGATAAAAGCTGTTGAAACCCTTTACCCCGCTTGGATTTGGTTAATACTTGGTTTATTGGCTGCGCACCATTGGATAGTACGTCACCATACTTTAAAACCGGTTCCCACCATTTTTTTCAGCATGACTTTTGATGAAAAACGGACTTTTTTGTTTTTCATGTTATGGATCAGTTGGGCTTAGATAAAAGCTGTTGAAACCCTTTACCCCGCTTGGATTTGGTTAATACTTGGTTTATTGGCTGCGCACCATTGGATAGTACGTCACCATACTTTAAAACCGGTTCCCACCATTTTTTTCAGCATGACTTTTGATGAAAAACGGACTTTTTTGTTTTTCATGTTATGGATCAGTTGGGCTTAGATAAAAGCTGTTGAAACCCTTTACCCCGCTTGGATTTGGTTAATACTTGGTTTATTGGCTGCGCACCATTGGATAGTACGTCACCATACTTTAAAACCGGTTCCCACCATTTTTTTCAGCATGACTTTTGATGAAAAACGGACTTTTTTGTTTTTCATGTTATGGATCAGTTGGGCTTAGATAAAAGCTGTTGAAACCCTTTACCCCGCTTGGATTTGGTTAATACTTGGTTTATTGGCTGCGCACCATTGGATAGTACGTCACCATACTTTAAAACCGGTTCCCACCATTTTTTTCAGCATGACTTTTGATGAAAAACGGACTTTTTTGTTTTTCATGTTATGGATCAGTTGGGCTTAGATAAAAGCTGTTGAAACCCTTTACCCCGCTTGGATTTGGTTAATACTTGGTTTATTGGCTGCGCACCATTGGATAGTACGTCACCATACTTTAAAACCGGTTCCCACCATTTTTTTCAGCATGACTTTTGATGAAAAACGGACTTTTTTGTTTTTCATGTTATGGATCAGTTGGGCTTAGATAAAAGCTGTTGAAACCCTTTACCCCGCTTGGATTTGGTTAATACTTGGTTTATTGGCTGCGCACCATTGGATAGTACGTCACCATACTTTAAAACCGGTTCCCACCATTTTTTTCAGCATGACTTTTGATGAAAAACGGACTTTTTTGTTTTTCATGTTATGGATCAGTTGGGCTTAGATAAAAGCTGTTGAAACCCTTTACCCCGCTTGGATTTGGTTAATACTTGGTTTATTGGCTGCGCACCATTGGATAGTACGTCACCATACTTTAAAACCGGTTCCCACCATTTTTTTCAGCATGACTTTTGATGAAAAACGGACTTTTTTGTTTTTCATGTTATGGATCAGTTGGGCTTAGATAAAAGCTGTTGAAACCCTTACCCCGCTTGGATTTGGTTAATACTTGGTTTATTGGCTGCGCACCATTGGATAGTACGTCACCATACTTTAAAACCGGTTCCCACCATTTTTTTCAGCATGACTTTTGATGAAAAACGGACTTTTTTGTTTTTCATGTTATGGATCAGTTGGGCTTAGATAAAAGCTGTTGAAACCCTTTACCCCGCTTGGATTTGGTTAATACTTGGTTTATTGGCTGCGCACCATTGGATAGTACGTCACCATACTTTAAAACCGGTTCCCACCATTTTTTTCAGCATGACTTTTGATGAAAAACGGACTTTTTTGTTTTTCATGTTATGGATCAGTTGGGCTTAGATAAAAGCTGTTGAAACCCTTTACCCCGCTTGGATTTGGTTAATACTTGGTTTATTGGCTGCGCACCATTGGATAGTACGTCACCATACTTTAAAACCGGTTCCCACCATTTTTTTCAGCATGACTTTTGATGAAAAACGGACTTTTTTGTTTTTCATGTTATGGATCAGTTGGGCTTAGATAAAAGCTGTTGAAACCCTTTACCCCGCTTGGATTTGGTTAATACTTGGTTTTATTGGCTGCGCACCATTGGATAGTACGTCACCATACTTTAAAACCGGTTCCCACCATTTTTTTCAGCATGACTTTTGATGAAAAACGGACTTTTTTGTTTTTCATGTTATGGATCAGTTGGGCTTAGATAAAAGCTGTTGAAACCCTTTACCCCGCTTGGATTTGGTTAATACTTGGTTTATTGGCTGCGCACCATTGGATAGTACGTCACCATACTTTAAAACCGGTTCCCACCATTTTTTTCAGCATGACTTTTGATGAAAAACGGACTTTTTTGTTTTTCATGTTATGGATCAGTTGGGCTTAGATAAAAGCTGTTGAAACCCTTTACCCCGCTTGGATTTGGTTAATACTTGGTTTATTGGCTGCGCACCATTGGATAGTACGTCACCATACTTTAAAACCGGTTCCCACCATTTTTTTCAGCATGACTTTTGATGAAAAACGGACTTTTTTGTTTTTCATGTTATGGATCAGTTGGCTTAGATAAAAGCTGTTGAAACCCTTTACCCCGCTTGGATTTGGTTAATACTTGGTTTATTGGCTGCGCACCATTGGATAGTACGTCACCATACTTTAAAACCGGTTCCCACCATTTTTTTCAGCATGACTTTTGATGAAAAACGGACTTTTTTGTTTTTCATGTTATGGATCAGTTGGGCTTAGATAAAAGCTGTTGAAACCCTTTACCCCGCTTGGATTTGGTTAATACTTGGTTTATTGGCTGCGCACCATTGGATAGTACGTCACCATACTTTAAAACCGGTTCCCACCATTTTTTTCAGCATGACTTTTGATGAAAAACGGACTTTTTTGTTTTTCATGTTATGGATCAGTTGGGCTTAGATAAAAGCTGTTGAAACCCTTTACCCCGCTTGGATTTGGTTAATACTTGGTTTATTGGCTGCGCACCATCGGATAGTACGTCACCATACTTTAAAACCGGTTCCCACCATTTTTTTCAGCATGACTTTTGATGAAAAACGGACTTTTTTGTTTTTCATGTTATGGATCAGTTGGGCTTAGATAAAAGCTGTTGAAACCCTTTACCCCGCTTGGAATTTGGTTAATACTTGGTTTATAGGCTGCGCACCATTGGATAGTACGTCACCATACTTTAAAACGCGGTTCCCACCATTTTTTTCAGCATGACTTTTGATGAAAAACGGACTTTTTTGTTTTTCATGTTATGGATCAGTTGGGCTTAGATAAAAGCTGTTGAAACCCTTTACCCCGCTTGGATTTGGCTTTTTTGTTTTTCATGTTATGGATCAGTTGGGCTTAGATAAAAGCTGTTGAAACCCTTTACCCCGCTTGGATTTGGTTAATACTTGGTTTATTGGCTGCGCACCATTGGATAGTACGTCACCATACTTTAAAACCGGTTCCCACCATTTTTTTCAGCATGACTTTTGATGAAAAACGGACTTTTTTGTTTTTCATGTTATGGATCAGTTGGGCTTAGATAAAAGTTGTTGATACCCTTACCCCGCTTGGATTTGGTTAATACTTGGTTTATTGGCTGCGCACCATTGGATAGTACGTCACCATACTTAAAACCGGTTCCCACCATTTTTTTCAGCATGACTTTTGATGAAAAACGGACTTTTTTGTTTTTCATGTTATGGATCAGTTGGGCTTAGATAAAAGCTGTTGAAACCCTTTACCCCGCTTGGATTTGGTTAATACTTGGTTTATTGGCTGCGCACCATTGGATAGTACGTCACCATACTTTAAAACCGGTTCCCACCATTTTTTCAGCATGACTTTTGATGAAAAACGGACTTTTTTGTTTTTCATGTTATGGATCAGTTGGGCTTAGATAAAAGCTGTTGAAACCCTTTACCCCGCTTGGATTTGGTTAATACTTGGTTTATTGGCTGCGCACCGTTGGATAGTACGTCACCATACTTTAAAACCGGTTCCCACCATTTTTTTCAGCATGACTTTTGATGAAAAACGGACTTTTTTGTTTTTCATGTTATGGATCAGTTGGGCTTAGATAAAAGCTTTTGAAACCCTTTACCCCGCTTGGATTTGGTTAATAATTGGTTTATTGGCTGCGCACCATTGGATAGTACGTCACCATACTTTAAAACCGGTTCCCACCATTTTTTTCAGCATGACTTTTGATGAAAAACGGACTTTTTTGTTTTTCATGTTATGGATCAGTTGGGCTTAGATAAAAGCTGTTGAAACCCTTTACCCCGCTTGGATTTGGTTAATACTTGGTTTATTGCTGCGCACCATTGGATAGTACGTCACCATACTTTAAAACCGGTTCCCACCATTTTTTTCAGCATGACTTTTGATGAAAAACGGACCTTTTTGTTTTTCATGTTATGGATCAGTTGGGCTTAGATAAAAGCTGTTGAAACCCTTTACCCGCTTGGATTTGGTTAATACTTGGTTTATTGGCTGCGCACCATTGGATAGTACGTCACCATACTTTAAAACCGGTTCCCACCATTTTTTTCAGGATGACTTTTGATGAAAAACGGACTTTTTTGTTTTTCATGTTATGGATCAGTTGGGCTTAGATAAAAGCTGTTGAAACCCTTTAACCCGCTTGGATTTGGTTAATACTTGGTTTATTGGCTGCGCACCATTGGATATTACGTCACCATACTTTAAAACCGGTTCCCACCATTTTTTTCAGCATGACTTTTGATGAAAAACGGACTTTTTGTTTTTCATGTTATGGATCAGTTGGGCTTAGATAAAACTGTTGAAACCCTTTACCCCGCTTGGATTTGGTTAATACTTGGTTTATTGGCTGCGCACCATTGGATAGTACGTCACCATACTTTAAAACCAGTTCCCACCATTTTTTTCAGCATGACTTTTGATGAAAAACGTACTTTTTTGTTTTTCATGTTATGGATCAGTTGGGCTTAGATAAAAGCTGTTGAAACCCTTTACCCCGCTTGGATTTGGTTAATACTTGGTTTATTGGCTGCGCACCATTGGATAGTACGTCACCATACTTTAAAACCGGTTCCCACCATTTTTTTCAGCATGACTTTTGATGAAAAACGGACTTTTTTGTTTTTCATGTTATGGATCAGTTGGGCTTAGATAAAAGCTGTTGAAACCCTTTACCCCGCTTGGATTTGGTTAATACTTGGTTTATTGGCTGCGCACCATTGGATAGTACGTCACCATACTTTAAAACCGGTTCCCACCATTTTTTTCAGCATGACTTTTGATGAAAAACGGACTTTTTTGTTTTTCATGTTATGGATCAGTTGGCTTAGATAAAAGCTGTTGAAACCCTTTACCCCGCTTGGATTTGGTTAATACTTGGTTTATTGGCTGCGCACCATTGGATAGTACGTCACCATACTTTAAAACCGGTTCCCACCATTTTTTTCAGCATGACTTTTGATGAAAAACGGACTTTTTGTTTTTCATGTTATGGATCAGTTGGGCTTAGATAAAAGCTGTTGAAACCCTTTACCCCGCTTGGATTTGGTTAATACTTGGTTTATTGGCTGCGCACCATTGGATAGTACGTCACCATACTTTAAAACCGGTTCCCACCATTTTTTTCAGCATGACTTTTGATGAAAAACGGACTTTTTTGTTTTTAATGTTATGGATCAGTTGGGCTTAGATAAAAGCTGTTGAAACCCTTTACGAGGCTTGGATTTGGTTAATACTTGGTTTATTGGCTGCGCACCATTGGATAGTACGTCACCATACTTTAAAACCGGTTCCCACCATTTTTTTCAGCATGACTTTTGATGAAAAACTGACTTTTTTGTTTTTCATGTTATGGAACCCTTTACCCCGCTTGGATTTGGTTAATACTTGGTTTATTGGCTGCGCACCATTGGATAGTACGTCACCATACTTTAAAACCGGTTCCCACCATTTTTTTCAGCATGACTTTTGATGAAAAACGGACTTTTTTGTTTTTCATGTTATGGATCAGTTGGGCTTAGATAAAAGGCTGTTGAAACCCTTTACCCCGCTTGGATTTGGTTAATACTTGGTTTATTGGCTGCGCACCATTGGATAGTACGTCACCATACTTTAAAACCGGTTCCCACCATTTTTTTCAGCATGACTTTTGATGAAAAACGGACTTTTCTGTTTTTCATGTTATGGATCAGTTGGGCTTAGATAAAAGCTGTTGAAACCCTTTACCCCGCTTGGATTTGGTTAATACTTGGTTTATTGGCTGCGCACCATTGGATAGTACGTCACCATACTTTAAAACCGGTTCCCACCATTTTTTTCAGCATGACTTTTGATGAAAAACGGACTTTTTTGTTTTTCATGTTATGGATCAGTTGGGCTTAGATAAAAGCTGTTGAAACCCTTTACCCCGCTTGGATTTGGTTAATACTTGGTTTATTGGCTGCGCACCATTGGATAGTACGTCACCATACTTTAAAACCGGTTCCCACCATTTTTTTCAGCATGACTTTTGATGAAAAACGGACTTTTTTGTTTTTCATGTTATGGATCAGTTGGGCTTAGATAAAAGCTGTTGATACCCTTTACCCGCTTGGATTTGGTTAATACTTGGTTTATTGGCTGCGCACCATTGGATAGTACGTCACCATACTTTAAAACCGGTTCCCACCATTTTTTTCAGCATGACTTTTGATGAAAAACGGACTTTTTTGTTTTTCATGTTATGGATCAGTTGGGCTTAGATAAAAGCTGTTGAAACCCTTTACCCCGCTTGGATTTGCTTAATACTTGGTTTATTGGCTGCGCACCATTGGATAGTACGTCACCATACTTTAAAACCGGTTCCCACCATTTTTTTCAGCATGACTTTTGATGAAAAACGGACTTTTTTGTTTTTCATGTTATGGATCAGTTGGGCTTAGATAAAAGCTGTTGAAACCCTTTACCCCGCTTGGATTTGGTTAATACTTGGTTTATTGGCTGCGCACCGTTGGATAGTACGTCACCATACTTTAAAACCGGTTCCCACCATTTTTTTCAGCATGACTTTTGATGCAAAAACGGACTTTTTTGTTTTTCATGTTATGGATCAGTTGGGCTTAGATAAAAGTTGTTGATACCCTTTACCCCGCTTGGATTTGGTTAATACTTGGTTTATTGGCTGCGCACCATTGGATAGTACGTCACCATACTTTAAAACCGGTTCCCACCATTTTTTCAGCATGACTTTTGATGAAAAACGGACTTTTTTGTTTTTCATGTTATGGATCAGTTGGGCTTAGATAAAAGCTGTTGAAACCCTTTACCCCGCTTGGATTTGGTTAATACTTGGTTTATTGGCTGCGCACCATTGGATAGTACGTCACCATACTTTAAAACCGGTTCCCACCATTTTTTTCAGCATGACTTTTGATGAAAAACGGACTTTTTTGTTTTTCATGTTATGGATCAGTTGGGCTTAGATAAAAGCTGTTGAAACCCTTTACCCCGCTTGGATTTGGTTAATACTTGGTTTATTGGCTGCGCACCGTTGGATAGTACGTCACCATACTTTAAAACCGGTTCCCACCATTTTTTTCAGCATGACTTTTGATGAAAAACGGACTTTTTTGTTTTTCATGTTATGGATCAGTTGGGCTTAGATAAAAGCTTTTGAAACCCTTTACCCCGCTTGGATTTGGTTAATAATTGGTTTATTGGCTGCGCACCATTGGATAGTACGTCACCATACTTTAAAACCGGTTCCCACCATTTTTTTCAGCATGACTTTTGATGAAAAACGGTCTTTTTTGTTTTTCATGTTATGGATCAGTTGGGCTTAGATAAAAGCTGTTGAAACCCTTTACCCCGCTTGGATTTGGTTAATACTTGGTTTATTGGCTGCGCACCATTGGATAGTACGTCACCATACTTTAAAACCGGTTCCCACCATTTTTTTCAGCATGACTTTTGATGAAAAACGGACCTTTTTGTTTTTCATGTTATGGATCAGTTGGGCTTAGATAAAAGCTGTTGAAACCCTTTACCCCGCTTGGATTTGGTTAATACTTGGTTTATTGGCTGCGCACCATTGGATAGTACGTCACCATACTTTAAAACCGGTTCCCACCATTTTTTTCAGGATGACTTTTGATGAAAAACGGACTTTTTTGTTTTTCATGTTATGGATCAGTTGGGCTTAGATAAAAGCTGTTGAAACCCTTTAACCCGCTTGGATTTGGTTAATACTTGGTTTATTGGCTGCGCACCATTGGATATTACGTCACCATACTTTAAAACCGGTTCCCACCATTTTTTTCAGCATGACTTTTGATGAAAAACGGACTTTTTTGTTTTTCATGTTATGGATCAGTTGGGCTTAGATAAAACTGTTGAAACCCTTTACCCCGCTTGGATTTGGTTAATACTTGGTTTATTGGCTGCGCACCATTGGATAGTACGTCACCATACTTTAAAACCAGTTCCCACCATTTTTTTCAGCATGACTTTTGATGAAAAACGTACTTTTTTGTTTTTCATGTTATGGATCAGTTGGGCTTAGATAAAAGCTGTTGAAACCCTTTACCCCGCTTGGATTTGGTTAATACTTGGTTTATTGGCTGCGCACCATTGGATAGTACGTCACCATACTTTAAAACCGGTTCCCACCATTTTTTTCAGCATGACTTTTGATGAAAAACGGACTTTTTTGTTTTTCATGTTATGGATCAGTTGGGCTTAGATAAAAGCTGTTGAAACCCTTTACCCCGCTTGGATTTGGTTAATACTTGGTTTATTGGCTGCGCACCATTGGATAGTACGTCACCATACTTTAAAACCGGTTCCCACCATTTTTTTCAGCATGACTTTTGATGAAAAACGGACTTTTTTGTTTTTCATGTTATGGATCAGTTGGGCTTAGATAAAAGCTGTTGAAACCCTTTACCCCGCTTGGATTTGGTTAATACTTGGTTTATTGGCTGCGCACCATTGCATAGTACGTCACCATACTTTAAAACCGGTTCCCACCATTTTTTTCAGCATGACTTTTGATGAAAAACGGACTTTTTTGTTTTTCATGTTATGGATCAGTTGGGCTTAGATAAAAGCTGTTGAAACCCTTTACCCCGCTTGGATTTGGTTAATACTTGGTTTATTGGCTGCGCACCATTGGATAGTACGTCACCATACTTTAAAACCGGTTCCCACCATTTTTTTCAGCATGACTTTTGATGAAAAACGGACTTTTTTGTTTTTAATGTTATGGATCAGTTGGGCTTAGATAAAAGCTGTTGAAACCCTTTACCCCGCTTGGATTTGGTTAATACTTGGTTTATTGGCTGCGCACCATTGGATAGTACGTCACCATACTTTAAAACCGGTTCCCACCATTTTTTTCAGCATGACTTTTGATGAAAAACGGACTTTTTTGTTTTTCATGTTATGGATCAGTTGGGCTTAGATAAAAGCTGTTGAAACCCTTTACCCCGCTTGGATTTGGTTAATACTTGGTTTATTGGCTGCGCACCATTGGATAGTACGTCACCATACTTTAAAACCGGTTCCCACCATTTTTTTCAGCATGACTTTTGATGAAAAACGGACTTTTTTGTTTTTCATGTTATGGATCAGTTGGGCTTAGATAAAAGCTGTTGAAACCCTTTACCCCGCTTGGATTTGGTTAATACTTGGTTTATTGGCTGCGCACCATTGGATAGTACGTCACCATACTTTAAAACCGGTTCCCACCATTTTTTTCAGCATGACTTTTGATGAAAAACTGACTTTTTTGTTTTTCATGTTATGGAACCCTTTACCCCGCTTGGATTTGGTTAATACTTGGTTTATTGGCTGCGCACCATTGGATAGTACGTCACCATACTTTAAAACCGGTTCCCACCATTTTTTTCAGCATGACTTTTGATGAAAAACGGACTTTTTTGTTTTTCATGTTATGGATCAGTTGGGCTTAGATAAAAGCTGTTGAAACCCTTTACCCCGCTTGGATTTGGTTAATACTTGGTTTATTGGCTGCGCACCATTGGATAGTACGTCACCATACTTTAAAACCGGTTCCCACCATTTTTTTCAGCATGACTTTTGATGAAAAACGGACTTTTCTGTTTTTCATGTTATGGATCAGTTGGGCTTAGATAAAAGCTGTTGAAACCCTTTACCCCGCTTGGATTTGGTTAATACTTGGTTTATTGGCTGCGCACCATTGGATAGTACGTCACCATACTTTAAAACCGGTTCCCACCATTTTTTTCAGCATGACTTTTGATGAAAAACGGACTTTTTTGTTTTTCATGTTATGGATCAGTTGGGCTTAGATAAAAGCTGTTGAAACCCTTTACCCCGCTTGGATTTGGTTAATACTTGGTTTATTGGCTGCGCACCATTGGATAGTACGTCAACATACTTTAAAACCGGTTCCCACCATTTTTTTCAGCATGACTTTTGATGAAAAACGGACTTTTTTGTTTTTCATGTTATGGATCAGTTGGGCTTAGATAAAAGCTGTTGATACCCTTTACCCCGCTTGGATTTGGTTAATACTTGGTTTATTGGCTGCGCACCATTGGATAGTACGTCACCATACTTTAAAACCGGTTCCCACCATTTTTTTCAGCATGACTTTTGATGAAAAACGGACTTTTTTGTTTTTCATGTTATGGATCAGTTGGGCTTAGATAAAAGCTGTTGAAACCCTTTACCCCGCTTGGATTTGCTTAATACTTGGTTTATTGGCTGCGCACCATTGGATAGTACGTCACCATACTTTAAAACCGGTTCCCACCATTTTTTTCAGCATGACTTTTGATGAAAAACGGACTTTTTTGTTTTACATGTTATGGATCAGTTGGGCTTAGATAAAAGCTGTTGAAACCCTTTACCCCGCTTGGATTTGGTTAATACTTGGTTTATTGGCTGCGCACCGTTGGATAGTACGTCACCATACTTTAAAACCGGTTCCCACCATTTTTTTCAGCATGACTTTTGATGAAAAACGGACTTTTTTGTTTTTCATGTTATGGATCAGTTGGGCTTAGATAAAAGCTTTTGAAACCCTTTACCCCGCTTGGATTTGGTTAATAATTGGTTTATTGGCTGCGCACCATTGGATAGTACGTCACCATACTTTAAAACCGGTTCCCACCATTTTTTTCAGCATGACTTTTGATGAAAAACGGACTTTTTTGTTTTTCATGTTATGGATCAGTTGGGCTTAGATAAAAGCTGTTGAAACCCTTTACCCCGCTTGGATTTGGTTAATACTTGGTTTATTGGCTGCGCACCATTGGATAGTACGTCACCATACTTTAAAACCGGTTCCCACCATTTTTTTCAGCATGACTTTTGATGAAAAACGGACCTTTTTGTTTTTAATGTTATGGATCAGTTGGGCTTAGATAAAAGCTGTTGAAACCCTTTACCCCGCTTGGATTTGGTTAATACTTGGTTTATTGGCTGCGCACCATTGGATAGTACGTCACCATACTTTAAAACCGGTTCCCACCATTTTTTTCAGCATGACTTTTGATGAAAAACGGACTTTTTTGTTTTTCATGTTATGGATCAGTTGGGCTTAGATAAAAGCTGTTGAAACCCTTTAACCCGCTTGGATTTGGTTAATACTTGGTTTATTGGCTGCGCACCATTGGATATTACGTCACCATACTTTAAAACCGGTTCCCACTATTTTTTTCAGCATGACTTTTGATGAAAAACGGACTTTTTTGTTTTTCATGTTATGGATCAGTTGGGCTTAGATAAAACTGTTGAAACCCTTTACCCCGCTTGGATTTGGTTAATACTTGGTTTATTGGCTGCGCATCATTGGATAGTACGTCACCATACTTTAAAACCAGTTCCCACCATTTTTTTCAGCATGACTTTTGATGAAAAACGTACTTTTTTGTTTTTCATGTTATGGATCAGTTGGGCTTAGATAAAAGCTGTTGAAACCCTTTACCCCGCTTGGATTTGGTTAATACTTGGTTTATTGGCTGCGCACCATTGGATAGTACGTCACCATACTTTAAAACCGGTTCCCACCATTTTTTTCAGCATGACTTTTGATGAAAAACGGACTTTTTTGTTTTTCATGTTATGGATCAGTTGGGCTTAGATAAAAGCTGTTGAAACCCTTTACCCCGCTTGGATTTGGTTAATACTTGGTTTATTGGCTGCGCACCATTGGATAGTACGTCACCATACTTTAAAACCGGTTCCCACCATTTTTTTCAGCATGACTTTTGATGAAAAACGTACTTTTTTGTTTTTCATGTTATGGATCAGTTGGGCTTAGATAAAAGCTGTTGAAACCCTTTACCCCGCTTGGATTTGGTTAATACTTGGTTTATTGGCTGCGCACCATTGGATAGTACGTCACCATACTTTAAAACCGGTTCCCACCATTTTTTTCAGCATGACTTTTGATGAAAAACGGACTTTTTTGTTTTTCATGTTATGGATCAGTTGGGCTTAGATAAAAGCTGTTGAAACCCTTTACCCCGCTTGGATTTGGTTAATACTTGGTTTATTGGCTGCGCACCATTGGATAGTACGTCACCATACTTTAAAACCGGTTCCCACCATTTTTTTCAGCATGACTTTTGATGAAAAACGGACTTTTTTGTTTTTAATGTTATGGATCAGTTGGGCTTAGATAAAAGCTGTTGAAACCCTTTACCCCGCTTGGATTTGGTTAATACTTGGTTTATTGGCTGCGCACCATTGGATAGTACGTCACCATACTTTAAAACCGGTTCCCACCATTTTTTTCAGCATGACTTTTGATGAAAAACGGACTTTTTTGTTTTTCATGTTATGGATCAGTTGGGCTTAGATAAAAGCTGTTGAAACCCTTTACCCCGCTTGGATTTGGTTAATACTTGGTTTATTGGCTGCGCACCATTGGATAGTACGTCACCATACTTTAAAACCGGTTCCCACCAGTTTTTTCAGCATGACTTTTGATGAAAAACGGACTTTTTTGTTTTTCATGTTATGGATCAGTTGGGCTTAGATAAAAGCTGTTGAAACCCTTTACCCCGCTTGGATTTGGTTAATACTTAGTTTATTGGCTGCGCACCATTGCATAGTACGTCACCATACTTTAAAACCGGTTCCCACCATTTTTTTCAGCATGACTTTTGATGAAAAACGGACTTTTTTGTTTTTCATGTTATGGATCAGTTGGGCTTAGATAAAAGCTGTTGATACCCTTTACCCCGCTTGGATTTGGTTAATACTTGGTTTATTGGCTGCGCACCATTGGATAGTACGTCACCATACTTTAAAACCGGTTCCCACCATTTTTTTCAGCATGACTTTTGATGAAAAACGGACTTTTTTGTTTTTCATGTTATGGATCAGTTGGGCTTAGATAAAAGCTGTTGAAACCCTTTACCCCGCTTGGATTTGGTTAATACTTGGTTTATTGGCTGCGCACCATTGGATAGTACGTCACCATACTTTAAAACCGGTTCCCACCATTTTTTTCAGCATGACTTTTGATGAAAAACGGACTTTTTTGTTTTTCATGTTATGGATCAGTTGGGCTTAGATAAAAGCTGTTGAAACCCTTTACCCCGCTTGGATTTGGTTAATACTTGGTTTATTGGCTGCGCACCGTTGGATAGTACGTCACCATACTTTAAAACCGGTTCCCACCATTTTTTTCAGCATGACTTTTGATGAAAAACGGACTTTTTTGTTTTTCATGTTATGGATCAGTTGGGCTTAGATAAAAGCTTTTGAAACCCTTTACCCCGCTTGGATTTGGTTAATAATTGGTTTATTGGCTGCGCACCATTGGATAGTACGTCACCATACTTTAAAACCGGTTCCCACCATTTTTTTCAGCATGACTTTTGATGAAAAACGGACTTTTTTGTTTTTCATGTTATGGATCAGTTGGGCTTAGATAAAAGCTGTTGAAACCCTTTACCCCGCTTGGATTTGGTTAATACTTGGTTTATTGGCTGCGCACCATTGGATAGTACGTCACCATACTTTAAAACCGGTTCCCACCATTTTTTTCAGCATGACTTTTGATGAAAAACGGACCTTTTTGTTTTTCATGTTATGGATCAGTTGGGCTTAGATAAAAGCTGTTGAAACCCTTTACCCCGCTTGGATTTGGTTAATACTTGGTTTATTGGCTGCGCACCATTGGATAGTACGTCACCATACTTTAAAACCGGTTCCCACCATTTTTTTCAGCATGACTTTTGATGAAAAACGGACTTTTTTGTTTTTCATGTTATGGATCAGTTGGGCTTAGATAAAAGCTGTTGAAACCCTTTAACCCGCTTGGATTTGGTTAATACTTGGTTTATTGGCTGCGCACCATTGGATATTACGTCACCATACTTTAAAACCGGTTCCCACCATTTTTTTCAGCATGACTTTTGATGAAAAACGGACTTTTTTGTTTTTCATGTTATGGATCAGTTGGGCTTAGATAAAACTGTTGAAACCCTTTACCCCGCTTGGATTTGGTTAATACTTAGTTTATTGGCTGCGCACCATTGGATAGTACGTCACCATACTTTAAAACCAGTTCCCACCATTTTTTTCAGCATGACTTTTGATGAAAAACGTACTTTTTTGTTTTTCATGTTATGGATCAGTTGGGATTAGATAAAAGCTGTTGAAACCCTTTACCCCGCTTGGATTTGGTTAATACTTGGTTTATTGGCTGCGCACCATTGGATAGTACGTCACCATACTTTAAAACCGGTTCCCACCATTTTTTTCAGCATGACTTTTGATGAAAAACGGACTTTTTTGTTTTTCATGTTATGGATCAGTTGGGCTTAGATAAAAGCTGTTGAAACCCTTTACCCCGCTTGGATTTGGTTAATACTTGGTTTATTGGCTGCGCACCATTGGATAGTACGTCACCATACTTTAAAACCGGTTCCCACCATTTTTTTCAGCATGACTTTTGATGAAAAACGGACTTTTTTGTTTTTCATGTTATGGATCAGTTGGGCTTAGATAAAAGCTGTTGAAACCCTTTACCCCGCTTGGATTTGGTTAATACTTGGTTTATTGGCTGCGCACCATTGGATAGTACGTCACCATACTTTAAAACCGGTTCCCACCATTTTTTTCAGCATGACTTTTGATGAAAAACGGACTTTTTTGTTTTTCATGTTATGGATCAGTTGGGCTTAGATAAAAGCTGTTGAAACCCTTTACCCCGCTTGGATTTGGTTAATACTTGGTTTATTGGCTGCGCACCATTGGATAGTACGTCACCATACTTTAAAACCGGTTCCCACCATTTTTTTCAGCATGACTTTTGATGAAAAACGGACTTTTTTGTTTTTCATGTTATGGATCAGTTGGGCTTAGATAAAAGCTGTTGAAACCCTTTACCCCGCTTGGATTTGGTTAATACTTGGTTTATTGGCTGCGCACCATTGGATAGTACGTCACCATACTTTAAAACCGGTTCCCACCATTTTTTTCAGCATGACTTTTGATGAAAAACGGACTTTTTTGTTTTTCATGTTATGGATCAGTTGGGCTTAGATAAAAGCTGTTGAAACCCTTTACCCCGCTTGGATTTGGTTAATACTTGGTTTATTGGCTGCGCACCATTGGATAGTACGTCACCATACTTTAAAACCGGTTCCCACCATTTTTTTCAGCATGACTTTTGATGAAAAACGGACTTTTTTGTTTTTCATGTTATGGATCAGTTGGGCTTAGATAAAAGCTGTTGAAACCCTTTACCCCGCTTGGATTTGGTTAATACTTGGTTTATTGGCTGCGCACCATTGGATAGTACGTCACCATACTTTAAAACCGGTTCCCACCATTTTTTTCAGCATGACTTTTGATGAAAAACGGACTTTTTTGTTTTTCATGTTATGGATCAGTTGGGCTTAGATAAAAGCTGTTGAAACCCTTTACCCCGCTTGGATTTGGTTAATACTTGGTTTATTGGCTGCGCACCATTGGATAGTACGTCACCATACTTTAAAACCGGTTCCCACCATTTTTTTCAGCATGACTTTTGATGAAAAACGGACTTTTTTGTTTTTCATGTTATGGAACCCTTTACCCCGCTTGGATTTGGTTAATACTTGGTTTATTGGCTGCGCACCATTGGATAGTACGTCACCATACTTTAAAACCGGTTCCCACCATTTTTTTCAGCATGACTTTTGATGAAAAACGGACTTTTTTGTTTTTCATGTTATGGATCAGTTGGGCTTAGATAAAAGCTGTTGAAACCCTTTACCCCGCTTGGATTTGGTTAATACTTGGTTTATTGGCTGCGCACCATTGGATAGTACGTCACCATACTTTAAAACCGGTTCCCACCATTTTTTTCAGCATGACTTTTGATGAAAAACGGACTTTTTTGTTTTTCATGTTATGGATCAGTTGGGCTTAGATAAAAGCTGTTGAAACCCTTTACCCCGCTTGGATTTGGTTAATACTTGGTTTATTGGCTGCGCACCATTGGATAGTACGTCACCATACTTTAAAACCGGTTCCCACCATTTTTTTCAGCATGACTTTTGATGAAAAACGGACTTTTTTGTTTTTCATGTTATGGATCAGTTGGGCTTAGATAAAAGCTGTTGAAACCCTTTACCCCGCTTGGATTTGGTTAATACTTGGTTTATTGGCTGCGCACCATTGGATAGTACGTCACCATACTTTAAAACCGGTTCCCACCATTTTTTTCAGCATGACTTTTGATGAAAAACGGACTTTTTTGTTTTTCATGTTATGGATCAGTTGGGCTTAGATAAAAGCTGTTGAAACCCTTTACCCCGCTTGGATTTGGTTAATACTTGGTTTATTGGCTGCGCACCATTGGATAGTACGTCACCATACTTTAAAACCGGTTCCCACCATTTTTTTCAGCATGACTTTTGATGAAAAACGGACTTTTTTGTTTTTCATGTTATGGATCAGTTGGGCTTAGATAAAAGCTGTTGAAACCCTTTACCCCGCTTGGATTTGGTTAATACTTGGTTTATTGGCTGCGCACCATTGGATAGTACGTCACCATACTTTAAAACCGGTTCCCACCATTTTTTTCAGCATGACTTTTGATGAAAAACGGACTTTTTTGTTTTTCATGTTATGGATCAGTTGGGCTTAGATAAAAGCTGTTGAAACCCTTTACCCCGCTTGGATTTGGTTAATACTTGGTTTATTGGCTGCGCACCATTGGATAGTACGTCACCATACTTTAAAACCGGTTCCCACCATTTTTTTCAGCATGACTTTTGATGAAAAACGGACTTTTTTGTTTTTCATGTTATGGATCAGTTGGGCTTAGATAAAAGCTGTTGAAACCCTTTACCCCGCTTGGATTTGGTTAATACTTGGTTTATTGGCTGCGCACCATTGGATAGTACGTCACCATACTTTAAAACCGGTTCCCACCATTTTTTTCAGCATGACTTTTGATGAAAAACGGACTTTTTTGTTTTTCATGTTATGGATCAGTTGGGCTTAGATAAAAGCTGTTGAAACCCTTTACCCCGCTTGGATTTGGTTAATACTTGGTTTATTGGCTGCGCACCATTGGATAGTACGTCACCATACTTTAAAACCGGTTCCCACCATTTTTTTCAGCATGACTTTTGATGAAAAACGGACTTTTTTGTTTTTCATGTTATGGATCAGTTGGGCTTAGATAAAAGCTGTTGAAACCCTTTACCCCGCTTGGATTTGGTTAATACTTGGTTTATTGGCTGCGCACCATTGGATAGTACGTCACCATACTTTAAAACCGGTTCCCACCATTTTTTTCAGCATGACTTTTGATGAAAAACGGACTTTTTTGTTTTTCATGTTATGGATCAGTTGGGCTTAGATAAAAGCTGTTGAAACCCTTTACCCCGCTTGGATTTGGTTAATACTTGGTTTATTGGCTGCGCACCATTGGATAGTACGTCACCATACTTTAAAACCGGTTCCCACCATTTTTTTCAGCATGACTTTTGATGAAAAACGGACTTTTTTGTTTTTCATGTTATGGATCAGTTGGGCTTAGATAAAAGCTGTTGAAACCCTTTACCCCGCTTGGATTTGGTTAATACTTGGTTTATTGGCTGCGCACCATTGGATAGTACGTCACCATACTTTAAAACCGGTTCCCACCATTTTTTTCAGCATGACTTTTGATGAAAAACGGACTTTTTTGTTTTTCATGTTATGGATCAGTTGGGCTTAGATAAAAGCTGTTGAAACCCTTTACCCCGCTTGGATTTGGTTAATACTTGGTTTATTGGCTGCGCACCATTGGATAGTACGTCACCATACTTTAAAACCGGTTCCCACCATTTTTTTCAGCATGACTTTTGATGAAAAACGGACTTTTTTGTTTTTCATGTTATGGATCAGTTGGGCTTAGATAAAAGCTGTTGAAACCCTTTACCCCGCTTGGATTTGGTTAATACTTGGTTTATTGGCTGCGCACCATTGGATAGTACGTCACCATACTTTAAAACCGGTTCCCACCATTTTTTTCAGCATGACTTTTGATGAAAAACGGACTTTTTTGTTTTTCATGTTATGGATCAGTTGGGCTTAGATAAAAGCTGTTGAAACCCTTTACCCCGCTTGGATTTGGTTAATACTTGGTTTATTGGCTGCGCACCATTGGATAGTACGTCACCATACTTTAAAACCGGTTCCCACCATTTTTTTCAGCATGACTTTTGATGAAAAACGGACTTTTTTGTTTTTCATGTTATGGATCAGTTGGGCTTAGATAAAAGCTGTTGAAACCCTTTACCCCGCTTGGATTTGGTTAATACTTGGTTTATTGGCTGCGCACCATTGGATAGTACGTCACCATACTTTAAAACCGGTTCCCACCATTTTTTTCAGCATGACTTTTGATGAAAAACGGACTTTTTTGTTTTTCATGTTATGGATCAGTTGGGCTTAGATAAAAGCTGTTGAAACCCTTTACCCCGCTTGGATTTGGTTAATACTTGGTTTATTGGCTGCGCACCATTGGATAGTACGTCACCATACTTTAAAACCGGTTCCCACCATTTTTTTCAGCATGACTTTTGATGAAAAACGGACTTTTTTGTTTTTCATGTTATGGATCAGTTGGGCTTAGATAAAAGCTGTTGAAACCCTTTACCCCGCTTGGATTTGGTTAATACTTGGTTTATTGGCTGCGCACCATTGGATAGTACGTCACCATACTTTAAAACCGGTTCCCACCATTTTTTTCAGCATGACTTTTGATGAAAAACGGACTTTTTTGTTTTTCATGTTATGGATCAGTTGGGCTTAGATAAAAGCTGTTGAAACCCTTTACCCCGCTTGGATTTGGTTAATACTTGGTTTATTGGCTGCGCACCATTGGATAGTACGTCACCATACTTTAAAACCGGTTCCCACCATTTTTTTCAGCATGACTTTTGATGAAAAACGGACTTTTTTGTTTTTCATGTTATGGATCAGTTGGGCTTAGATAAAAGCTGTTGAAACCCTTTACCCCGCTTGGATTTGGTTAATACTTGGTTTATTGGCTGCGCACCATTGGATAGTACGTCACCATACTTTAAAACCGGTTCCCACCATTTTTTTCAGCATGACTTTTGATGAAAAACGGACTTTTTTGTTTTTCATGTTATGGATCAGTTGGGCTTAGATAAAAGCTGTTGAAACCCTTTACCCCGCTTGGATTTGGTTAATACTTGGTTTATTGGCTGCGCACCATTGGATAGTACGTCACCATACTTTAAAACCGGTTCCCACCATTTTTTTCAGCATGACTTTTGATGAAAAACGGACTTTTTTGTTTTTCATGTTATGGATCAGTTGGGCTTAGATAAAAGCTGTTGAAACCCTTTACCCCGCTTGGATTTGGTTAATACTTGGTTTATTGGCTGCGCACCATTGGATAGTACGTCACCATACTTTAAAACCGGTTCCCACCATTTTTTTCAGCATGACTTTTGATGAAAAACGGACTTTTTTGTTTTTCATGTTATGGATCAGTTGGGCTTAGATAAAAGCTGTTGAAACCCTTTACCCCGCTTGGATTTGGTTAATACTTGGTTTATTGGCTGCGCACCATTGGATAGTACGTCACCATACTTTAAAACCGGTTCCCACCATTTTTTTCAGCATGACTTTTGATGAAAAACGGACTTTTTTGTTTTTCATGTTATGGATCAGTTGGGCTTAGATAAAAGCTGTTGAAACCCTTTACCCCGCTTGGATTTGGTTAATACTTGGTTTATTGGCTGCGCACCATTGGATAGTACGTCACCATACTTTAAAACCGGTTCCCACCATTTTTTTCAGCATGACTTTTGATGAAAAACGGACTTTTTTGTTTTTCATGTTATGGATCAGTTGGGCTTAGATAAAAGCTGTTGAAACCCTTTACCCCGCTTGGATTTGGTTAATACTTGGTTTATTGGCTGCGCACCATTGGATAGTACGTCACCATACTTTAAAACCGGTTCCCACCATTTTTTTCAGCATGACTTTTGATGAAAAACGGACTTTTTTGTTTTTCATGTTATGGATCAGTTGGGCTTAGATAAAAGCTGTTGAAACCCTTTACCCCGCTTGGATTTGGTTAATACTTGGTTTATTGGCTGCGCACCATTGGATAGTACGTCACCATACTTTAAAACCGGTTCCCACCATTTTTTTCAGCATGACTTTTGATGAAAAACGGACTTTTTTGTTTTTCATGTTATGGATCAGTTGGGCTTAGATAAAAGCTGTTGAAACCCTTTACCCCGCTTGGATTTGGTTAATACTTGGTTTATTGGCTGCGCACCATTGGATAGTACGTCACCATACTTTAAAACCGGTTCCCACCATTTTTTTCAGCATGACTTTTGATGAAAAACGGACTTTTTTGTTTTTCATGTTATGGATCAGTTGGGCTTAGATAAAAGCTGTTGAAACCCTTTACCCCGCTTGGATTTGGTTAATACTTGGTTTATTGGCTGCGCACCATTGGATAGTACGTCACCATACTTTAAAACCGGTTCCCACCATTTTTTTCAGCATGACTTTTGATGAAAAACGGACTTTTTTGTTTTTCATGTTATGGATCAGTTGGGCTTAGATAAAAGCTGTTGAAACCCTTTACCCCGCTTGGATTTGGTTAATACTTGGTTTATTGGCTGCGCACCATTGGATAGTACGTCACCATACTTTAAAACCGGTTCCCACCATTTTTTTCAGCATGACTTTTGATGAAAAACGGACTTTTTTGTTTTTCATGTTATGGATCAGTTGGGCTTAGATAAAAGCTGTTGAAACCCTTTACCCCGCTTGGATTTGGTTAATACTTGGTTTATTGGCTGCGCACCATTGGATAGTACGTCACCATACTTTAAAACCGGTTCCCACCATTTTTTTCAGCATGACTTTTGATGAAAAACGGACTTTTTTGTTTTTCATGTTATGGATCAGTTGGGCTTAGATAAAAGCTGTTGAAACCCTTTACCCCGCTTGGATTTGGTTAATACTTGGTTTATTGGCTGCGCACCATTGGATAGTACGTCACCATACTTTAAAACCGGTTCCCACCATTTTTTTCAGCATGACTTTTGATGAAAAACGGACTTTTTTGTTTTTCATGTTATGGATCAGTTGGGCTTAGATAAAAGCTGTTGAAACCCTTTACCCCGCTTGGATTTGGTTAATACTTGGTTTATTGGCTGCGCACCATTGGATAGTACGTCACCATACTTTAAAACCGGTTCCCACCATTTTTTTCAGCATGACTTTTGATGAAAAACGGACTTTTTTGTTTTTCATGTTATGGATCAGTTGGGCTTAGATAAAAGCTGTTGAAACCCTTTACCCCGCTTGGATTTGGTTAATACTTGGTTTATTGGCTGCGCACCATTGGATAGTACGTCACCATACTTTAAAACCGGTTCCCACCATTTTTTTCAGCATGACTTTTGATGAAAAACGGACTTTTTTGTTTTTCATGTTATGGATCAGTTGGGCTTAGATAAAAGCTGTTGAAACCCTTTACCCCGCTTGGATTTGGTTAATACTTGGTTTATTGGCTGCGCACCATTGGATAGTACGTCACCATACTTTAAAACCGGTTCCCACCATTTTTTTCAGCATGACTTTTGATGAAAAACGGACTTTTTTGTTTTTCATGTTATGGATCAGTTGGGCTTAGATAAAAGCTGTTGAAACCCTTTACCCCGCTTGGATTTGGTTAATACTTGGTTTATTGGCTGCGCACCATTGGATAGTACGTCACCATACTTTAAAACCGGTTCCCACCATTTTTTTCAGCATGACTTTTGATGAAAAACGGACTTTTTTGTTTTTCATGTTATGGATCAGTTGGGCTTAGATAAAAGCTGTTGAAACCCTTTACCCCGCTTGGATTTGGTTAATACTTGGTTTATTGGCTGCGCACCATTGGATAGTACGTCACCATACTTTAAAACCGGTTCCCACCATTTTTTTCAGCATGACTTTTGATGAAAAACGGACTTTTTTGTTTTTCATGTTATGGATCAGTTGGGCTTAGATAAAAGCTGTTGAAACCCTTTACCCCGCTTGGATTTGGTTAATACTTGGTTTATTGGCTGCGCACCATTGGATAGTACGTCACCATACTTTAAAACCGGTTCCCACCATTTTTTTCAGCATGACTTTTGATGAAAAACGGACTTTTTTGTTTTTCATGTTATGGATCAGTTGGGCTTAGATAAAAGCTGTTGAAACCCTTTACCCCGCTTGGATTTGGTTAATACTTGGTTTATTGGCTGCGCACCATTGGATAGTACGTCACCATACTTTAAAACCGGTTCCCACCATTTTTTTCAGCATGACTTTTGATGAAAAACGGACTTTTTTGTTTTTCATGTTATGGATCAGTTGGGCTTAGATAAAAGCTGTTGAAACCCTTTACCCCGCTTGGATTTGGTTAATACTTGGTTTATTGGCTGCGCACCATTGGATAGTACGTCACCATACTTTAAAACCGGTTCCCACCATTTTTTTCAGCATGACTTTTGATGAAAAACGGACTTTTTTGTTTTTCATGTTATGGATCAGTTGGGCTTAGATAAAAGCTGTTGAAACCCTTTACCCCGCTTGGATTTGGTTAATACTTGGTTTATTGGCTGCGCACCATTGGATAGTACGTCACCATACTTTAAAACCGGTTCCCACCATTTTTTTCAGCATGACTTTTGATGAAAAACGGACTTTTTTGTTTTTCATGTTATGGATCAGTTGGGCTTAGATAAAAGCTGTTGAAACCCTTTACCCCGCTTGGATTTGGTTAATACTTGGTTTATTGGCTGCGCACCATTGGATAGTACGTCACCATACTTTAAAACCGGTTCCCACCATTTTTTTCAGCATGACTTTTGATGAAAAACGGACTTTTTTGTTTTTCATGTTATGGATCAGTTGGGCTTAGATAAAAGCTGTTGAAACCCTTTACCCCGCTTGGATTTGGTTAATACTTGGTTTATTGGCTGCGCACCATTGGATAGTACGTCACCATACTTTAAAACCGGTTCCCACCATTTTTTTCAGCATGACTTTTGATGAAAAACGGACTTTTTTGTTTTTCATGTTATGGATCAGTTGGGCTTCGATAAAAGCTGTTGAAACCCTTTACCCCGCTTGGATTTGGTTAATACTTGGTTTATTGGCTGCGCACCATTGGATAGTACGTCACCATACTTTAAAACCGGTTCCCACCATTTTTTTCAGCATGACTTTTGATGAAAAACGGACTTTTTTGTTTTTCATGTTATGGATCAGTTGGGCTTAGATAAAAGCTGTTGAAACCCTTTACCCCGCTTGGATTTGGTTAATACTTGGTTTATTGGCTGCGCACCATTGGATAGTACGTCACCATACTTTAAAACCGGTTCCCACCATTTTTTTCAGCATGACTTTTGATGAAAAACGGACTTTTTTGTTTTTCATGTTATGGATCAGTTGGGCTTAGATAAAAGCTGTTGAAACCCTTTACCCCGCTTGGATTTGGTTAATACTTGGTTTATTGGCTGCGCACCATTGGATAGTACGTCACCATACTTTAAAACCGGTTCCCACCATTTTTTTCAGCATGACTTTTGATGAAAAACGGACTTTTTTGTTTTTCATGTTATGGATCAGTTGGGCTTAGATAAAAGCTGTTGAAACCCTTTACCCCGCTTGGATTTGGTTAATACTTGGTTTATTGGCTGCGCACCATTGGATAGTACGTCACCATACTTTAAAACCGGTTCCCACCATTTTTTTCAGCATGACTTTTGATGAAAAACGGACTTTTTTGTTTTTCATGTTATGGATCAGTTGGGCTTAGATAAAAGCTGTTGAAACCCTTTACCCCGCTTGGATTTGGTTAATACTTGGTTTATTGGCTGCGCACCATTGGATAGTACGTCACCATACTTTAAAACCGGTTCCCACCATTTTTTTCAGCATGACTTTTGATGAAAAACGGACTTTTTTGTTTTTCATGTTATGGATCAGTTGGGCTTAGATAAAAGCTGTTGAAACCCTTTACCCCGCTTGGATTTGGTTAATACTTGGTTTATTGGCTGCGCACCATTGGATAGTACGTCACCATACTTTAAAACCGGTTCCCACCATTTTTTTCAGCATGACTTTTGATGAAAAACGGACTTTTTTGTTTTTCATGTTATGGATCAGTTGGGCTTAGATAAAAGCTGTTGAAACCCTTTACCCCGCTTGGATTTGGTTAATACTTGGTTTATTGGCTGCGCACCATTGGATAGTACGTCACCATACTTTAAAACCGGTTCCCACCATTTTTTTCAGCATGACTTTTGATGAAAAACGGACTTTTTTGTTTTTCATGTTATGGATCAGTTGGGCTTAGATAAAAGCTGTTGAAACCCTTTACCCCGCTTGGATTTGGTTAATACTTGGTTTATTGGCTGCGCACCATTGGATAGTACGTCACCATACTTTAAAACCGGTTCCCACCATTTTTTTCAGCATGACTTTTGATGAAAAACGGACTTTTTTGTTTTTCATGTTATGGATCAGTTGGGCTTAGATAAAAGCTGTTGAAACCCTTTACCCCGCTTGGATTTGGTTAATACTTGGTTTATTGGCTGCGCACCATTGGATAGTACGTCACCATACTTTAAAACCGGTTCCCACCATTTTTTTCAGCATGACTTTTGATGAAAAACGGACTTTTTTGTTTTTCATGTTATGGATCAGTTGGGCTTAGATAAAAGCTGTTGAAACCCTTTACCCCGCTTGGATTTGGTTAATACTTGGTTTATTGGCTGCGCACCATTGGATAGTACGTCACCATACTTTAAAACCGGTTCCCACCATTTTTTTCAGCATGACTTTTGATGAAAAACGGACTTTTTTGTTTTTCATGTTATGGATCAGTTGGGCTTAGATAAAAGCTGTTGAAACCCTTTACCCCGCTTGGATTTGGTTAATACTTGGTTTATTGGCTGCGCACCATTGGATAGTACGTCACCATACTTTAAAACCGGTTCCCACCATTTTTTTCAGCATGACTTTTGATGAAAAACGGACTTTTTTGTTTTTCATGTTATGGATCAGTTGGGCTTAGATAAAAGCTGTTGAAACCCTTTACCCCGCTTGGATTTGGTTAATACTTGGTTTATTGGCTGCGCACCATTGGATAGTACGTCACCATACTTTAAAACCGGTTCCCACCATTTTTTTCAGCATGACTTTTGATGAAAAACGGACTTTTTTGTTTTTCATGTTATGGATCAGTTGGGCTTAGATAAAAGCTGTTGAAACCCTTTACCCCGCTTGGATTTGGTTAATACTTGGTTTATTGGCTGCGCACCATTGGATAGTACGTCACCATACTTTAAAACCGGTTCCCACCATTTTTTTCAGCATGACTTTTGATGAAAAACGGACTTTTTTGTTTTTCATGTTATGGATCAGTTGGGCTTCGATAAAAGCTGTTGAAACCCTTTACCCCGCTTGGATTTGGTTAATACTTGGTTTATTGGCTGCGCACCATTGGATAGTACGTCACCATACTTTAAAACCGGTTCCCACCATTTTTTTCAGCATGACTTTTGATGAAAAACGGACTTTTTTGTTTTTCATGTTATGGATCAGTTGGGCTTAGATAAAAGCTGTTGAAACCCTTTACCCCGCTTGGATTTGGTTAATACTTGGTTTATTGGCTGCGCACCATTGGATAGTACGTCACCATACTTTAAAACCGGTTCCCACCATTTTTTTCAGCATGACTTTTGATGAAAAACGGACTTTTTTGTTTTTCATGTTATGGATCAGTTGGGCTTAGATAAAAGCTGTTGAAACCCTTTACCCCGCTTGGATTTGGTTAATACTTGGTTTATTGGCTGCGCACCATTGGATAGTACGTCACCATACTTTAAAACCGGTTCCCACCATTTTTTTCAGCATGACTTTTGATGAAAAACGGACTTTTTTGTTTTTCATGTTATGGATCAGTTGGGCTTAGATAAAAGCTGTTGAAACCCTTTACCCCGCTTGGATTTGGTTAATACTTGGTTTATTGGCTGCGCACCATTGGATAGTACGTCACCATACTTTAAAACCGGTTCCCACCATTTTTTTCAGCATGACTTTTGATGAAAAACGGACTTTTTTGTTTTTCATGTTATGGATCAGTTGGGCTTAGATAAAAGCTGTTGAAACCATTTACCCCGCTTGGATTTGGTTAATACTTGGTTTATTGGCTGCGCACCATTGGATAGTACGTCACCATACTTTAAAACCGGTTCCCACCATTTTTTTCAGCATGACTTTTGACGAAAAACGGACTTTTTTGTTTTTCATGTTATGGATCAGTTGGGCTTAGATAAAAGCTGTTGAAACCCTTTACCCCGCTTGGATTTGGTTAATACTTGGTTTATTGGCTGCGCACCATTGGATAGTACGTCACCATACTTTAAAACCGGTTCCCACCATTTTTTTCAGCATGACTTTTGATGAAAAACAGGACTTTTTTGTTTTTCATGTTATGGATCAGTTGGGCTTAGATAAAAGCTGTTGAAACCCTTTACCCCGCTTGGATTTGGTTAATACTTAGTTTATTGGCTGCGCACCATTGGATAGTACGTCACCATACTTTAAAACCGGTTCCCACCATTTTTTTCAGCATGACTTTTGATGAAAAACGGACTTTTTTGTTTTTCATGTTATGGATCAGTTGGGCTTAGATAAAAGCTGTTGAAACCCTTTACCCCGCTTGGATTTGGTTAATACTTGGTTTATTGGCTGCGCACCATTGGATAGTACGTCACCACACTTTAAAACCGGTTCCCACCATTTTTTTCAGCATGACTTTTGATGAAAAACGGACTTTTTTGTTTTTCATGTTATGGATCAGTTGGGCTTAGATAAAAGCTGTTGAAACCCTTTACCCCGCTTGGATTTGGTTAATACTTGGTTTATTGGCTGCGCACCATTGGATAGTACGTCACCATACTTTAAAACCGGTTCCCACCATTTTTTTCAGCATGACTTTTGATGAAAAACGGACTTTTTTGTTTTTCATGTTATGGATCAGTTGGGCTTAGATAAAAGCTGTTGAAACCCTTTACCCCGCTTGGATTTGGTTAATACTTGGTTTATTGGCTGCGCACCATTGGATAGTACGTCACCATACTTTAAAACCGGTTCCCACCATTTTTGTCAGCATGACTTTTGATGAAAAACGGACTTTTTTGTTTTTCATGTTATGGATCAGTTGGGCTTAGATAAACGCTGTTGAAACCCTTTACCCCGCTTGGATTTGGTTAATACTTGGTTTATTGGCTGCGCACCATTGGATAGTACGTCACCATACTTTAAAACCGGTTCCCACCATTTTTTTCAGCATGACTTTTGATGAAAAACGGACTTTTTTGTTTTTCATGTTATGGATCAGTTGGGCTTAGATAAAAGCTGTTGAAACCCTTTACCCCGCTTGGATTTGGTTAATACTTGGTTTAATGGCTGCGCACCATTGGATAGTACGTCACCATACTTTAAAACCGGTTCCCACCATTTTTTTCAGCATGACTTTTGATGAAAAACGGACTTTTTTGTTTTTCATGTTATGGATCAGTTGGGCTTAGATAAAAGCTGTTGAAACCCTTTACCCCGCTTGGATTTGGTTAATACTTGGTTTATTGGCTGCGCACCATTGGATAGTACGTCACCATACTTTAAAACCGGTTCCCACCATTTTTTTCAGCATGACTTTTGATGAAAAACGGACTTTTTTGTTTTTCAAGTTATGGATCAGTTGGGCTTAGATAAAAGCTGTTGAAACCCTTTACCCCGCTTGGATTTGGTTAATACTTGGTTTATTGGCTGCGCACCATTGGATAGTACGTCACCATACTTTAAAACCGGTTCCCACCATTTTTTTCAGCATGACTTTTGATGAAAAACGGACTTTTTTGTTTTTCATGTTATGGATCAGTTGGGCTTAGATAAAAGCTGTTGAAACCTTTACCCCGCTTGGATTTGGTTAATACTTGGTTTATTGGCTGCGCACCATTGGATAGTACGTCACCATACTTTAAAACCGGTTCCCACCATTTTTTTCAGCATGACTTTTGATGAAAAACGGACTTTTTTGTTTTTCATGTTATGGATCAGTTGGGCTTAGATAAAAGCTGTTGAAACCCTTTACCCCGCTTGGATTTGGTTAATACTTGGTTTATTGGCTGCGCACCATTGGATAGTACGTCACCATACTTTAAAACCGGTTCCCACCATTTTTCAGCATGACTTTTGATGAAAAACGGACTTTTTTGTTTTTCATGTTATGGATCAGTTGGGCTTAGATAAAAGCTGTTGAAACCCTTTACCCCGCTTGGATTTGGTTAATACTTGGTTTATTGGCTGCGCACCATTGGATAGTACGTCACCATACTTTAAAACCGGTTCCCACCATTTTTTTCAGCATGACTTTTGATGAAAAACGGACTTTTTTGTTTTTCATGTTATGGATCAGTTGGGCTTAGATAAAAGCTGTTGAAACCCTTTACCCCGCTTGGATTTGGTTAATACTTGGTTTATTGGCTGCGCACCATTGGATAGTACGTCACCATACTTTAAAACCGGTTCCCACCATTTTTTTCAGCATGACTTTTGATGAAAAACGGACTTTTTTGTTTTTCATGTTATGGATCAGTTGGGCTTAGATAAAAGCTGTTGAAACCCTTTACCCCGCTTGGATTTGGTTAATACTTGGTTTATTGGCTGCGCACCATTGGATAGTACGTCACCATACTTTAAAACCGGTTCCCACCATTTTTTTCAGCATGACTTTTGATGAAAAACGGACTTTTTTGTTTTTCATGTTATGGATCAGTTGGGCTTAGATAAAAGCTGTTGAAACCCTTTACCCCGCTTGGATTTGGTTAATACTTGGTTTATTGGCTGCGCACCATTAAATAGTACGTCACCATACTTTAAAACCGGTTCCCACCATTTTTTTCAGCATGACTTTTGATGAAAAACGGACTTTTTTGTTTTTCATGTTATGGATCAGTTGGGTTAAGATAAAAGCTGTTGAAACCCTTTACCCCGCTTGGATTTGGTTAATACTTGGTTTATTGGCTGCGCACCATTAGATAGTTCGTCACCATACTTTAAAACCGGTTCCCACCATTTTTTTCAGCATGACTTTTGATGAAAAACGGACTTTTTTGTTTTTCATGTTATGGATCAGTTGGGCTTAGATAAAAGCTGTTGAAACCCTTTACCCCGCTTGGATTTGGTTAATACTTGGTTTATTGGCTGCGCACCATTGGATAGTACGTCACCATACTTTAAAACCGGTTCCAACCAATTTTTTCAGCATGACTTTTGATGAAAAACGGACTTTTTTGTTTTTCATGTTATGGATCAGTTGGGCTTAGATAAAAGCTGTTGAAACCCTTTACCCCGCTTGGATTTGGTTAATACTTGGTTTATTGGCTGCGCACCATTGGATAGTACGTCACCATACTTTAAAACCGGTTCCCACCCTTTTTTTCAGCATGACTTTTGATGAAAAACGGACTTTTTTGTTTTTCATGTTATGGATCAGTTGGGCTTAGATAAAAGCTGTTGAAACCCTTTACCCCGCTTGGATTTGGTTAATACTTGGTTTATTGGCTGCGCACCATTGGATAGTACGTCACCATACTTTAAAACCGGTTCCCACCATTTTTTTCAGCATGACTTTTGATGAAAAACGGACTTTTTTGTTTTTCATGTTATGGATCAGTTGGGCTTAGATAAAAGCTGTTGAAACCCTTTACCCCGCTTCGATTTGGTTAATACTTGGTTTATTGGCTGCGCACCATTGGATAGTACGTCACCATACTTTAAAACCGGTTCCCACCATTTTTTCAGCATGACTTTTGATGAAAAACGGACTTTTTTGTTTTTCATGTTATGGATCAGTTGGGCTTAGATAAAAGCTGTTGAAACCCTTTACCCCGCTTGGATTTGGTTAATACTTGGTTTATTGGCTGCGCACCATTGGATAGTACGTCACCATACTTTAAAACCGGTTCCCACCATTTTTTTCAGCATGACTTTTGATGAAAAACGGACTTTTTTGTTTTTCATGTTATGGATCAGTTGGGCTTAGATAAAAGCTGTTGAAACCCTTTGCCCCGCTTGGATTTGGTTAATACTTGGTTTATTGGCTGCGCACCATTGGATAGTACGTCACCATACTTTAAAACCGGTTCCCACCATTTTTTTCAGCATGACTTTTGATGAAAAACGGACTTTTTTGTTTTTCATGTTATGGATCAGTTGGGCTTAGATAAAAGCTGTTGAAACCCTTTACCCCGCTTGGATTTGGTTAATACTTGGTTTATTGGCTGCGCACCATTGGATAGTACGTCACCATACTTTAAAACCGGTTCCCACCATTTTTTTCAGCATGACTTTTGATGAAAAACGGACTTTTTTGTTTTTCATGTTATGGATCAGTTGGGCTTAGATAAAAGCTGTTGAAACCCTTTACCCCGCTTGGATTTGGTTAATACTTGGTTTATTGGCTGCGCACCATTGGATAGTACGTCACCATACTTTAAAACCGGTTCCCACCATTTTTTTCAGCATGACTTTTGATGAAAAACGGACTTTTTTGTTTTTCATGTTATGGATCAGTTGGGCTTAGATAAAAGCTGTTGAAACCCTTTACCCCCGCTTGGATTTGGTTAATACTTGGTTTTATTGGCTGCGCACCATTGGATAGTACGTCACCATACTTTAAAACCGGTTCCCACCATTTTTTTTCAGCATGACTTTTGATGAAAAACGGACTTTTTTGTGTTTTCATGTTATGGATCAGTTGGGCTTAGATAAAAGCTGTTGAAACCCTTTACCCCGCCTTGGATTTGGTTAATACTTGGTTATTGGCTGCGCCACTCATTGGATAGTTACGTCACCATACTTTAAAACCGGTTCCCACCATTTTTTTCAGCATGACTTTTGATGAAAAACGGACTTTTTTGGTTTTTCATGTTATGGATCAGTTGGGCTTAGATAAAAGCTGTTGAAAACCCTTTACCCCGCTTGGATTTGGTTAATACTTGGTTTATTGGCTGCGCACCATTGGATAGTACGTCACCATACTTTAAAACCGGTTCCCACCATTTTTTTCAGCATGACTTTTGATGAAAAACGGACTTTTTGTTTTTCATGTTATGGATCAGTTGGGCTTAGATAAAAGCTGTTGAAACCCTTTACCCCGCTTGGATTTGGTTAAATACTTGGTTTATTGGCTGCGCACCATTGGATAGTACGTCACCATACTTTAAAACCGGTTCCCACCATTTTTTTCAGCATGACTTTTGATGAAAAACGGACTTTTTTGTTTTTCATGTTATGGATCAGTTGGGCTTAGATAAAGCTGTTGAAACCCTTTACACCGCTTGGATTTGGTTAATACTTGGTTTATTGGCTGCGCACCATTGGATAGTACGTCACCATACTTTAAAACCGGTTCCCACCATTTTTTTCAGCATGACTTTTGATGAAAAACGGACTTTTTTGTTTTTCATGTTATGGATCAGTTGGGCTTAGATAAAAGCTGTTGAAACCCTTTACCAAGCTTGGATTTGGTTAATACTTGGTTTATTGGCTGCGCACCATTGGATAGTACGTCACCATACTTTAAAACCGGTTCCCACCATTTTTTTCAGCATGACTTTTGATGAAAAACGGACATTTTTGTTTTTCATGTTATGGATCAGTTGGGCTTAGATAAAAGCTGTTGAAACCCTTTACCCCGCTTGGATTTGGTTAATACTTGGTTTATTGGCTGCGCACCATTGGATAGTACGTCACCATACTTTAAAACCGGTTCCCACCATTTTTTTCAGCATGACTTTTGATGAAAAACGGACTTTTCTGTTTTTCATGTTATGGATCAGTTGGGCTTAGATAAAAGCTGTTGAAACCCTTTACCCCGCTTGGATTTGGTTAATACTTGGTTTATTGGCTGCGCACCATTGGATAGTACGTCACCATACTTTAAAACCGGTTCCCACCATTTTTTTCAGCATGACTTTTGATGAAAAACGGACTTTTTTGTTTTTCATGTTATGGATCAGTTGGGCTTAGATAAAAGCTGTTGAAACCCTTTACCCCGCTTGGATTTGGTTAATACTTGGTTTATTGGCTGCGCACCATTGGATAGTACGTCACCATACTTTAAAACCGGTTCCCACCATTTTTTTCAGCATGACTTTTGATGAAAAACGGACTTTTTTGTTTTTCATGTTATGGATCAGTTGGGCTTAGATAAAAGCTGTTGAAACCCTTTACCCCGCTTGGATTTGGTTAATACTTGGTTTATTGGCTGCGCACCATTGGATAGTACGTCACCATACTTTAAAACCGGTTCCCACCATTTTTTTCAGCATGACTTTTGATGAAAAACGGACTTTTTTGTTTTTCATGTTATGGATCAGTTGGGCTTAGATAAAAGCTGTTGAAACCCTTTACCCCGCTTGGATTTGGTTAATACTTGGTTTATTGGCTGCGCACCATTGGATAGTACGTCACCATACTTTAAAACCGGTTCCCACCATTTTTTTCAGCATGACTTTTGATGAAAAACGGACTTTTTTGTTTTTCATGTTATGGATCAGTTGGGCTTAGATAAAAGCTGTTGAAACCCTTTACCCTGCTTGGATTTGGTTAATACTTGGTTTATTGGCTGCGCACCATTGGATAGTACGTCACCATACTTTAAAACCGGTTCCCACCATTTTTTTCAGCATGGCTTTTGATGAAAAACGGACTTTTTTGTTTTTCATGTTATGGATCAGTTGGGCTTAGATAAAAGCTGTTGAAACCCTTTACCCCGCTTGGATTTGGTTAATACTTGGTTTATTGGCTGCGCACCATTGGATAGTACGTCACCATACTTTAAAACCGGTTCCCACCATTTTTTTCAGCATGACTTTTGATGAAAAACGGACTTTTTTGTTTTTCATGTTATGGATCAGTTGGGCTTAGATAAAAGCTGTTGAAACCCTTTACCCCGCTTGGATTTGGTTAATACTTGGTTTATTGGCTGCGCACCATTGGATAGTACGTCACCATACTTTAAAACCGGTTCCCACCATTTTTTTTCAGCAGGACTTTTGATGAAAAACGGACTTTTTTGTTTTTCATGTTATGGATCAGTTGGGCTTAGATAAAAGCTGTTGAAACCCTTTAGCCCGCTTGGATTTTTTTAATACTTGGTTTATTGGCTGCGCACCATTGGATAGTACGTCACCATACTTTAAAACCGGTTCCCACCATTTTTTTCAGCATGACTTTTGATGAAAAACGGACTTTTTTGTTTTTCATGTTATGGATCAGTTGGGCTTAGATAAAAGCTGTTGAAACCCTTTACCCCGCTTGGATTTGGTTAATACTTGGTTTATTGGCTGCGCACCATTGGATAGTACGTCACCATACTTTAAAACCGGTTCCCACCATTTTTTTCAGCATGACTTTTGATGAAAAACGGACTTTTTTGTTTTTCATGTTATGGATCAGTTGGGCTTAGATAAAAGCTGTTGAAACCCTTTACCCCGCTTGGATTTGGTTAATACTTGGTTTATTGGCTGCGCACCATTGGATAGTACGTCACCATACTTTAAAACCGGTTCCCACCATTTTTTTCAGCATGACTTTTGATGAAAAACGGACTTTTTTGTTTTTCATGTTATGGATCAGTTGGGCTTAGATAAAAGCTGTTGAAACCCTTTACCCCGCTTGGATTTGGTTAATACTTGGTTTATTGGCTGCGCACCATTGGATAGTACGTCACCATACTTTAAAACCGGTTCCCACCATTTTTTTCAGCATGACTTTTGATGAAAAACGGACTTTTTTGTTTTTCATGTTATGGATCAGTTGGGCTTAGATAAAAGCTGTTGAAACCCTTTACCCCGCTTGGATTTGGTTAATACTTGGTTTATTGGCTGCGCACCATTGGATAGTACGTCACCATACTTTAAAACCGGTTCCCACCATTTTTTTCAGCATGACTTTTGATGAAAAACGGAATTTTTTGTTTTTCATGTTATGGATCAGTTGGGCTTAGATAAAAGCTGTTGAAACCCTTTACCCCGCTTGGATTTGGTTAATACTTGGTTTATTGGCTGCGCACCATTGGATAGTACGTCACCATACTTTAAAACCGGTTCCCACCATTTTTTTCAGCATGACTTTCGATGAAAAACGGACTTTTTTGTTTTTCATGTTATGGATCAGTTGGGCTTAGATAAAAGCTGTTGAAACCCTTTACCCCGCTTGGATTTGGTTAATACTTGGTTTATTGGCTGCGCACCATTGGATAGTACGTCACCATACTTTAAAACCGGTTCCCACCATTTTTTTCAGCATGACTTTTGATGAAAAACGGACTTTTTTGTTTTTCATGTTATGGATCAGTTGGGCTTAGATAAAAGCTGTTGAAACCCTTTACCCCGCTTGGATTTGGTTAATACTTGGTTTATTGGCTGCGCACCATTGGATAGTACGTCACCATACTTAGCAGCAGAGAGGGTGAATCCTACAACGTTTTTAGACAAAATTTGATTGAAATCCTAAAACGAGCCGTCCTATAATCTCATTTCAACCAAAAAAAGGGCGAATCCTACAACGTTTTCAGACAAAAAAAATTGATTGAATCCTTAAAACGATCCGTAGGATTTCGTTGAAATCTCCCTACGAAATCATTTTAACTAAAAAAATGAAAACGATTTTTTAATTAATTTTGGTCGCAACTTGTTGTCATCCACCCTCTCTGCTGCTTAGTGATTTCATCACTGGTTAACAAAAAATAATAAATGATTTTAACCGAATATTTGATCCAGTCCGATACGATATCGTGTCCGAGGATCATGCAAATTTATTGTTGCGAATCCGTGTGGTTTTGACTGAGCATGACTAAAGAAATCTCGAAATTGATTGAAGTCCATATCAGAACACCATGTCTGCCAAATATTTCGTAGCGTATGTGTATCAACGCCGTTGAATACAGAAAGAATATTGCAGTTATCTCTGATGACTTTTGGAACCTGAGTGTAGCGTTGAGTGACATATATCACGTCAGTGTTTTTGTGACGCCCACGGGAAAATATTCTAGCAGGATTTTTTTGTTTATCCAACATTATATCGTCGTATACGACTAAATTGTTAATATCTCCATCAATATCATCAATGCTCGGTGCTTCATCGATATCGGTTATAAACTCAATAATACCCTCTCCGGATTTTTCTACCGCGCTGTCGTTAAAATCTTTTAGCACTTCATAACATCGTTGATCATCTACGCTAGGAGCAATTAAATACAACTTATCCCACTTCATCCATCTCATTATTAAATTGAGCAACAATTGCGTTTTACCGGATCCAGATGGCCCGATTATAATCATCCGGATAGAGTTTGGTAGCGCTGCATGATGCTTAACCGGTTCTCTTCTTTTAGTCGCTGAAAAATCAATTATATCCATATCTCTATACATAAATTATGGATCTATATTGTGTGAAGTGCAAAACGCGTACTGGCACAGAAGATGTGACGACGGTTACAACTAAAAATAACCGATCAGCGCTTTCTGGTAAATGCATGCAATGTGGTACAAAGAAATTTAGATTTGTGTCAATGAAATCTGATTTAAAAAAAAACGAGGAGGTGATATCGCAGCCAAATTGGCAAAGCTCCCTGGAACCCCATGGGCAAAGTACCCCGGAGAAAAGCACCTCCCAGGATATAGCTACTGTGGACCGGGAACCAGACTTGATATCAGACTCAATAATCAAAATCAACCCAACCCCGGTGAAGAACCAATAAACGCCATTGATAAGGCCTGTCACCTTCATGATGTTGCTTATAAAAGCAGCAATTTGCAACACAGGCATCTAGCAGATGTGAAATTAATTCATGCGTTAAATGCTATTCCTGATAAATCCTTCAAAGAAAAATTGGCTTCATTTTTGATAAAATCGGCTATGAAAAGCAAATTGATGTTAGGTGCCGGTAATTAATAATATGGAATCAATTTATTATTCCCCAAGAGGATACTGGAGGGGTAAATCAGCAGTCCATAAACTCGCTAGCGCTGCAAAAGTGAAAAAAACCACTGCGGCTAATTGGTTATCCAAACAGGCACTATGGCAAATTTATCTACCACCGCCTAAACAAATTCAATTCTCGCATTTTGATGTGACCGCTTCTAATGAAGTTCATCAGGCTGATATATTATTTTTACCTCATGATCGTGGTTACAAATACGCGCTAACCGTAGTTGATATTGCAAGTCGATACAAAGAAGCAGAACCGTTAAAAACAAAATCAGCCACTGAAGTTGCTTCTGCATTTGAGAGGATTTATCGACGAGGTCCTCTGCACTGGCCAAATCTATTGCAGGTTGATCCTGGTAAGGAATTTCAGGGTGCAGTATTATCTACAATGAAACATCATAATGTCACCATACGACGAGGGCATACTGCGCTACATCGCGATCAGGCCATTGTAGAACGATTTAATCGGACTCTTGCTGAACGGTTATTTGGATATCAATACGCAAAAGAATTCATCCAAGAAAAGCGATCCCGTGAATGGGTTAAAAGATTACCATCTGTGATTACTGCACTGAATAACGAGATTACTAGAACAATCAACATGAAACCTATCAACGCGATTAAAAAGAAGTCAATACCCGTACAACCACAAAAAGATTTCAAAGAACCAATTCTTGGTAGTAATGTCATTGTGAGGTACTTATACGAACCAGGAGAGCTTGAAGGGGGTAGAAAAAGGGCTACTGATCCTATTTGGAGCGTCACTACGCATAAGATATCTACTATAACACGATCAACTGGTAGACCTCCAGTCTATAAACTGGATTCAACTGCCCCTCAGCGGGGTTTTACTCGACAACAATTACAAGTGATTCCCGAGGATACTCAATTGCCACCGCATGGTCTTAACTAGCACCGTTGCGTCTATTGCACTCAAGACAAGTCAACATCACATTATTTCTGACATGACCGAGACTGTTATTTTTTCTGTCTACGGTGAATTGGCGAGGATCCTTATCCGAATACTGCCAACGCATTATACAATTGCAACTCGCGCAGTGATTATTCTGTTGTTTCTTCAAAGTGATTATTAATTCAGCATCAATATCAAATTCTCGTTGTTTTTTTTTGTCCTGTTGTTTGTAACCGGAGAGTTTTTTATTAATGATGCTAACATCAATATCACTTATTGTTGTGTCATTATCATCGAAAACAACTCTTCGAAGTTGATTTATTTTTCGTACTCTGGATACTGCGAGATAGACTAAATTCGACCATTCGATGTGATTATCCACCATCCAAACAATTGTATCCGATATAGTTAATCCCTGTGAAGAATGTATCGTCGCTGCGTATCCTAGCGTCCATGGGGATTTATTAGCACGCAATGCATTTTCGACGACGTTGATATCAACCAGCACAATATCATTTAACACGAGAATCTGCTTTTCACTCTTTCCTGGAATATCAACTTCTATATTCTGCTTTCGTGTATCCGAAGGCCTATAACACAACGGTACTGGAAGTGTTGCAAATTTTTCTTTATGCGTTTCAAATAACTTCATCTGAAGTGTGTCTCTGACTATTTTTCTACTTGCAATTATCAAATCGTTTGGTCTCCACGTTTCCCAGAAATCATTCATGGGAGTTTCTGAAATCACTTCACG